>JAPMOR010101582.1:182039-276595 GCA_026543865.1 Argiope aurantia
AACAGGCGTTGAGGCTTGTTAGACGGAGTGCAGACGAGACGAGATGAAGACGAGTCTGAACGAAAGTCAAGACGCGTGAGACGAGACGGGTCTCTGGACGAAAGACGAAATGGCACATGTGAATTAATCCTGCGACGTATTCGACGAAATCTATTTAATGTTCATTTCTTTTATGTTAATGTAATTGTTCGTCCTAAATGTAATTAAATGTGCGTGATTCTAAATAATAGTGATTCCTGAGTCCTACAAATATGGGGGTTCGGCCGGGATTTTAACAAAGACCGGTACATAGACGAAAGAAGAACTAAACAGGAGTGAAATTTGACGTTCTACAATAAACCTCTTGGATACCAACTCCTTGTGGACTGACGTAGAGTGGATCGACGTTGAAGAAATTGTGAGTACAATTTTGATTTATTCTCAAGTATGGCATTTCTTGCACGAGCACGAAAGAGCGACTTACTAACTTTAGTAGACGAATTACAACTAACGGCACCACAGGATGCCAAAGTACGACAGTTAGTTACAATGATAACAGAGTCGAAAGACTACGACGACGATTTCGTAAAAAACTTACTTTTAACTATCACTCAGGAGCGCGAAAGGTTAGATGCTGAAAAAGCCGAAGCCGAAAAAAATGAGCGCGAATATACTTTGAAAAAGTTAGAACTTGAGTTAAAAAGTAGAGAAAATACTTTAACTATATCAGATATGCCTAAGACTGATATATTAAAATTGCTGAAGAATTATGATAATAGCGGAGACATAAGTGTTTATCTTTCGTTATTTGAGAAACAAATAAGTAGGGCTAATATTGCAAAAGAAAACTGGATTTCTTATTTACTCGGGTTATTACCATTAGATATAGTCAATTTAATTGCTCGTGAACCTGATCCATCAGCTAATGACTATGATTACATAAAAAAACTGTTGCTTAAAAGATTTAAATTAACTTCCGAACAACTCAGGCAGAAGTTCTTTACTCACAAACGAGATTCTTCTTCTTCATCGCGGGATTTCGGTTTTGAACTGAATAACGTTTTTGAGGAATGGATAAATTGTTTAGAAATAACCGATTTTGAAGATTTAAAGCAGCTAATGGTCGTTGACCAGTTAAAGAGTAAAATACCAAATGACGTACGCGATCATTTTCTCGACCATTTGCCCAAAATAAAGAAAGTAGAAGATTTGGTTAATAAACTGGACGAATATGAAGCTGCACGAAGTCACCTTAAAAAGGAAACAAACAGAAATTGTCGTGTTTCTGAAAACAGAAGTAAATTTGATATCGCGAAAGAAGCTAAAAATTCACCATTGCCGTTCGTTCGTGCTCAAAAGAATTTTGCTGATGATAATTACTATAACAAGAGTAATAGTAAATGTTTTAATTGCAATGAGGCTGGCCATAAATCAATTAATTGCAAGTTTAAAAACAAAGGATTGAAATGTTTCTAATGTGGTAGCTTTGGCCACAAAGCCAGTATCTGCCCGCAAAGAGATTTTAAAGTGTCTCTCTCAAATAAAGTGTATATTCGTAACTCTCCAAAAACTGTAAATAAGCTTAGTAAAAATGTTGAAATAAATGGTATAAATTGTGATGCATTAATTGATACTGGAAGTGATATTACTATGATTAATTATGAATTTTATTTGAAAATTGGTAAACCTAATTTAACGACTGATAATGTGAAATTAGCTGGTATAAGTGGAGATAGCATTACTCCTCTAGGTTTTTTTTTATTGTGATATATTAATTGATGAATATGTAATATCAACTAATGTGTATGTGTTAGAAATAATGCCGAACGAAATAATCATCGGCATGGACGTATTAAATAATCTAAGCTTTTCATTCCAAGAAAAACAAATTACCATTCATGGGAAAAAAGCTCAAATAAATTACACCCGGCTGGTGAGAAGCGAGGTCAAGGTCGTATCTCTACGTTCTTCGGAGCTGAAAAGAGACACACAGGCACCTATTTCTGCTGAGACTTGCAATAAAATAAATACACATCCTCTCCCATACTTCATTCATTTAGCGGATTCGATAAACTATGATGAAATCGACATGAGTCATGTAAAAAAACCCTTGAGACAGGAAATAAATCGTCTTTTAAATAAGTATTCGCCAAACAAAACAAAAAGTACGGAGTTACAAATGGAAATAATACTGAGCGATGATATTCCGATTACTCACAACCCTCGAAGGCTGCCTTTAAAAGGACAAAAATTCGTTGAAACTCAGATTGATAAATGGATACAGGAAGGGATAATAAAACCCAGTACTTCAAATTTCTGTTCCCCCGTGGTTTTATGCAAAAAGAAGGATGACAGTTATAGGTTATGCATTGATTTTCGTAAGCTAAATAAAAAGATGATTAAAGATCGGTACCCTTTACCCCTCATAGAAGATTTGCTTGACAAACTTGAGCAATCAAAAATATTTACTACTTTGGACTTGAAAAACGGATTTTTTCATGTAGACGTAGAGAAAGATAGCACAAAATTTACGTCTTTTGTAACTCATCATGGCCAGTGGGAATTTCTTAAAGTACCTTTTGGACTTTCCAATAGTCCGAGTGTATTTCAGCGTTACATTAATTTGATATTCAGGAATTTGATGCTAGACGGAACTGTACTGATTTATATGGACGACATTATTATACCATCCAAAACCGAGGAAGAAGGGCTAGAAAAATTACAACGTGTTCTACAGGTTGCATCAGAGTACGGTTTGGAGTTTAATTTTAAGAAGTGTCAGTTTTTAAAACCACAAATTGAATTTTTAGGCTATAGAATCCAAAACGGAACTATACAGCCCTCTGTATCTAAAACGGTAGCTGTACAAAAATTTCCACAACCACAAACTGTTGAACAAGTACAAAGCTTTTTAGGCCTTACTAGCTATTTCCGGAAATTTATACCCCACTATTCAAAAATCGCAAAACCGCTTAGTGATCTACTAAGAAAAGACATTGCATTTAAGTTTGAATCTGAACAAAAGGAAGCTTTTCAAAAACTTAAAGATATTTTAACTCGGGAGCCAATTTTGCATCTCTATCAACAGGGAACCGACAATAAGTTTTATCCTATTCATTATTTTAGTCGAAAAACATCTCCACAACAAGAAAAATATAGCAGCTATGAATTAGAAGTTTTGGCTGTAACCGAAGCGTTGAAAAAATTTAGACATTACTTACTGGGTTCTAAGTTTAAAATTGTGACTGATTGTTCCGCTTTTCAACAAACTATGAGTAAAAGAGATCTTACACCAAAAGTTGCAAGATGGGCTTTACAGTTAGAGGAATTTGATTACCAAATTGTTCACAGATCGGGGAAACAAATGGCACACGTAAAATTTCTTAGTCGAAACACATTACTTGTTGTTACTCGTTCATACAGTGAAGTGACCACTAAAATAGCCAATGCTCAAAATGAGGACGAATTCCTTAAGAAATTAAAAGCTTTGATAGATAAGCAAGAAGACGGTGAACACATTGTGAGAAATGGAGTTTTATACAAATACGATAATGGTAGAGAATTGCTCACAGTCCCAAAGAGAAATTATTCGAGAAATTCACAATAAAGGACATTACGCTGTGGCTAAGACGGAAGAAATTTTAAAGCAAGAATTTTACATACCAAATTTGAGGTCAAAAATAGAAAGTGTGGTTGCCAATTGCGTGGAGTGAATTCTGTGTAATAAGAAACGTGGGAAAGGTGAAGGTTTCCTTAACCCCATCCCAAAAGAAAATTTGCCTTTAAGTACATATCACATCGATTTCATTGGCCCTATGCCTTCTACAAATAAGAATTATCAGCATATTTTTTCAGTAGTCGACGCTTTTACAAAATTTGTCTGGTTGTATCCGGTTAAATCAACATCTACTCAGGATGCAATAACTAAACTTAAGCTTCAACAATCTACTTTTGGAAATCCGACGAGAATAATAACAGACAGAGGTTCAGCTTTTACCTCAAAAGAATTTGAAACATACTGTCAGGTTGAAAATATTGAACATTTCAAAATTAGCACTGGAATTCCTCGCGGAAATGGGTAAATTGAAATAATGCATAAAATTTTAATACCCATTCTATCAAAACTCTCAATAGCAGACCCTACCAAATGGTATAAACATGTTGCATCAGTGCAGAAAATAATCAATAGTACCGTTTCGAGAAGTACAAAGTTTACCCCGTTTGAGCTTTTAACTGGAGTAAAATTAAAAGATACAACTGATTTACATTTAAAGGAAATATTGGAAGAAGAATACACAAAAGCAATGATGGAAGATCGAAATAATATGAGAGAAGAAGCAAGGGAAAACATTTTGAAGATTCAAGAAGAGAATCGCAAAAATTTCAACAAACGAAGAAAAGTGGCGCGCATCTACAAACTTGGTGAATTAGTGGCCATACAACGGACGCAGTTCGGAACTGGACTCAAACTAAGACCAAAGTTTCATGGACCGTATCGGATTGTTAAGGTTAAACCTAAGGATCGCTATGACGTGGAAAAAGTTGGATGTCATGACGGACCAAATACAACTTCCACAGCAGCTGATTTCATGAAAGCATGGTCTGCAGACTAAAAGAAAAAAAAAATGTTTATTGGTTTATCGAGATACTGTTTTCTTTTTTTTTTTATTCTTTCAGATTTTTCTACTTTGATTTAACTTTCGAGGACGAAAGAGATGTCAGGATCGCCGAATGTAGTGACGAACGCCTGATAACGAGCGCCATCTGCTGGCCAACAGGCGTTGAGGCTTGTTAGACGGAGTGCAGACGAGACGAGATGAGTCTGAACGAAAGTCAAGACGCGTGGGACGAGACGGGTCTCTGGACGAAAGACGAGATAGCACATGTGAATTAATCCTGCGACGTATTCGACGAAATCTATTTAATGTTCATTTCTTTTATGTTAATGTAATTGTTCGTCCTAAATGTAATTAAATGTGCGTGATTCTAAATAGTAGTGATTCCTGAGTCCTACAAATATATATATATATATTCGAATATATAAAAATGAATTTTTGTATGTTAATATCTTATGCTCTGCCGTACCGTTCACCAATTCTCATGAAACTGTGCCAACTTATTGCTTGCACTTGCGAGAAGGTTATATTTTAAAATTCACAATTGACAAAAGATAATGTCATTCAGATTAATCACACATATATAAAACAAAATAAAATTATTGTGATTTATATCAATAAATGTTAGTGATGGGCAAGAAGAGAGGCAACTATTCTTAATGTAAAGTCAACTGGATAAGATGTGCTTATTCCACGTATTCCCATTATTCCCACCAACATGCCTTTTAATTTCGAACAACTGCAGTTCCTCATTCGATTTGCATTCTCGATGACCATCAACAAGGCTCTACATCAACCACTTTAGGTGTGCAGATTGAACCTAGAAAATATGTGTTTTCCACAGTTGTATGGATGCTTACGAGTCGGACAGCCAGAAAATTTATTTGTTTTTGCTGAAGATCTAAAAACAAAAAATATTATCTACTCTAAAGCACTTACGTAATAAAGTCAAAAAATAGAATAAATATTATTTGTACTTCTCCTTTTTTTTATCATTCAATTTAGTTGATGTATTCATTGCCGATAAGAAAATAAATATCATTATTTCTATCATTCCTAATTAAACAACAAAGCTATTTTAAATTTCAAACGATATTTCAAAAATTATTTCTTCTGCTGCAGCAACGCGCCGGGTACCAGCTATAATGATGAAGATTAAAAATAATAATCAATAAATAAAACTTAATAATAATAATATGTAAAAGAAATTGAAAGCTAAAGGAAAATAACACTTAACTCTTTTTGGACTTAGATCAAGGCAGTGATGTATTACCTTTTAGCAGAATTCGGAAAATTATACCAACGAGGACGGAAAAAAAGAAAATATCCCCCTCTTTTGTGCAAAATCCTTGGTAGAAACTTTTGCAAGGTTAAAATCTCTCCTTGCAAAACCGCAAAAGGGCGCGCAAATTGAACCAATCAAGAGCGACAGATCGTGGCACTTGGTCTTTCCCATTTCTAGGTAACGAGACCATTATCACCTAGGGGTCGCCTCGTTTCCTGACTTTTAGTGCGGTGCACCTTCTCCCTCTCGCGAAGTAACGGGACGCCGGGGAAAAATTAAAAAGCCGTATCTGGCCCGTTCTCGTTCATTTTTCGGTTATAATAACACAACTGCTGCAAAGGATGCGTTGGTGGCAGCGACTCGTAAAGTAACAAGTCATCAAAAATTGGACCCCAGGCGAGATTCTAAAATTTTTAACTGGGGCAGGATAACTTAAATTCAATTATCTGTCTCAGCGCTTAGCCCTGTATGGCCTTTCTAATCTGGAAATTTGTTTTAAAAGTTGTGGATTATAATCATAGGAAGTAAATTATGTTCACAATTAGTAGTTTTTATCGCATTTATAAAATCTAGAACTTTCCAGAGAATTTCAGGATTTATTAGTGTAATGGAAAATGTTTTCAGCTAAACGTTTAATAGTTTAAGCTTCTTTACTGTTTCGCATACAAAGTATCTAAAAAGAAAGTAATATGATTGTCAACAGATTGGGGCTCGAGATTTCGACGAATCTCAACACTTGAGATTTCCATGAATCCGAAAAAAAACAATCTTGGAATTATGGTTAGTTTTTATCGCATTTATAAAATCTAGAAGTTTTCCGAGAATTCGGGATGAAAATATTTTCAACGAAAACGTTTAATAGTTTCAGCTTCTTTACTGTCTCGTATATGAAGTATTTCAAAAGAAAGAAAATAATTGTCAAAATATTGGAGTTCGAGATTTCGAGGAAGCGTTTCGAGCGTTTCAAGCGTTTAAGATCTCTTTGAATTCGAAAAACACTTTTTTAGAATTATGTGTTTCTATCAAAACGTTAGATCAAAAACGCTTTGAATTAGACAAATGAAATTCGTTATATGGACATGTTATGCTTATGCATCAAATTTACAGATTATAAAATATAAAATATTTATCTATAAATTTATAGACATTAAATTTATAGATTGTATTATGCATCAAATTTATAGATTTATATCAAATCGATATCATAATCCACTCAAAAATCTGCTGCCAGCTGTCCGTATGTAAGTTAGCATGCTAACCACAAAATGAAGAAATTTATCACACATAACGTAATGTAGATGTCCTGTCAAATTTGGAAGAAATCTTCGAGGGGTTGAGCTTCTATCGGTCCCAAATATGTAAAGGAAATCATTTAAAACCGAAATGGTTTCATTATATGAAATATAATACGTGATTTTAGGATTACAAATTATAGTTTTGTGTCAAATTTTGCTTTTAGTCTATTGCAGAAAATGCATTTTCAAAATACGCATTCTTTTTTACTTTCTCGTATACGTGGTATAAAGAAAATATAGTAATCTTCAAAAAATTCGAATTCGGTATTTTAGCGAATCTCCATATTTCAGACTTCCCTGTGTTCGAAAAACACATTTTTTTTGGAAAATGTCCGTCTTCTGTCTGTGACAAAGATAATTTAAAAACGCTTTGAGCTACATGGTAGAAATTTGGTAAAAGGTCTTTACAACAAATTTGCAGATTTATATCAAATTTTGAATAAAGTTTGTTCCAAGGAAGTCCATCTGTCCGAATTTAAGTTAACACGATAATTACAAAACGAAGGCAGCTAGATAGATAAAATTCGGTATACAGATTTAACATCTATAGTGTAGATGTATCAAACTTTTAGCAAAATCCGTCAAGGAATTGACCGTCTGTGTGTCTGTACTTTCAGAAACATGTGAACAGGCGTTCTGAATAACTCAAAAGCAGAATGACTTAAATATATCAATTAAGTCGGAATTTTATGACTAAAAGTGCAGTTTTGTGTCATATTTTTGTTTCAATCAGTTGCGAAAAATGGTTTAAAACACAAATTATATTTCCGGATGCTATTACCCGAATACAAGGGATTAATCGCCCAAAAACGCGCCAAGCATCAAATGATAACTGCAGTAAAAATACTAAATTCACGCCAAAAGAATATTACGTAACAATTGTACATCGATGCCATGCAAAGCGTTCTCTGGAATAACGTCTCTTTAGAGGGTATGCGAGAGAGTTTTGGGAAGACCACTTGAGCTGGGTTTTTATATATAACCAACATCCTAAAGATTAATCGCTAAAAATCGCACTTTAGTAAACTCTTTCGAAATCACTTTTTTCATTGAATAAGATTAATGATACTCAAATGCATTTATTAGTAAATATACGAGAATGTTTCGGTGAGATTACTTCAGCTGGTTTTTCTTCAAATATTTAAAGCTCATTTAATATTTTTATATTATCGTGGACTGTTTATGGAATGCAATTTTAAATCATAGTTTAAAGCCAAAAACAAATGCTAACCTCTAAGACTATTAGATGTGACATATTTTGAGGGAAATGCTTAGTATGCTTGACGAATCTATGCTCAAATTAAAAATGCATATCACAGTAATGCATATATGCATATTTATATCAATACGCATTCAATGCATATACACTTCACAGAAATGCATATTTACCTCATTTACATCAAAAGACATATTCACGTCTTATGTATGTATGGATTAAAATTGTGATTTAATAAAATACAGTTTTTTTTAATCATTTTTCTTACTATTTTATACCAAATTCATTGATATTTGATGTAATATGTTTATAATGTAGTTTCTATTCATTTTTATTGCCAAATTCGAATCCAAAATGTAATATATTGAAAGAAGTAAATGGTGGGAACAACAGCCTTGTTAATATACAGGGTTAGCAAGAAATAAGTTACCTAATTCAGAGGGCTCTAAAATGTGTTCTATTGGTCCAAATGAGATAAAATTTAAACTACATATTATTGAGAGGATGCGCTTTACATTTATTAAATAAAACATTAGTACAAAAACTCACCGTTAGGTGGTGTTGTAATGCACATAAAACATTTAATATGGTTCATAATTGTTAAATAAAGTAAAATTAAAATTGCTCAATATATCCTTCTTCATTTTCAACAATATGCTCTAATCGGAGAACCATATTTTCTATAGATGACTCAAGTGAGTCTGCCGGAATATTAAAAATATGGCGCCAAATGTCTTTCAGATCTGGTAGAGATGATATATTTTTTGACGGTAGATATTGTCCAAATAACCCCACAGCTAAAAGTCACAAGGGGTGATGTACGGCGAGCGAATAGGCCATGCTATTTGAAAATAACGGCTGATAGCTCGTGCTTCTGTGAAATGTTGTATTAACAATCGCTTTAGATGACGATCAATATGAGGTGGTGCACCATCCTGCATGAAAATGATGTCGAAGGCATCCACGCTGTTGAAGAGTTGGGATTACAAAATTCTTCAGCATATCATGGTACCGTTGTCGTGTGACGGAACAGGTTTGGATTCCATATGAAGTTATCTCTTCAAAGAAATACGATCCAATGATAAAGGTAGCTATAAAACCCCACCATACGGTCACTTTTTCAGGTTGCAAGAGTTGTTCCTGGATAACGTGAGGGTTTTCCTCTGCCCAAATTTGACAGTTGTGGGTGTTAACTTTCCCATTGAGGCAAAAGTGGGCCTCATCACTCCACAGAATGTCCCATTACCTAGTTGTGTCAACCCCCATTTTTTTTTTCATTCTCTACCTGAAAGAATGCCAAGTTGCCCAGTTTTTTTTTTGTTTTGTTTTTTTTTCCCTTCAAATTTCTTATCATCTTGCGCATAGCACGTGGAGACATTGTACCACTTCGTATCTGCTCCATCTGACAAAATTTCTTTAGAGCTGCAACGAAGATTTGTTGGTTCTAGTAAAACAATTTCACCAATAGCGCTTTTTTTGCAACATAGGCATGACGAACAGAGAAGAAACTAATGTTCGTGCAGAATACGCCTTTTTTTTATCCAAGGAAAAATGGTAATAGATATGCGCTGTAACACAAATTATGTTTCACATTTCAATTCATGCAAATAAATATTATTTATGTTACGGCGCCATCTATTGGTGAATTTTTGTACTAATTTTTTTTAAGTAATAAATGTGAAGCGCATCATCTGAATAATCTGTAATTCACATTTTATCTTATTTGGACCGACAGAACGCATTTTAGAGTCCTCTGAAGTGGGTAACTTATTTCTTGCTAACCTTGTATATTCCAAGCTCCTTTTATTCTAGTTCAAGTAAACGTTCTTGATCAATATTAGATCTCAAATATATATATATATATATATATGTATATATATATATATATATATATACCCAGGAAAGCAAACCTCAACGATGAAATTTAATTTCATCATATAAATAAATACAATGTATTTATTTATTTAATATTGCATTGTTTATGTCTCTGTATAATATATTGAAAGGACTGCATTCAGTCAGTTGGGATATTCTTCTAATATTAATTTTTAAAAAACATATGACGCCTCTTCAAAATCCCTTGCTTTGTCCCTGTCCTTATTTTTGAAAGAAATAATGACATTTTTCGAATAAAATTAGAACTATGTAATCAGCGTTAGTTACCCACAGAAATAATGAGACTCAAAACATCTACATTTGCTTTGAATTGACAGATGTAAATATCCGCAAATCTCATGATATTATTCAAATGTATATACACTGAAAAAATAAAAACTCTGGTATATTTGGCTAGTATCGTGTAAAACTTTCATGAGCCCGCAGAAGTGCCACAATATGACATGGTATTAACTCAACTAGCACTTGAAGATATATTAGAGGCAATTCACACCATGAATTCCTCAGGGCAGCCCATAAATCTATAAAAATGTAATATGGTGGAGATCTCTTCTGAACAGTACGTTGTAAGGCATCACACATGCGTTCGTGTTTGTTACACTTGTTTCACACATGCGTTCAACACACATGCTTTCGTGTTTGTAAAACATGTTTATGTTTCATACATACGTTAATGTTTATGTCTAAGGATTTAGGTGACCAGCGAAAGTGTCGAAAGCCAAAATAGTGTTAATGGAGACCTCTTGGTAGCAATTCCCGACTCGGGGAGGGTCGCATTGTATTGCTGGAATTATCAATGGACATGAATGGGTGCAGATGAACAGATAGGACGTTTAAGTACTTGTCACTTGTCTGATTCATACCTTGACATATAAGGGGATCCATATCACGCTTTATACTCCATGTCATTCCAGAGGCTCCATCAGATAGAACAGTCCCCTTTGGCATATAAAGTCTATAGATTCGTGAGATTGTTTCCATACCCATGAGCGTCTATCTGCCCATTACAAATGGAAAAGAAACAAACAAAGATCATGTTTCGAATCATCAACAATCCAATAGTGCTGTTGGCGGTCTCAGGAAAGGTGTAAAGCTTTTTGCCGTGCAGCCAAAGTGGTACACGTGTTGCTTTAGGCACCAAATTCCTATATCAGAGATGGTCTGTTGAATAGTAGCTCGCTGACATCTGTTGATGCCTCAGCATTGAAGACTGAGGAAATTTAAAAAAGTGTTGCACATTTATCTTGTTTAAGGATTCTCGCCACTCGTCGATGGTCCCGTTCTTTAAAGATCTTTTTCCGATCGTACTGATGTCGGAGATCAGATGCTTTACAGGATTTTGGATATTTACGGTACACTCATGAAATTGTCGTACTTGAAAATATACAAATTTCATCACTATTTCGAAGATGCTAGGTCCCATTTCTAATGAGTCGATTTTAATGCCGTGTTCAAAATCACTTACATCTTGATTATCTAACATTGTAACAACACGGACTAATCTAAAAGCTTTGCAAGACCTATTGTGTTATGTAGGTGCTGCCGATCATATAACGTCACGCTGATTGGTTGCATAGCTCCTTTAAGTTGCATATCCAAACTTGTACTAGCGATTCTGGCTCTTCAGTATATATTTGGCTTTAATAAAACGATGGCAGTTTCTTTTTTACAAACAAACATTTTTCATAACGTTTTGCCTTCAGATTAACCTTATACAGCTCATTAACGCATAATTTACATCAATGCACATTAATATTTCAAGAATATGTGGATTATTTGTTTTCACAGATTTTGAAATTAACACTTTTATATATACTACAAATCTGCATTAATTGTTTTAAAAATTATCAGTTTTTTTTAATAATCCTCTCATTTAGTTCTCAATATTTGCTGACCAATTTTTTAGAGCCATGTTAATGAACTTAATAAAATTAATTATCCGATTTTGGATATCTAAATTAGTTTCGGAGGAAAAAAATGTTTGCCTCTTTAAAACTTGTGTAATTTTTGGGAAAATATCAAATTTTTTTACTTTCGCTAAAAAAATTTCTAATCAATATTTTGGAAAACTAATGCCTGATTCTATTGCATTGATATTTCTGAATGCACAGACAAAAATTCACATAGTTTCAATAAAATGCATTTGACTTTTAACACTTTAAAGTAGACGTGATTTCCAAAAAAAAAAAATTGTAAAAAAACGGATTTAAAGATTCAATAGTTATATTACAAATAAATTAGCTTATTTTAAACCAGTTATTTTTAAGCAAGATTGAAAAGATTTTATAAAATCTTATTACTTTCATGAGTTTAATTTTGCTATTAATAATGAAAATAATTGGAAATTTTTTTAAAGTTTTAACTTTATTTATTTTAATGTTTTTTATTAATTTAGAAAATTATTCTTAATCTTTTTCCCTAATATGTATATTAATTATTAATAGTAATTGTAAGCTATTTAATAAAATATAAATTGAAATGTACTGTTTTGATTTCTAGAAAAACGAATTGAATAAAGATGGTTTAAACTCATCTACACAACATTTATAATCACTACTTTTTATATAAAATAAAACTATATTATAAAAAAACGTAAATTTGGTAAATCTGTTTCATTTGAGAAATCTGATTTATGCACTCTGTACCTCTTAATAAAATAATATGTCTTTCTGTTAACTCGTGGCATTTTCCAAATCCATCAGAATTAAAATAAGCAATAAATTATGTTGCCATTCTCAAAAAAAATTATTTTCTTTTCAAAAATGGTCTAACTTTGATTCGTAGATATTAACACGGAAAGACTAGTGAAATTATCAAATTTACAAACAAACACTGAGCAAACAATAACGTTTTTAGAAAAGTCCTTTACTTTACTTCAAAAAAAATATGGTGGCTTACCAGTAAAAATATAAAATGAAACAGTGTAAGAGGGTGTGACTCTTGATATCGCGTCTGCCAAAAATAATTTCATATCTCGCAAACTGTTTGTCCGATCACTTTTAAATTTTCTGAGAATTCAGACACCGGGCCAGAGATGAGCACTAAATTCAAAAATCGTCAATTTTATCGATTTTAGGGTTCCAAGTTCCCTCTGTTTCATGCAACAATGCAATAATACATGGAATCATTTTTGTGACTGTATTTTACAATTTTTTTTAATCAAAAGCTGTGTAAAAGTTTTCATAAGTGTGTTCAAGAGGAGAAGAAAAAGGATTAAAAAATTTATTCTGACTTTATTTTTTATTTCAGATAATTAATTAAAGGCATAGATTGTGTAGTTAAAATTTCTCCATTAATAAAAATTTTCATTTTCTTAATCAAAAATGCAACAAGCAAGTAATTTTACTAAACAATTAGGAAATAATTTTAAATTAATTGATAAAAACGCAAAATAGCATTCTTGAAATAGGAATTATTTGGCATTTTAGGTTAAATTAAATTTGAATAGTACGATAGCTAATTAATAAAATAACTTTTCGCATTTACAGGGTGTTGCACAAGGTATGCAATGCCTAATATTTTCAGATTTGGATAGAACACGTCAAGACGCTTATTTTGATTTATAACATGTGGGTGATTCCCGAATATAGTGTCATAGTCTAATTACACGAAGAACGTTAGTTATGAATCCGGCAGTTTGTATTCCAAATCACGATGCATACGACGATTGCACAACATGGAAGCTTCTCTACGCGACTATGGAAATTTGTGACAACCAATGAAAGGAAAAGCGCGTCTGTAAATGAATATGCAAATTCTTATGCGTCTCTGTTCCCTTAAAAAATTCAAATCAATCAATCAATCATTGACCGATTTCAAGGTTTAAAGATGATTAATTTTACAGACATACTGATTAATAAGATTGAATATGGTGAAATTGATTTCAATCGGATCTGGTTCAGTGACGAGACGCATTTCCACCTTCAAGGATATATTAACAAACAGACCTGGATGTTTTAGCCACTGAAAATCTTCATCATGCACTAGTTCGACCATTGCACTTTGGATTACAATTTGATGGGCGTTATCTGCCGAAGGCGTCATTGGGCCAGTTTTTTTTTTTTTTTATCGGACTTGTCACCGATGAAACTCATTTTGACGTGTTGAATAACAATGTCATCCCATTTTTGCAGGATATAAACAAGATAAGCGATTATTGGTTTATGTAAGATGGTGCTAGACCTCACAACACTCAGCGAAACTTCGATATCTTAGCGGAACATTTTCACTATAGACTGATCGGGTTGGATTCCATTACGAAAACAGGCAATGGTATAGAGTGGCCACCTTACTCCCCGGATGACGAGGACGTCTAAAAGACACAGTGTATCTCGCACAGCCCTCAACACTGAACGACAGCCATTGAAACCGATGTCACGGAAAACTGGAACAGATGTTTTACAGAAAATTATTGTGAACTTCGATTCCAGACTTCATCACGCCATTTATTCGAATGGCTAACATTTCAAAATCTGTTATATTGAAAGTTATCAATAAACATTGATTTTCACTTGGATATTTTTTTTCTCATTACTTGAAGTTTTCATGACACAAGCTTCACATTTTAATTTGACTATGACGCTATATTCGGGGACCCCACATGTTATACATCAAAATACTCATCATGACGTTTATTATCCGAATCTGTAAATATTAAATGCTGCATACCTTGTGAGACACTCTGCATTATTTGAGGTGGAGAAATTTTCTTGGTACAGAAATTTTGATTAAATATTTTTTATTAATTAGTTTCGAATTAAAATCCAAAATTATTTTTCTTATTATGTGTGCTATATTTCCTATATTTAATTACAAAATTTTGCACAGCTCTGGTAAAAATGAAGCCTTAAAGTCGGTAAAGCGGGAAAAAAAGATTGTGAATAAAAATGCATATAGATCTTTTATATTCTCAACTTTAACTTTTTTTTCATCCTGTGCATTAGATTTGATGCATTTGAATGGAATAATAATCATGTGAAAAAAATAGTATATGAAATTAAAGAATTCGTTAAAGATATAAGTGAACGGTAATGTAAAAATTTATAAATTCGTCTAGATTTGGAACTTCTTTTGATAAACGTATAAATTTGCGTTTTTTAAACGAAATGTCCATTGCAATATACATAAATTCTCTTTAGGATCAGTTTTTATATTTTATATGATAAAGATCTTAAGCAATCAGCAATTTCTACATTATTGCCATTGGCGGATTTCCATATTTTGCTCCCCTATTCAGTACACATTGTGAGACCCCATTTTTTTAATAGGATGGAAAATTTAATCTCAAATTTCAACACGTTTTTACCACGCTAATTATTTATTTTAAATTATATATGCAACATTTTAATAATTTAAAAAAAATATTATTTGCATAGCTAAGTTACATTGAAAACAAAAATGGAAATTTATAAAATTATTTTAGAACATAGCTTATTTGAAACTATTAGATATAATGTAACTCAAAAGTGAATATTAAAACAGAATGTTTTGAAGGATGCCGCTTTGCATTCATTTGGAATATTTGTTCAAATTTTTGTGTAAAACATGTACCACTAAAAATATTATAATATATCACTGTTGGAACATTAAATTGAGAACTCTTGAAATAGAGCGTTTATGGAATAGCCATAGTTGTCAGCTCAAAATATCCAATCATAGAAAAAAACAAAACAAAAAAAATGATTCCATTTAATCTATATGAAGAATAGAATAAAATCATTTCAAAAGTTTCGAAAGTAAAGATCGTCATTAATTCCTAATTTATTTATTCAAAATGTGTTTTCATGTACAATGAAGACAAAAATCAAATCCATAGTATTAATTTATTGCTTGTAATTTCTCTCCCAATGAAAAATTTCGACATTCATTTCTAGCAGTTATGCATTTGATTTCAAATAAAAAATTTAATTGATTTCAATTTCTTTATTTATTTATTTGAAGAAACTATAATAACGAAATGAAATATTTCTTCCAAGTATCAAATTTGACCCTCAGATACAACATACATTTAATGCTTTTGCCTTGGATCGTACTGATAATTTTTGTGCCCGCTACATATGTAAATACAGAAAAATACAGATATATACTACAATAGAAATGGAAGGAACTAATAAATTAAAATTGAATTCTTCAAAATTATAAAGTGTGATACGCGATTCCAAAAACAAGCAGATGTAATAAATTAATATTTGATAAAACTGACATTTTTTTATAATTTATTTCTGAAAAAAAAAACACAACTTTTATGAGTTATTCAATTTATCTTCAGAACTTTTATTATTGTAATTTCAGGAAAAAATACTTTTTATTCCACATTTAAAAAAAGTACAAATTGAAGCTATAAATTATTTAAATCTCTTCTTCCAGGAGCCAGTAAGCTCAAGATAAAATTTATTTATACATTAATTTAATACTTAAAGGCTTAAAGTAATGAGCTTGCTCTCAGCTTCAAAGTTTGTGAAATTTTATTGAGTTTAATAAAATTTAATTAATTTAATTTTTCTTTTAAATAAGATAGGAAAGGTCTATTAGAAAGCCTTTTGAAATTCCGTTTTTTCATTGAATCCTAATTTACATATTTTTATCTTATCAAGCACGCATTTCCAAGGCATACCTTAATTTTATTTACTTTCCTTTTTAAAGACATATAATGGCTTTGTTTCTTTCCTTTTCAAAATATTTTTTTAAACACATTGTATCAGAGATTTTCATAATTACGCTGATTCTTGCAAAGAATACTGAGTAAAAGAACCGAACATTCTTTTCTACGAATTCTATTTTTTTATAGTTTTACTTTTTCTACAAATTTTTCTTTTAGCCTTTTTTTATTCTTATGTTTTGGAACAAAAGCCCTTAAAAAATCATTTTAGAAAGAAATCTGAATATTTTTTTTTTTCAATTGATATCATCCTCCCTTTCTTTTCGTTTCTTCCCGGCCTTTTCTTTTTTCTCACTTCTCGACTCTGAAATTCCATAACGAATTAACTTTTTTTCACATCGTCTGCTGCAGCATATTCTCCAATGTCACACAGTTTGGGAAATTGCGAGCAATTAAGTGTATCATTATGCCGATTGTGCCGTGTACAACAACGAATGTGGAGGGGGAAAGATTGCAACGTTTAATGTTCTGAATGCTACTGCCATTTAATGTGATCAGCATTTCGGAATTCCTTTGATGAGAAGAAATTTGTTCCCGATCGCAGGGCATTAAGTTCTCTGTCCCTGGCAACCACCGTTACCAAGCGACAGGAGCTTTCAATTAAGACAAGCGAATGGCAACCTGTCTAACCGCTCAAGGTTTTCATCATTGCACTTAGCCGTAGTAGTTAAGATGGACTACAATGATATTTTTAAGTAGAATTTTCAGTTTTTAAAAGTAATTTGAAAATTTAAAGAATTCTTAATTGTATCTAGTTATGCAATTAGTGCTAACCTCCAAAATAACATTTTAAAATATAATTGTTTTCCTAAATTAATATAGAGATTTGTAATGCTGCTTTTCCCCCAAATTAAACAATGCGTTATAAGTATATCGTGCAACGGATTCCTATTGGTTCAACTCTAGGACTCATTGTTATATAATTATAATTTTTTGATTGTGACTACGAAGTCCATAAAATATTAGTTGATACTTAATTGGATTACTTTGTCAAATTATAAGGCTACGTTCTATGCTTTAATGTTGTTTACTACAATTACATTATAAAGTGTTTTAAATCGAGCTTGCATTAGTTTTTCTAGTTTCATTATTTTAACATGCATTAAATTTTTATTGCACATGAGTTCGAAGTAGAGCTATTGTATAAATATTAAATTTTATATCAATAATAATATTATTTTCTTTGCTAATAATAAAGGAATATTAAAAAAAGAATAAATAAATTTAAGATATTTATTTTTAATTAAATTCATATAAACACATAAGTATAAAATTTTATAGATATAAACACATACAATATATCACTTGATAGAAGAAAATTCAAACTTTTGTTCTGTGTATTCAATAAGAATTCTATTTGTTATCAACAAATGTTGAATCTTAAGTAACTGGTCCTTAGTTATTGATTTCACTGCTGCAATAATTCGACATTGCAAATTTTTAAGAGTAGGAAGCAATCTTAAGAGTAGGATCGGGACATACCATACTGTTGGTTCAGAAATTCCAAACTCTTTGCTTTATTTGCTTGTGGCTTTCCGATGGCCATGTTTGAATACGCGCAACCAATGCATTTCTCTTTCGATAAACATTTATAAATTTCTTTTCCCAAACATAAATCTGTTTATAAAGAGGAATGTTTATGCTGAATTTCTAAGGAAATGCATGCTGCAATGCAACAATGGATTCATTCTTTGCATAGCGCCGAGCAATTAACGCCTTTTCATAAGGCGTTTTCTCATTAACCAAAACAGCGCCTCTTTTACTAGTATCGTCCGAATGCAAAAGTGAGAAGTAAAACTTAGACCTTTTTTCTATCCAGTGATGTATTTTATATATCTCTATCTACTGTCATTCAGTAAAAAAAAATATTTAAAATATGTTTCTTCATTTTGAATAACCCTGTATGATTATGCCTCAAAAATAATTGGATGCTTAAACAAGATTTAATGACTTCTACTAATTAATGAAGTAAAATCCAATTTGATCATTAAACGTTTATCTCAATGTAAACGGACGTCAGTTTTATCACTGCTTCTTGTACATAAAATACCTCACGTAGGGAAATAAAGCGAAGTAAAAATTTCAAAAGTTCCATTCATCCATTTAGTTCGTTAACGTTCGCCAATCTTAGTTTGCGAATTCTTATGGTATTTTTTCGTTATATATTTCATGCACAAGAAAATGAAATATCAGATTGTATGACAAGTAATGCATTGAAAATTCTGGAAGTATTTTAGAATTAATAATTAACATTACAATATAAATGTGAAATTAACAATTAACAAAACAAAAGAAATGGGAATTATTTATATATAAAGCACTCCCTACTTTAAAAAAATTTATAAAAGTTACTAGTTTAAAATCAATTTTAAGCATTTTTTTATTAAATATTAAAAAATATTTCTGAATCTATTTACTTTATAGTAGAAAAATATTTATAAAGTTTTATTAGGATGTATTTTATCGTAACTCATTTTAATGAAGTTGAAAAAAAACTCGGAACAAAATTTCCAAAATGGATACAGCCTCATTGTGAATTAATCAGTTTCGTCATTAATACCATTATCAAGGGGGAACAACAACTCTTTCTTTTTTAATGATTTTTAGTCAGAAAAAAATAACTCCAAGTTCATTCTGGAAAATTAACTTCGTTCAGTGGAAAGTAGTGTCGCTGGCTATTTTCCATCGAAAATTAAAAAGCTGATAGATGGATAATTTTTTATAACTTATGTTGATGATAGAGTTCGTGATACTAAGTTTCAGATAAAAATCTCTTTTTTATACATATTTAATAATTAACTAATTATAAGTGAGTTTAAATTTACTGAGATATAGAGGAAAAAAAACTTAATGAATTCTTTTTATTCTAATTTTCTTTCCTGTGATTGATGATTGATATTTAATATTTTTAAACATGATATATTCTCTAAAAAAATTCACAAATTTGCTTGTTAATGAAATATATCTAGTAGTTTTTAACATAAATGTTTTGAAAAATATACAGATTTAATTTGATTAAACGAACTTAAAATAGAATGTTTTTGAAAAACCACATATCAGCTATGCTACTTATTTTACTAAAGTAATTACAATAATCCAAGTATAAATAAAAGTTATTGAAGCTATGTTTGTATACATGTCCACCGAAACAAATGGGTGCAATTCAACCAAATTATGCAAACATTTTATATGACAAGAGAAAGAATACTGCAAGCTTTTAAAAGTACAAAAATTAATTAATCATTAAATTAATTAGAAATTAACCAAAATTTTGCCTTTTTACTATTTGAATACTTTAGAGATGGGTTTTTTTTTATGGCTAAATGGTGCTTAAAAGTAAGATGAAGTCACTCTATCAAATCTGGGGGCACGGTAGTGCCCCCACCAAGTCGAGCAAAAACAATCGGCACGGCCGTACCATCCTTTTCTCGAAGCAGTTCAAGCCATTTTCGACCCCTATAACTTCGTTGTGGATAAAACTAGAAGTGTGAATTTTCAGTACCCAAACAGGAATTATATAAACACGGAATATTTCAAATTTCATTAAATTTGAACCAGTAATTTAAGAATTATAACTAGTCAAAATCTGTGAATTTTGTCACTGACTGACCGATCATCAAAACTCTAAGCCACTTCTAGCAGACATAGAAGCTTCAAATTTGGAATACAATTAGTGTCTAGTGTATAAATCAAGGAAAAACTAAAATATTTTGCAATTTCGATCTAGTTTTCTAGATACACCAACTGCATAAATAACTTCTATACTGAATCTATCGTGTCAGCCTTGGCGAGTTATTTGGCGATTAGTCTCTGACACGCATTAACAGTAGGTATCCAAAAATCGAATTTCTGCTTTCGACGCGTTTCTTCTCAATCGATTAAAACAAAAATTTGACATATAATTGCACTTGCAATACCATCCCAAATAAATTTAATAATACCATAAAAAATTTATAAATACCATATAAATTCGGGATCAAGTTATGTTATTGACTGTATTCGGACATAAAAGGGAGTGGCTTTGAGAAAAACTGTAGCTGAAGCTCAAGAAGTAGTACCGGAAAAGAAAAAGAGGAAGACTACATACAAAAATAAGAAATGGACTATCTACAAAAAGAAATGAGATGCCATCAAAAACATAACTTGTAAAAAAAACCAAGTCTCGCAACTCAGTTCTTCTATCGTAAAAAGTTGTGAGATCCATGTAATAAATACCAAGTCGGACAATTTATTCAGTCCCTAATTAAGGGTTCTTCTGTCTTAAATTATTACGTAACTAGCTAACCTAACAACATCTTATAGTGACCATATCAATATTAAAAATCTTTTATGGTTTAAATAAATAGATTGACTTGGCAATCGCACTAAACAATTTAATTTAATATAATATGTTAATGTAATCTAATTTAATGTAAAGATACATTGTGTTTTTAACATATATTTTTTTAATTTATACATATCTCCTACTAGTATATCTAATGACGGGGAAGTAGTGATTGCTAGAAATCAAATATAGGTTAGTAACTTAGACAGAGTTTAAAATTAAAAATTTCGCCTTTTTAGCAGTGTCAATTTCATTTCTGTGCAATGTTTTCAAATGATATTATTTTTTTAAAAAATATTTAGTGCAAACAATACTGAAATAAGGAAATTTGCAAGAATCACGTTGTTAAACAACGTTAAGATTTTTAAAAATTACACTTCTAACTTTTATTTCTTTTTTATGTTAATATATATCTATTGATGACGTTTTCTATTCTTTTTTTTAAGTAATGATTTAATACTGATCAAAAGAAAATAAACGTACACCCTTCAAATTCATATAATGACTCGGAAAATAAATTCTTTTGTGAACAACCAAAATATTTTTTTAATGTTGAACACCCGTGAAGAAATTTTATCAGAACACATTAAAAAAATTCTTTTTGAAAAATAAAGAAACTGATACGATAAATAATTTTTATCAAGAAAACTATAGGTCTAATTTATTTTTAAGTTTTTATTAATTAAAAATTAGTTTTTTAATTAATTGTTTCTCAAACTGTTCTTTAAACCTTTCTTAATCTCAACATTTATGAACACAATTTGCAGGATTAATATAAGAATTGTTTATTAAGAATTATATAACACATGTTATATAATTGTTTATTTATAATTTTTATTCATATTAAAATATTTCAAACTTATGGAGAAAATAATTTTTCGGTAGCTTTTAAAATCGTCTGCTTCAATGAACATTTTAATGTTAATATAAATAAAAGTCGCTGTAGCAATATATGTACAGTTGGCAAAATGTTTATTTGTACACTTCAATTTTGGAATATTATAGCAAAATAAAATAAGGTAACTAAGTTATAATTGCAGAAATATATTGTAGTGAGGTAAAATAATAATAAAATATCAACAAAAAACAATCATAAACTTTAGTTGATTAATGAATAAAACTTTATAAAAACTATACAAAAAGAGTATTTGTACACTTACTTAGTAACAAATTTTAAACATAATTATAATTATTTTACAGAAATTTAATACTTTGTATGCATTCTTTGGCTTTTACAATTGCTTCAAGACGTCTTGGCATTGATTCTATTAACTTTTTGTGGTTTCTTGATCTATTTCTTCCCAAGCTTCCATGAGTGCTTCTTTCAAACTATTTTTACTTGTAATATTTTTTTTCGGACTTGAGCATCCAATAGCATCCACAAATTTTCAATTGGATTTATATCCGGGGATTGTGATGAAGTTTCAAGGCGTCTTGGCGCATTATAAAGTAACCATGTTTTAGTAACTATCGAAGTGTGTTTGGGGTCGTTATCTTGTTGGAATAAGAAAGTGTCACCGATACCCAATTTTCTAGCACTGTCTAATAAGTTATGCCGTAACACATCAATGTAACCTAAAGCTGTCATTTCTGTGTCAATAAAGTGTAATTTTCTAACACCGCCATGAGCTACACAGCCCCAAACCATCACATTTCCACCACCATGTTTCAGGGTCTGAAGCATTGATAGTACATTTTTACTATCAAGGGCTGTTTTATTTTTTCGCCAGATTTTTCGGATACTAGGGGGTGAAAAAATTTCAAACTTACTCTCATCTGAAAAAATAACCTTTTTCCAGAAGTCCATCGGTTTGTCTTTGTATTTCATAGCAAATTCTAGACGCTTCTTTCTATTTACTTCAGAGATCATTGGGGTTTTTTTTCTCATAGTTCTGCCTTTTAAACCAGCACTATGTAACACATTTCTTATTGTTTGAGCGGTCACTCTAATGTTAGAAGATGCAAGAAGGTCATCTGCAATTTTCTGAGCATAAATTTGTGGTTTTCTAATAGCTGCTTTAACAATACTTCGTATATTTCTTGAAGTAAATTTACTCGGACCGCCTGGCCTACGTTCATTTTCAACGCGTCCAGTATTTTTATATTTTCTTACGATGTAACCATAAGTTGTAAAGGGTAACTTAACCATCTTTTGAATTTCGCGATAAGATTTTCCACTTTTATTAAGGTTAACAATATGAGTTCTCATGTCTAAGGAGACTTCTTTTGATTTCGTGGCCATTTCTCCACTTTTCTCTGCGTGTGACCTTCACTGTTAAAAAAGATAATCTTCAATGTTTAAAAAATACAAACTATCCAATAGGTTCTTTTTTGTTAGGAAATACTAAGATTTTGAAATATTTTACCATAATTTTTTTAAAGTTTTCTTTTACTTCTATACATGCGTTTAAAAAAAAAGATTCGTCAATTTTATTGTTTTACATAAAAAGGGTTTCTATATTAAAAATACTATACATGAAATGAGTTTAATCCTGAGCAATGCTTGGTTTATCAATTAGTTACTAATTTAATATTAGTGATAGGTTGAATCCATGCATTTTGCAGTTCCAGAGCCATGAGCGCATTCTGAGGTCCACATCCGACTCTTGTGAGATTTTCCCCAAAATTATTTTAATAATAAAGTTTTTAATACTAAAGTTTAATAATTACTAAATAAAAATTTGAATTTTTAATTAATTTATCTTAATTAATATAATTTTCATGAAAATTATTACATTAATATTTTTATTAATTAATATTATTTGTTAGTTTTTAATCAAAAATATAAATCTAGTTTAATTAACAGTTTTTTCAAAAAAAATTAATGCTTTGTTCTTTCTGTATTTGTTATGAAATTTTATAAATTATTTCCTATAGTTTTAAGTATAGGAGTGTAGTATGGGATACTTTTTTATTGTATTATTATGGTTATTATTTCAATGATAAAATTTCACTTAAAATTTTTAATCAAATTGCTATTGTTTTAGCTGCGTACATGAGCAAAAAGTCTTATTCGTCATTAAGAAAGAAAATTTCAATTTCTTCCAATTATTGAAGATCAAATGTCTCTATTCAAAAGTTTTAATTTGTTAATAACTACATTGATAAAATTTAATTTCGATTGACATGCATTCCAACCATTCTATTTAAGCAAACAATAGAGTCTCTTTTACATACCTAGACTGCCGAAAGCACAGATGGCATGGTTAGGAGAAAACAGCAATTTCAATCTGATTTGTCGATTTGAAGGATGTGTCACGAAGTTTTTAAACTCAATGTTCTTAACCCCAGAATTGAACAGATGATATGGGCATTAACATGATATTGGGATTATTTAGCAAGTGATTGTGCTTTATTTAGTGAATATTTTTATAGAACAGTAAACCGATTAAAATTTATATTTCAGAAGAAAAGAAAAATGTAAAGAAGGCAGAATTTTACTTTAATGTTTCTTTCGGCAAAACCGGTCTGGAATCAAGTCAAAATCGCTGAAAATTTCTTTATTAGATATTCTGCGAAGTACACGTCTACTGTCTACAAAACATATATATATTTAATTCCTTCTATCAACGTAAATTTGCAGTCGATTTAGCATTGCAATGCACATCAAATAGATCGCCATTGAAGCAAGGCACGAAAAGTAACAATGCAAAAAAAAAAAAAAACCCAAAAAAAACGGAACTATTTCTAGGAAAATCGAAGATATATAAAAAAAATCCGTTTCTAAGAAACAGATTAATTTCTTTTTCATTCTTACCTTTCCACGATCACTCTTTTCAAAGCGCTTTCGACACTCTTCAGTCACTGGTTTATCAGAACACAATCATTAAAACGGAACAACATTAAAAATTTATAAGCCACATTCCATTCCAGTGTCTGAACGAACAATTCTGAAAGCAATAACATATTTTTTTTCTTTTCTCAAACTTTGCGTAGTATGCGATGCTTTGTATATTACTTTGCATCCCCCCTGCCCCCCCCACACACACCGTCTTTCATTTATTTGATTAAGGAGCTTCTAGGATTTGAGGATGGTTGGGTTTTATGTTTGGAAAATTAACCTTTATTTGACGTTTAATCGTTAACCATTTGTGTATAAAAAAAATTCCATATTTCGAATATTATAGCATATTTCCTCTACCCCGAGCAATATTCCATCCCATATTCTTTCCACAATCTCTTTTTCTTTCATTTTACTGCACTTTTGTAGATTTAATACTATTATTACTTGCGTTTTCTTGTTACAGCACATGTATGAATGAAAAACAAATTAATGAATTTTCTTTTGCATTACACTTTTACCTGTGTTATATTTGTGTGATTTTGTGTTTCATGCTTTTCTGAATTCCTGTTTATTCATAAGATATCATTATTAAACGTAATCATGCATTGTTAATTGATTACTTGTTATTACGAGAATACATGGACAACAAATCAAGAAACCTATCATCAAGCAATAAACGGCCATTGCACTGACTGTCATGCAGACGCAGCGATATGGGTGAAATACGCGTTTACTTATTACTAGCCCCTTTTGACCACTCGTTGAGGATTAAACTCAGGTTTCGAGACCGCTAAGCCAGCACCTTACCAACTACGCTGCTCAGACGCTCAGCTATGTGACACATTAGTACATAATATATATTGAAAGCTTGAGGGCCATTTTCTTGAAATTGCTTGGCTGATGAATTTTAATATTTTATTGAATGATCCTCAATGCATGCTACCATTATAATAAACCTCATCCCGAACGATTTTCCAATCAGTGTTCTCTCTTTGTTAGGCTATTTCAGAAATTTTACGGCGCTATCTTCATTTTGTTATGGATTTCTCAAATTTTCTGTTAAAATCTTTATGCATCCTATTATATCGTATTGCCTTGCGTAGCCTTATTGCCTTGAGGTAGATAACCTATTATTACAGTATGAAGCTATACACCCTTCACGTGCTTTTATTCATGCAAATGTATTATATATTTGCATTTATATTATAAGTTGGCATATCCTTAAACACATATTTACTCTTTATCTGATGTATTCCTTTAAGCTGCAGATAGAACCACCACGTCATATCGTCCTGCGATAGTCACCACCTATGAAAAATTGCACAGAAAAGGAGAAGGAATGCGCGCGCCTGATGCAGATGGACTGCTCACCATTCAGTTCCTCGCCAGCAACAAGGGCTATTCGAAACTTCATCAATCTTCAATATTAAGTAATATTAATTCGCCGTTTTTTTTTTTTTGTACTTGAACAAAGAACCACATTTTCTTTAAACCTCTGAAATAAATTTGTAATTTAACTTGCTCATATCGCAGCGAATCGTAACTTCTAAACCTAGATTACATAGGCAAAGACACAGCGGATTACTTTTACTTAATTTACAATCAAAGAATCTCCTGTAGTTGGTGCATTTTGTTCGTGTAACCAATATATTTTACTGTAAAACTTATTTGTTTTTATATGCCACACTTACTCTTAGAATTTGTAAATGATCTTTCAGGATACTGCATGCGTTAAAGCCAGCGGAAGTGGTTAGTCTGAAACGTTCTCGCATACTGTCTAGTAAAAGTATTGTCCTCCTTTCCTTGCGCAAAATAATAAACCTTGGGCAAGGCCGTAAATGCCAAGAGTGCTCAATTTGTCATATTGCAATGCCAAGAGTAAATGTCAGTTTTCTCACATAAAATTGTGTGCATTATAATAAGGTATAAAAAGCCAGGCTTAACTGCATACAACTGCATACAATGACAAGCGATAGTTACGGAAGATCGATCTTTCGCTGAATCTAGTGTGACACCCTTGGCGATTAATCGTTTACATGGAGTTAATACGCAAGTACCATAAAATCAAAAACGTATTTTTTCCTACCGATTGAAACTCAATTATAATCTCAAGCTTACTTACCAAATTTTATTAACTTAAGCCCTTCGATTTTGAGTTATTGCTGTTGTATGCATGAGAAAGTAATATACTTCGACAGATGATCAAGTCTTTGACAGATTTGATTCGAAAATTGATAATAATTTATAATTTAGATACTAAAACTGTGTACCAAATTTTATCAATCCAGCTCTTTCCGTTTTGTGATTATTGTATTAATTTATATTTAAACAGCTAGATTTCCTTAGAATGAATTTCTTCAAAATTTTAGAGAAATCTATAAATTTGTACGAAATTTAATCCGTCTAGTACAAAGCGTATTAAAGTCATCAAATTTCCAGACAGACATATTTTTAAAAATGTGCTTCCGGATTCAGGTAGATCTGAAACATGGAGATTCGACAAAATCTCTTTGCATACAAGAAAGTAAAAAAGTTTAGAAATCCAAAGCTGGTGAAGTCAAATTACAAAAGGAATAGCTTTTAAATATAATTACCGATAGTTAAACTTCTGCTGAATTAACATTCTTATATTTCATTCAGGTATTAAATTTCCCGCATTACAACAGTATTAAATACAAGCAGGAGTCAATGTTCATTTAGAATGGCGAGTTCCAAGTTAATGCAGAAGTAGAAATCGTTGATTAGAGCATCAGTCGACAGAAATTGTTTTAAAAACTAATCCCCCCCCGCTTCTTTCTCATAACATTAACAGCTTCTACCTTATTGTGATTCCAATAAATTAATTCAATTTATTTTTTTAAATGTTAATCCTATCTTATGACTGCACTTTGCTAAATAAATCTATAGTCTTTCAGCGACATCTCCAAAAGAGTGCTTTGAGCTGTTCTCCGTTGCATCTCAGAAGAATTCGAAATTCATATTTGTCTATCGCGCGTAGGAAAATGACTTCAAATAACAATGGTGTGGGGTATTTAACTATAAATAACTACTGCAACCCTTGAAGGCACACAGAAAGAAAGAAAAGTCCCTGAATGACCGGACCACCGCAACAACACTAAGATTAAATCCCAAAGGACATCACTGGCTATGGTAAACCACTCCAATAGGAAGCACATCTCGTAATAGATAGGGATAGCTGACTTCATACCATTTGTGTACCCAAAAGAGTAGCGGAACCAACCACCATTCCGAAGCTTCTTATTTCCATTTTTGAGATACCCCAGGTTATATAAATATAAGGTCAGTTTGACCTAATATGCGAAACATGTGATGATAGAAGAGTTCATGTGGATCAAATACTATAGCAACCCTTACTTATTCCCTATTTATTATTATTATACTCTTACCATTTGCAAATTATGGTGGGTAAAATAATTATACAACCAATAGGAAAAAAAATCTGCCTTAAAAATATTCCTGACATATCTTCAAGTAAAATAAGCACATACTTTGAAAGAACAGGGAAAATTTTATAAGATGAAATTGTTTTTATCAAGATACCTGGATTCAAAGCTAACCTAAAAGAGCGTAATTCTTGGTGAAATGCAAAGTCAAATTATCTTAAATGTTGAAAACGGCAAATTCTAGCTGCAATAGGTCAAATTTAGCAAACACTTGTTCATTCTATCAACATTCAAATGAACCTACAATAAACTATATGCACAAGAAAAAAAAATGAGTGTAAGTTCACTAACACTTTTGGGAGCCATTGTATATACAGAAAGAGACAAAGGAAACCTTTTTTTTTTTTTCAATAAATGTCTTTTGAAATAAAAGCATGAATGCTTCAAAATGAAATCAACAAATAACGATTAATCATCAGTAGAAAAGGCAATTTTAAATATGAGATGGACGTTTTTTAATCGAAATGTTTAGTTACATTGCATATGAAAAAAAAATCTTTCAATGCAAGACCTTTTTTAATTACACATTCTACTTTTTTTTAATATGAAAATGAGTAAGAAAGCTAAAAGCAGAACATTTCTGGTTCATAATGATAATGTATATAAGCGTACATATTATTTTTTATTTGGAATATAGGTAATGTGACACGCAAAATGAAAAAATTGTTCAAAACAATCAGCAGGCTTATTCAAAACTACCAAATTCGGCAAGTGATTTTTTCTTGGGCAGAAAATGTATTTTAGAAGAATTTTCAATTTTTAATCATATTTGAATTAAAAGTTTAAACATTTCTTTCTTAATAAATTTGGAGCAGATTACTGCACAAATACAATTTTTAAACCACTTGAAAGTTTAAAAAAAATTCACTAATACTAATTTAATTTCCATACAATTTTTTCTCGACTTTTAATAAATATTTACAAATATTTATAAATATATTTTGCAATGCTTCTCATCATTTGATTCAGAAATGTATATAAATTAATAATTAATGTAGCAATAATATTATTTTTTGTCTTACCTTTTCACTGCTATATAATTCAGAGAAAAAAATTTCTTTAATAAAATAAGGATATATTAATTCAGACTAAAATACACTATCAAGTTAAAATGCTTCAAATTGGTTGTTTCCTTCTTCTTTAATTTTCTTAAAATAAAACTAACAAATTAAGTATTCAGGTTATGATTTAAAGACTTCAAAAACTTATTAATATAATATTTAACTCTATGAGACTGGCAAATGTGAAAATTCGAGTGCCTCAAAGTCCTGAGCCGTTTGTTGTGGACAAAAACCGAATGGAATCTTCACCCCTTCAGAGAAGGGGACACTTACTGAGTTATAATTTAAATATATGGTCAGTTTTTAACCTCATGTGGTTATCCTTTGTGGTTTGAGGGACGGATTTGCTTAATTTATTGTTGTTGAATTTACATTCACGCGTGTTCCGACAATTTTAGATACATTTTTTGGTTTGCATTTAAAATTGCCATAGAAGTAAGATTGAATTTTAAAAATGAAATAAGGTTAATTTAATTAAATATAAAACATTATTATCTTCAAATATTCTTTGAATATTTTTTTTTTCGAAAAATGTATTTTTTTTACTTAAGAAGCAAGAAAAGATTTGATGATAAAAATAAAGTTGGATTTTTATGTTCCTTTTTTTAGAATTAATGTTGATGTTTTTTTTAAATTTTCAAACCTTTATATAAAGCATATGGAAATTATCAAGAAATCTTAATGAATGGGAAACTATTTTAGCAACAAGAATCTTGAAAATGTAAGCTTGTTTTTAATTATGAAAGTAAAATTGGGCATGCTTTTATGTGCTTTTTGAAACTCGTCAGTAATGTTTTTAAAAACTTTGTAGATATAGTGTAATGCTAAATAAGATGCTTGTGGCTCTAAAAACTTTAAGGAATCCTATGAAAAGGTTGAAAAAAATGTACCATTAAAATTTATTTTTCAAAAATAATGCAAAATTACTTTGCCAATATAAAAGAATGCAATTGGTAAAAATCTCTTCCGTCCTGATTTGTATATTTAATTGCTTAAAAAAATTAATTCAGTAAAAATGAGCCTGAAGACTACCTTAACAAAATTTTATAGTCTTTGCACCTACAAAAAAATTCTATCTTCATATTAGCAGTTAAAGTACATAATTGGGGGCAGGGGAGAATACAATGGTGATATCTAACAGGGAAAATAAATAAATAAACATAGTTATTGATTCCTCAAATGATTATTTTATTCATTTTCAAAAAAAATTCTATTAGATATTCTTATCGAATTCTTACAACAATTCAAATTAGTCTCTGCTTTAAAACTGATATTTTCTATTTCATTTCATAATTAATTAAAATATAATAAATTTTATCCCAAACAGCAAAATTTTTATATTTCAACAAAATTGGGAAGTTTTTGATAAATAAGATAATAAATATGATAAGATTATCTGTACTTTAAGCAAACATATAGACATTTCTCAATTGGTCCATAATTTTTCAATTATTTTCATAGAAGTTGTTGGGAATAAATCAAAATTTTTCTTCCTTTTTATCAGCAGCATCTGCTAGGTGCGAATTTTTCGAATCCATCTAATTCGATGCAGTCGCACAAGATCAAATATCTAATATGATATGCTAATAAGATGACTAATTAGCATATCATTGAAGAAGATGCAGTTTTTTTGTTTATCGCCGCATGTAAATAAGACGGTAGTGTTGGAGTTGAAGATTGAGATTTTGTTGTTGTCGTTGTGTGTTACAAGTAGATGTTCGTCTCCGATAAACATGTTTTTCTTTTACTTCTTTTTCGTTCTGGTAACGAGATGTTAACCGCCAAGTTATCCTGTAATCGTCATTGTGTGGATCATTTCCTTGATAGATAGATGCAATTTAATAATTTAGGCCAAATTTATCTCAAGAGAAGTTTCATCAAAATTGAAACTGAATGCATCAATTTTTGCTTTATTTCTAAATTTTATACAGCAATTGATTTTAATTAACCATCAAACATATTTTTCTAAAATGCACTAATTGTGAAAAGTTGAGGAAAGATAAAGTAATTGTCGATTTTTAAAATTTAATATCTAATTGTCTTATTTTTGCTAAAGCAATAAATTTAGAAAAATTGATTTGTAATTAAATAAGGTCTCAGAAAAGAAAACATAAGTAAAAATATTTAAAAAAAACATTTGAATAATTAGTGGGAATAAAAATAAATAAAGAATAAGAAAATAGATTTTTTATTGATAAATATATTAAAAATTTTAATATCTTATGAATAAAATAAACAGAAAAACTTATGGCAATCGTAATAAAATGTTTTAAAAAATCCAATCATTGAATTTATCAGGTTTATTATTTATGAGGTTTATTTAGGAATCAGGTTTTATTTACGGATAAATAATATGTAATTCCCTTAATTACTATCTGATGTATATATGTATCCCTTATTACAATCACAGCATAACTTGAAAAGAAGCGAATAAATCACTGTCAGCGATAGCAGACCCCCCCCCCCATAGCAAGCATGTAGCGCGTGGTGCGCTCATTGAGAAATACCTTTCACCCTTAAACTCATCTAATCGCTCCAAAGTGTCCGAGTCAGGCTCCTGACGAATGGGTCGATATCAGGAGGTCAGGCTCATAGGGTTAAATTAAAAATATGAATTGAAATAAAATTTTTAATTTGATAATATGTTTTCTTAGGAAAAACACTTTTTACATTATATATATATATATATATATATATATATGCATTTTAAATACAATTTCAAATAATAAAATTTGTAATTCACAACACAAGAAATTTATCTATAGAAAAATACTCTTTATTTATCTATATAAATACTTATAAATATTAATAAATAATAGGAATAAAAATTCCAATTCTTCTAAAAGAAGGGAATGCATTAAATAGCTTTCCTTATTTTTAAAAAATAGGCCTAACATATCACATAAAAATTCACAAATCAATTCAATATAGCTAGCAAAGTGCTATCATGCTGCTTATAAACTAGAAATACTTTGAAATACAAAATACTAAATGAGTTTATTGAAATCACACAATTTCATAAGAACACTCCCTGAGAAATAATATCAATTCATAATACCTCACAATGTGTTCCAAATAGCAATAAGGAATTCCTGCAGAGTTTTTAAATTCTTTTCATTTAAAAAAAATGTTTCCGTGCAAACTATAAACAACAGCAATAAATCAAACAATATACTTATGAAGAAAAGTGATAAATATAATATTTTTAGAGAAATAAATTCATACATGTATTAAAAAACGAAGTTGTATAAAAACATGTTTTCTAAGTATGTGATAAAAGTGAACAATCACTCATTTGTGTAAAAATAAATATTTATCGTCACATGCTTATTATATAACTTTTATTGGTATCTCCAGAATAAAAATATATCATTACCCTTTAAATTTCAGAAGCTTATAAAATTTTATTTACTTTATACATATTTTTAATTTTTGAACAGTAACCAAATAGTTATTTAAACATTTATAATTTAAATATATCCTAAATACTTAAGTGTTCATTTGTTAATAAAGCTCCACTCTAAGTTAATGATGAGTAAATAACTGGTATATCTATTACTGATTTACCATTATTTATTATCTGAGTTTTCTAACTCAGATAATAAAACTTTTATTATTTCTATTAAATAGAATACATGAGAAAAAATGAACTTTATTTGGATTATTAGTTGGATATATAAAAATAAATTAAACAAAGAAATTAATTTTTATGCAAATTTAAAAATATATACAAAAAGGGAATGCACTTAATAACTAATTTCCAAATCTTTAGAAGAAGATAAATACTTTCAATCAGAAAGAGGGGGGGGGGGGACTCTGATGAAAGCTCCAAAGATTCTGTTTGAGTACTGCAGAACAAATTAAATAACTTAAATTTATATATAGTGTTTTTATATATATATTTAGTTAAATATTTTTGATACACTAACATTTTAAATAAAAAGAAGTCACATTATTTTGCAACCAAATTTCATTTGTCAAATCTCATTATTTTAATCCAATCAAAGCCAAATGGCCATTGATTGTTGAATTTTCCTCAAAGCAGCCACTGAAATTGTCAAAAATTCAGAAATTTAAACACATTCTGTTTTACTCATGGAAGTGCTGAACTTCTTTTTAAAAATGTTAGTGAGTCAAAAATATTTTACTCTGTATGACTTATAGGAATTATATTTAAAAATCTACACTTCATAATTTTTAAAATAGTGTATTTATTGATTTAAACAAACATGAAGTATTTTGGCTTTCTATCATTTAGACCTTTTACCCATTTAGTAGAAAATTACTTTTCTCTAATAGTTAAAAATTAGCTACTGAGCAATGGTTAAAGTGGACAAGTAAATAAAATAAAGGTTATTATCATTGCATTTTAAACTAAGCAAATTATATAAAATTAAATAAACATATTAGATATTATTTCCAATGAATATTTTTAAAATATATAGAGAGGTGTCCATTCTATTCATGGGCCAATATCTAATTTCTAAACCACAACAGTTAGACAATTATCTTCAACCAGAAAAATTCTTTACATGACAGGAAAAATTAGATTTTATAGTATTTGTGTCAGTAAATATATTTCTCAAAAATTTAGGAAATCTAAATTTTTGTAATCTCTTAATCCTATCAATCATATTTAATAAAATATTAACATGGTAGTATTTTATCCAAAAGTTTTTCTGCAAATTTATAAAACAGTGAACATCACTGTTTTAGATTAATTTTACAGATAAATTCAAGTACCTTAAGAGATCCTCAAATAAGACCTTAAGGGATCGTTTATAAATTCAAATTATGTATCAATCTATTATCTTTTCTAATTGTTCCATAAAATAAATTTGTATATGTATCTTATTTAACTTAAATAGTAATAATTATTTTTTTTACTAAATATATGACTGATAGAACAGGAAGACTGTATAAAAAATTAGAATTTGTAATTAATTCAAAAATACATTTATTTACTTAAAAAACATAAAATATAATTTTTTTAAATATTTTTCTAATTAGAACTATATTTATAGTGGTTTATTAATAAGTTATTGGGCCACAATAATTCTGAAAACCATGTATGTATACACATATGTATTGATAACCAAAAAACAGAATTATTTAATCAATATATTGGGATATTAGAAATGCAACCTTTTTGGAATGGGATGCGAAGTGAAAAGCAATATAAGCTTGAATCAATTTCCTTATTTCTCATAATACTCAAATACAAACAGTAGCTCAGATGCAGCTTTCATCTTTGTGAATGAACATATAAAACATAGCAGTGATCTTTCTAGTACACAGCAAACCCTTTGATATAATTGGCACTTAGCATATTCCAGAAACAAAGGGTGGAGTGCAGTAATTAAGAAACGCAACATCCTACAAATTTTATATGTCACACACATTTTAATTAAATGCTTTAAAATATTTTGATCTTTGGAAAGCTTTGGTAAGTTTAAAAAGCAATGTAAGGCAATAAGCTCTACATTTTTTTTATATTTCATAAGAAAGAACCATACATTGATGAGACTCTAATTTTAAATTATTTAAAGCAATAAATATTTGGTTTTCTGCAGGATGATTAGAATTCCGGGCATTACTAGAAGTACTACTTTCATCATAATTACTTAATTCACTTCTATTTGATAAAACTTTTTCATAATAATGTGGGTTTGTAAGTATCAAACGAGCAGTTTCGGGTAGTGATGGTATTTTAGCAGCTAAATTAACTAATATAGCATTCTCATTCAGATTAACTATAATTAAATAACAATTTGCTCCAACTATAGAGCGGGTGAAAGAAAAAATGTCCATATCCACCAATGCATATTCAAATGTTCCTAACAGCATTGAGGGCTCTCTTCGAAGCTTCACAAGCCTTTTAAAATTATGTAGGAAAGAGAAAACATCTTGATTTTCAATCTGAAAAATATTTTTTTAAAACTTGAATTAGAACCAAACATTAATTTTTATATAATGTTTAATTACAAAAATAATCTATATTTTAAAAAAATTGAAAAATTCATGAAACAATAAGAGGGTTTAACAGCCCAACTTTTATACATGCTAAAATATTTTTATCTTTAAGATAAAATTTATGATTATCTATAATAAAATTACAGTCATGAATAAAGTTACCAATTTTTAAATGCTTGTTAGATCTATTATTAATTCAAAGAACTTCTAAACGATTTCAGAAATGCAATTATTTGAAACACTATAGAATATTTTTTAAAATACATTTTTATTGGGTCTTTAATGTCTTAAACAAAACTCCAAGAGTTAAAGAGATTCATAAGTATATATAAAAAATTAACTCATTAAAAATACTATTTTATAAAGCAGCAGACTGATTACATCATTCTTCCTCAATACAGAGAACATACTAAGGAAAGCTAGTAAAAAACAGACACAGTGAAGAAAAATCCAAAATTCTGAATTTAGGTATAATGTAATACTGATAACATTTAGGTAGTTTAGTATTTAAGAGACAACACAGTTTAGTGTTACAAATATAGACACTTGCCTGCAAATTTGTTTCCTTTGTTAAAACATTAAATTTATTAAATTAAACGGGAAGAATGAATTCTATTGGTCCAGTTTCATTGAATGAATGACAATTTTAAATTTAAAAAGCAATCAAACACAAAATTAAATTGATTTTTTTACATCAAATATTTAATCCCTGGACAGACTAAAAATCCAATTTAATTTAATAAATGTTTTTGCTGTTCATTCACTTATTATTAATAAAAATACTCAATTAATCAATTTAAAATCTTATTTACATATAAAGAAATTCACAATTTTGCTCAATATTTTTTAGAGAATTTTCTAATTACCTGATATTCTTCAATATGCATGAAATTTTAACGGATAACAATAATAATTTATTAAAGTATTTAACACCTATTTCATCTCAGTATGACATAATGATAAAAAATACTGAACTTGATTGGAATGATATTTGCTGTTAGTGCACAAAATTAATGTTTTCGTTCAATTCTCAACTTCTAAAGTTAAATGGGATCTGTTTGTTTTTAAGAGATACAAGTTAAAAATGGCACTATTAAATAATATTGTAGCATATTTTGTATTTGTTGCTTATAGCATTGCATCATAATACAATCTATGATTATTTAATTAATTGATATTATAGTGATTTATAATAATCATATAGAATGTTTCAGCAGTAATCCTTTTCTTTGTAAATTTATAATAAAACAGTGCAACCATATCCAATTAACAACCTACCTTTTTGCTCCCTATTCAATCACAATAATTCATTATTTGAGATAAAAACTTTTTTCAAGAACATAGCAACTAAAGTTGAATTTATATAGAACTAAACAACCAATAGTTCAAGGCTTCTAATTTCTTAGGTTTAAGTTATCATATATACTTAATGTACCACTTATATGGATTTATAAAAGACCTGATATCTTGAACAGCTTAGAGCTTCATCAAATCTAAATCCAAAAACAATAGCAATCTTTGTAGATACTTGGTGCAAAATCATGTTATGATTTCAAGAAAGTTAATAATTGTGGTATCAAACTCTGCACAGACAAGTCAATTCTTAAAATCTTCCAAATATATTTTAAACATCATATAAATACATTTTAAAAACACTAAGCTATTGTTTATTTTCAGGATCCACGAATTTATTTGATGATTTTCTCCAAACATTATTACACTTAAGAAGTTACGATATTACCAATATGGTTGGCACTGGCTTACTTTTTTGTCAATTTATCAGAGGAATAGTAAAAATAAATAAGTACTTATTAAAAAATAAATACAATCTCCCTTCCCCCCCAAAAAAAGGACAGCAACTACAAATAGATAGATACAAGGAAAGATTATTTTAAAAGCAGGATTATATTACTGAGTATTTCTTTCTTACCTCTATGTTTTGAAATCGATAATTTGTATTAATAGGCAACCAAGGTTTATCACAGTTTGTAAATCCAGCATTAATGCCAGAATTCCACTGCATAGGGGTTCGCATTGGATCACGAGAATTTGACTGCAAAACAAGAATTAAATTCTGAGAAGCTACAAACTTTGAATTTGGAAAATTTAAGCATTTTTGGAATTCTAAACTACAATAAAAATGGAGCCATTAACTTGTCTAAGTAAAAATCTCAGAAATATTTTATATAATCAGTTATAATTATTTCATAAATTTATTAATTAAAGAAAATATGTTGAAGCATTAAAAGTTCATTGAATCTGGTCATACAATATATCATTCTTCCTAAAATATCTGCTAGTAAATTATAGGTATCATAAATGAAATAATGTTTTAATGAGAACTTATAGCAAGAACAGACTTCATTAAAATATTAAATAAAAAATATATTAAAACATATTTTATCTTTCTAACAAGGATAAAAGTAATACTAATATATAAAAAAATTAAATGAAAATGAAAAAGGGGGTATAATGTACATGGAATTTGTTATGTATAATTGAAGTGATATTCAAAAATGCTATCAATATCCAATCAGAGATGAACTTATATCAAAAATCTTAATTTAATGTAACAAATGTGGGCAATAACACAAACTGTACTTACACAATCTAACTGAATAAAGAATAAATACCAATGGTGAAATCAAAGTACAGTGCAGTAGACTAAACTGCTTATAGCCTATATAAAAGACATATTATGGTTTCCAAACACATTTGAAGGAAAACAAACATTGCTGAAAACTAATTTCAGAAAACAATTTTTAAGTTTCTAAAGATTATAGTATTATAAACATTACACAAAATTTTTGGATTTTGAGTACTTCTCAAGAATCTAGAGCTGTTGTTTTTATGCATATTTACTGGCAATAAATTAATACAAATAAAAAATCTGTATTTAGTATTACATTTAAATTTTCAGCTGTCAGAGGTAGTTAAAAGTGTCAGACATTTTAAAACTATATAATTGTTTTAAAAAGTCATTGCTGTAACACAAACAATTATGTCTATATACTGCATACTGATGATATATTGATAAGCAAGATTTTTCTAACAAAGATAACATTTTAAAATAATCTATTCCATCATTTATCTTTTTCCTTTTGGCCACTTTTTGTTGTATATTAATGATATATCAAAATTTCATTGCATTTTAATTTTCTACCTCTTTTAGTTAAGAAATTGAAGACATCTGGATTTAATCATTTCCAAATACTACTTGCACTTTTTGTACCTCTAATTTCTTTTTAAAAAATTATTATTTCATTGTAATTTGAAGCATTCAAAGAAATCTTTTTACAAAAATGTAATAAGCATTGCAAATAATGTGTAAGAAATGTCTAGATGGAATGACTATATCAATATAAAATTTGTTTTCAAAATTTGATAAAATTAACTAATAAAATTTGAAATATTTCAGATTGATTATTTTAATCACATTACTGAAAACATTAAAAAAAGATTTTAAAAGTACTTCCATGCAGCTATCGTATTCTGGGGGGAGGGGGTGTTAAATGCGATTTTCTTCTTATATAAAAAATAAATAAGTTTTATAACCTACCAAATAATATCTATTTATTTTACAAAATATAAGAATACTATATGTTTTCAAATAAGACATCTTGGATTTTTCCTCCAAAATATTTCATGCAAATATATTTTTTCACATGTTCATTTTTCTTCTAAGCTATTATTTAACTTCTAAATTTATTATTATTATTAGCAGGTTTATTACAACATCCATTAATTTATTATTTTCTAAACCTGATTCAATACATTTTATGCTATTCATTCTTAAATATTATTACCATGAAAACAGATAAATGTCACAAAATTAATTTTCAAACAGCTCAACTGTACTCATAAGACTAGGAATTTTCACACTTTTTATGATATATTTTGTAAAGAACTTTTACTAAACTTGGTACTAAAAGAACATTTTGAAAAAGATTATAAGCCAAAAAAAAAATAATAATAATAATAAGCTATGGTTTAAAAGTTTCAAATAAAAAAAAAGAAAGAACGTTAAGATGCTTTAAAAATATACACTTCAAAATCTAAAATATTTATAGCAAATATTACAAATAATTATAAAATGACTTTTAAAGATAAACATACTGGTTTTGTTCTGAGAGCAAAACTATCTTTCATTTCTTCAGGACTGATAATACCATTCTCCATTCCAAGCTCATCACCATAGTAACAAATAGGAATGCCAGGTAACAATAGCACTATCATTTGAAGAGAACTGGCCAATATGCTGCCCACACGTGATGCTACTCGTGGAAAATCATGGGAGCTTATCTACAAGAATGGAGCAAATCAATTCATTCAAATTCATTTAATTAAAAAGCTGGTTCTTTTAATCTGTACTGAAAAAAAATTTAAGCACACACTGATTTCATACATTAAGTTCTTTCACAATTATGTTCACTTTAATAGTCTTTCATCTTTCACAATTATTAAAAACAATTTTGATAGGCTTTATAAACTGAAAAATAACATTCATTTTAGAAACTTGTAAGAAGACAAAAATCTCAACTAATAATAAAAGATTATGATCCTCAGCAGACAGACCACTGGTCTAAAGCGATCAAACATGGTAAAGAGGAATGATCACTTAGGAATCTTTTTTAAAAATTTTAAGTAATACAAATTAAGCAAAATGTTGGTGCTTTTCTTTGATAATATAAAAATAGAGAGAGAGAGGTAGAAGTAATTTCTATATCATCTAAAAATTCAATAATTATTTTTTAAGGTATAAATTAATTTACTTGCATTTTTCTTTCTTTCATTCTTTATTTTAGTAAATGAAAAAAAAAAATACATTTAATTGTATTTTAGCACCATACTTTTAAACACTGTAATGAAATTAAAATAATTTTTATACTGCAATTTTACTACTGCAATTATTTTATCTTTAATTTTTCTTATGTCACTAATAGATAAATGAGATTTTTTATATTTTGAATAATTCTCAACACTATGGTTTTTCCTGTAAATAACTGGATGAATAAAAATATAGCATCATCTTCTGAATTTGAAATTTCGATTTCTATTGTGCTGCACTATATTTTTAATTGCATCAGTAATTAAAAATTCTTTCTGTTGATATAAAAATCATGAAATAGTTTCAATACTGAAAAAAGGAATCTTTACAGTTGAATGATTTTGCTTATATATTTTATAATTATTTTTAAATTCAGTAAGTTCATAGGCCTGTTGAAGTTTAATTATTTCCCATTTCAGATTAAAATTCAAATTTTTGGTGAGATGACATAAAGAATTACCAAATGCATAATATAATGAATAAAACAGGTATAAGGCTTTTTAAATACTACAAGTCACATGTCTATCAAAATACTGAAATTTAAAAATACTATGTTGAAGAGACAATTATATTCAAACGATTGATTGAGATTATTCTGGTGAACTAGCTGGTCTCTAAAGATAGTTAATATCACAATAAATAAATAAAATATTAAATGTAGAAATCAACTAGAAAAATCAGCATAAGCTTGAACAGAAAAAGCATACATAAACATGTTTTTGCAAAAAAATGCTAAAATCTACAATTAAAAGGAATTTTAAAAAATGAAATGAAGACAAATTTGAAAAAAAAAAAAAAACGTTTAGTCTCTTAGAAAATATAAGATCAAAAATTATTTTTTAATAAGGGGAAAAGAGGGAAAAAAGAAAGGGAAAAATTATCTCAGAAGGAAATTAGTTATAAAAATTAGTCCATTTGCCAAAAATAAATTGTGCACAAATCAACATTACTTAGAAGCATAAAGAATGAGGGAGCACTTAATAAATTTCAAAACAAAGGAGACAAAATAATTTTGTTAATTTTGCATATTTTAATACAATTGCAAATGTTAACAGTAAAACAATGTTAACAGTAAAATTAAGTTAGAACAAAAAAATACAGTGATTATATATATATATATATATATATATATATATATATATCTCAAGACTCCAAATTTATCTGAGGATAAAAATAAAGATTTGTACCACATAGTTTGGAAATTTTCCCTTTGGCATTTTCTTCAACCATGCATCAATTATTTCTTGAATATCCAATCCAGTAGAGGAAGGTGTCACTTTATAGAACTGAAAGTTCATAGGAATTTCAGCAATTTTTTCATGTATTGTGCCATAATAAAGAATAACATCTTCTATATCCTCCATTCCTTCAATTATCATTATCCTGAATAGAAAGGAAGTTGTAAGCAAAACAAGGCAGCTTTATCTTTCAAAAAATCTTCAGTGTTAAAACAAATTATCATACTTTGGTTTGTTAAGACGTTTTGAATAAGCATCTAAAATGCATCTCCACTCTTTCAAAAGCTCATAAGTTTCAGGCATACCTTTTGTATATATATGATTCAAGTATCCATATTCATCCTAAATATATAAAAAAGGAGCAAAATTTATTTAACAATTCCGTACAATTGTAATAATTTATTTATACCTGGATTATGCAAATATTTCAATCATATGTTAAGTGCTAGATTGTTTTTGATTAAACTGCTCATAATTTTAAAAAAATTCTATTACCCATCTAATAATTGAAATAATGAAATTCTATGGTAACTACATACTACTTTTTTGAGTAAATCATTCAGCTTTTAAAAATATTAAAGTGTGGATAATTGAAACTAATGACAAGCAATTTTCTGTAGAATACAAAACTCTACAAAATTATTATTAAAAATTTCTTTAATATAACAGAAAATATTAACATAATAAAAAAAGCAACATGTAACATACAGGAATTACATGTAATAAACAAACAAACAATAATTTACAAATTTTACTTTTGATGTTGTAGTAATTTACAAAATTTTACTTAATTCAAGATATGTTGGTAATTGAAATACCAAAAAAAAAAAAGCATTAATTAATTTACTTTGGATATTTTGTAACTTCTTCATACACTATTTCATAATTCATAAAAATAAAATTTCTAATTAAATAAAGCATCTATTTTTAAACACATAATACAAGTACAATAAAAAGTTTTATATTAGTGTTAAATCCTTATGATTAATATTAATCATCAAAATATAAATAAAGTTCCACAATTATATTTAGAAATGGATGGTCTCAAATGTTTTTTTTTAATAAAAATATATTTCAGTATTTTATATAATCCACAGATTAAGTAAAAAAAATTGATAATACTACAAGTATTTGGAATGTATTCACACAAATTATCAGTACCAGTTCATATAAAAACATTAAGATTTATCTCTTTAATACATTTTTACCATCTTTTTTAGAATATAATTCCTATTTACATCTATTTCTTCTAAGAAATAACTTTGATTTGATATTATATTCCTATTTTATAGAAAATAATAATCACACTTAATATAATAAAAATTTTCAATGATTATATTCTTTGATGTTCCCCTTCAAGGGGAATATTCAAAGGAATATATTTCTTTAGGGAGATTTTATTTCATCTTTTATTAGAGAATCTACATATAATTTTGCAAATAACAAACAGAAAGGTTGGGCTGATATTTAGGACAGTTGTCATAATATTATCTATTTCACGATACCTAAAACTAATGACGATTTGACTAATTAACTAATGACCATTATTATCAGAGTTCAAAATGAATGCAATATAAGTCATTACTCACTTTATTGCAGTTAATTACTTTTTAGTTTTAAATGTCTATTAATACAGTGTTGTTGTTTTTTTGTTTGTTTGTTTTACATTTGAAAAAAGGCAATTTTTTTCTAAAATAAATTTTATTTATCACTAAAGTGTAACATATAGTTAACTCATTTGATATAAAGCATAAAAAATGTGAACCATAAAAAATTCAAGGTGTTTTTAAAATGTTTCAGTTTAACAAAATAGATGAAGTAAATAAAACTAATAATATTAAATATACTACATATTACCACAGTTGCCTTGCTTTGCTTAGCTCTAGGTTCATCTAATAACCTTTCATCTTCAAATATATGACTAGCAGCATCAATGCGAAAACCATCAACTCCCTTATCCAGCCAAAATTGTAAAACTTTCTAAAAGAAACACAGGCTTCTATAAAGTTATTGATGATAATTTTTTTAAAAAAAGCCATAAGAGTTTAATCTAATTTCTTAAATGCTAAATAGTCATGAAAACAACAAAAAATGGTTTACAATAAGTTAATAAATGTGAATTTTACTTTTTATCAAACATGATGGAAATAATTCATGAAAAAGCATATAAATATGTCCCTATACATATTTGAAGCTTTAAAATTAAAATTAAATGTCACTGCAAATACATAATCCCATTAGCTTAATATGGAGAGAGTGTAAGATATAATTATATCCAAAAAATGATATGTTCATGTTTATGAATAATTTGAAATTCAACAAAAATACCCAATGATTAAAATCCAAAAATTATTGTTAAAAGCATGATATTGTTCTACTTAAAATATTTTGAACTAAAAAATTAATTAATGTTGATGCATGGAACAATGTTGATGAATATATATAATTGCAATAATTTTAATTTATTCACATTCTTAGAATTAATTATTCTCTAATCACCTGAATTCAAACTTCTTTTTAACATCATAATTGCACCAGTTTTTATTTTTTTCTATGCTCAGAGCCTATATGTGCAGAAATAAAAATGCTATCTCAGCTAATTTCCTTCTCAATGTATATGATTCTGAATGTATTCTCAACAGCTATTTTGTTTTTCACATTTCTATTTGGAGTGTGCATTGCACTGATCATGGATTTAACAAATAATCTAAAAATGGGGAGCTTTCCATAATAATATGTAAACAACAAAAGAATGAATGACGAATTTAACAAATTTATCGCCTACTTCGTTAATAAAAAAAATATTTTATAAATATATATAAAACAAGTAGTAATGAAATAGTCAAGGAATTTTTAAAATGATATTTATTCTGTATAATTTAATGAATTATTCTAATTTTTATCTTTTGTCAAGATTTTTTTTTATCAAATCAAAGGCAATTCTAATATAGAATACTGAATAAAAAGGCAGAAAAGAGAGTGTGAGAACATATTCTAAGAAAATATAATTTTAGAAAATAACTAGCAATACAACATTTTGGTTCTATGAGAAAAAGAATAACCTTGGTAATAAAAAAGTTATGATGAACACAGAATTTGAATAATTAAGAAATTATTTTTAGAATATAGATCAATTAAATATTTTTGCATATATATGTAATGATATTTTAAACCTTAATTTCAATTCTAATTTATTTCTAAATTTTTAGCTCAATTCAGCCCAATTTCATTTTAAAATATTCTCTTATTTCCTGATCCCATTCCACTATTTCTATTTAATTTATTCAACACGAGCTCTAAAATTGCTGAATCGGTTAAAAGTCCACAAATTCCCACACTCTGAATGAAGGGATAAAATATTGCTAACTTACACAAATTCTTCTAAAAGATCCCTACGATTCCTTTGCCTATGATTGACAAGTGATGAAAATCCCTATTAAAATCTCACAGTGTATATTCACAGGGCTAAAATTTTCAGGATCTTTTCCTCATTTTGTGTTGCGTTGTTTTGCATAGTGCTCTTCGCTTCTGCTTGCACAAAAAAAAAAAAAAAAAAAAAAAAAAAATCGTGGCTACCGGGATGGAAATAAAACAAAGTTTAAAAAAATCGAAAGTCTCTTCACTATCTTCGAAACTGCCTACTACTTCAAAAATTATATTCTTACATTTTTAAGAGTCAGCAGGATGTATCTGCACCAAAATTGTCAAATTAAATAAAAGAATAGAAATTAAATCTGCGGGTCAGGCTTCGATGTTGCATTGTACTTCCACAGGTTGACATGCTCTGAAAATGGTTCCGTACTGGCTCGGCCACTTGCTTCGGTCATGGTCCGCCTTCCTCCTCCGACCACGCCGTTCCACGTTGCTGAAGTTCCATGCTGGCCGATGCTATATCCGTTAAATTCTGTTCCTGTTGCTGCATCGCCGATGATACCTTCCGTAACCTGAGACCCCATCTAACATTCCTGCTCGCCCTTGTGTTTGTGCTCCTTATCAAATCTTCAAGTTGAAGCTCCTTTTTCCCAAAATATCACTTGTGTTTTATATTACCATCACAATATAATGAATTTCCTGCCTTTGCTCAGTCCAGTGCTCAAAATTGCCTTTTGTGATTCTTCAAAAAAAAAAAAAAAAAAGAAGAAGAAGTCTCTATTTCCATCTGATTCAGTGGATGCAAGTTAATAAGTGAACAAAATATTATTATTCCTTACAGAATTGCAATATTTATATTTTGGATTTTTGATTTTATTTAAAATTACATTTTTCAATTTTAATATAATTACAAATAATCTTTTTATGTTATTATTAAAAATATTATGAGTTTTTAAGTTTTTTCCTCAAATCTATTATTTAAAATTTATGCATAATATTAAAGTGTGTTGTATTTGAAATTTATTTATAAGCTAGTAAAATGACGAAAGATGATTTCCCCAAATAAATTAAATTTATTTTTAAATTAAAGAAATAAAAGTAATGACACATAATATCAGAGAAAATTAGTGAATACCTCAGAGGAAATTTTTCCACACCTCTGATTGTAATTAAACTATACTCTGTTATTTATGGTGTCAGAATACTTTAATATGCATACAAACCTTGTGAATGAAGAAAAGTAATAGATCAAGGTTCTTATATACTTCATAATTAATGGCACATGAAAATTAGAATAATGTAGTAAATACATTAGAGGAAATTTTTACACCTCTGATAGTCATTAAACTATATTTTGACATATTTAAAAATAATAAGAATGAAATAGAACGATAATTTTATTTGCATTATATTAAAAAAATATTTTTACTTTAACATCTTTTGTTTGATGAAATAAAACTCAAAAAGACAAATTTTCAATAGATAAAATTGGCAATGATGTTCATTTAGTATCGGAGGTAGGTTTAAATGCTGAACAATAATAATAATAAATATGATTATTCCAAATGGCATCTCTGAAACTGAAAGGATCAAGAGGAAAATATAAACAGCCCTAGAGGATAGCAGTCTTTGTTGCTATATCCCACATTGTTTACATTCAAGTTCAAAGTAAAGAGTTATACCTAGAAACAGATATAATTTTTAAAAGTATAGTAAAAAAAATTATCAAATGTGAAATTTAGTTCAGTATAATTCTTCAGTAGAGATAATATCAGAATGAAAAAAAAAATACACACAGCTGCATAAAAAAGAACTGAACATAATTCTTTTCCAACTAATTGATTCTGAATGAAGAAAAAAAAATCATAATTCCTGTTTTCGATATTAATATCAAGAGTTCTCAAGAACATTAAATTCTAAATCAGCCATAGCCCTATTGGGCACTTTTAGCCAATCAATTTACTTAATAGGTAGTGTGAAAAAAAAAATAAGAAGAAATATGAGAAAAATAGGAGAGAGAAAAAAAACTTCAATTATAATTTTTTTTTTTTTTTTTTTTTAGCATAACAAGCATTCACATGTCTGCACTCAGAATCAGTAATGTTGTTTTTCTTGAATTCCAAGGAATATGTTGTTTTCAAAAATAATTATTAGACTGGCAGTTAATGTAGTGTTACAGATAAGTAAACAAATATGTGCAAAAATACAGATGCTTTTTTTTCAAATCTATGTCGAAAAACTAATAATCCTTATTTTTATTAATGTGACATACTTTTAATCATTATAATTTCATTAAATAACATTTTAAAATTGTTATTTAGTCTCTTTTACCAAAATGGGAACAAAATCCATAACTAGAGACATTATTACAAATGATGCCATTAATTATATAAAAGAAAAATGTTAAAAATACTATAAACACTTGAAATGCTAAAAGCAACATTGTAGAGTTTTGACTATAAACAAAATTTGTAAAATTTTAGCTGGACAGCCTTATTTTAAAAAATCTATAATGACAATACAATTCAAATATTATTTATTAAATGTAAATAAACTTCTTTAAAGATATGACAGACAATTATTAAGGCAAGATAGTTACCTCCATTTCACTTTTAACTGCTGGATTACGATAATTCAAATCAGGTTGTTCCGGCAAAAACTGATGATAGTAAAATTGCTTTCTTTGATCATTCCAAGCCCAAGCAGATCCTCCAAATACACTAAGCTATTAAACATTAAAAATTATAAAATGTATAAATACCATATTTTTTATAAAAATTTTCACAGATCAACATTAATAATACAGTAGTATAACATAAAAACTACAAATAATTTAATAACAGAATGCTGTTCTAATCATTTCACCTAACAATTAGCTAAATCCATGATTCAAAGATTCATGAAAAAAATTAAATATGAACAGCTTTTATTGATCAAAGTGACAAAGACACCCAGGCAATTCCATGGGTTAGAAATCTAGATTAATGCTTATATATGAGGATATTCTGTCTTTCTTGGAAACATTCAGGTAATGTTGGATTATATATGTGTTTTCTTTGAATGGAAAGTTCCAATAGTTACGTATGTATCCTGTATCCCTGTATGTGTGTTTCAACAACAAAGATTTAATTGACAAAATGGACATAAATCTAACAATTTTCAAATAATGCAGATTAAGAGAATCACCAGATTAGAAATTAAACTTTCTTGATTCAAATTCTTCGGTCTTATCTAGATCTGAAAAATGCAAAGCTATAAGTTTTAGAAAGTTTAATTGTGCAACATGCACCACACATATGCTTTTTTTTTCCCATAAAAAAAATCCTACCATTATTTTTTATAAATATATATTATACAAATAATTAAATGTTTATCAATAAGACCAATAACTTTAAATAATTAGTTATATATATAGACCAAACTGAATACCTTAAAAAATAATTCTGCAATTAAAAATTTAAAAAACAATTTTTAATTAGAATAATTACATATTTAGAGTGAAGATCATAAGAGAATTTTAATGTTATAGTCAGACAGAAAAGAAAATTTACATTTATGATTAGTATTTTAAATAGCATAAATTATACTATTTCTATTGATTTAATTAATTTCTACAGTACAGTACAGTATATATATGTAACATTATTTGTTGTGGAGCAGAAATGCAGTTTGAAGACAGTGAAGAGACTTGCTATTTCGTGACGTCGTTTTATTTCATTTTTAAGAAGCAGGCATATGTACAAGCGATGAGCACACAGGACGACACAGAGAGGAATGAGGAAAAAGCTCTTGAACATTTTATCCCTGGTCTTATATAACCTATGATTTTGATAGGGAAAACATTTCTTCATAGCGCTAATATATTAATAAGACTGAAAGGGATTTCTGACGCATGTCAATCACATGTAAGGGAAAAACAGGGATCTTTTTTAAAAAGAATGTGCTTACTGGACAGTTTTTTACCCCTTCACGCCGAGCGTGGGAAAATATCGGCGTTTTGTCCATTCAGCGGTATTTTGCCGCTTCACACGGAGTGTGGGAAAGTTATTTTAGCTGAGTCAGTAATTTAACAAAGCTTCTCTTGAATTAATTAAGTAGAGACAGTGGAATTGGATCACGAAATAAGAGAATATTTTAGAATAAAGTTACTATGGGCTAAATTAAGATAAAATCTTGAAAATTAATTAAATTGAAATTAGAGTTAAAATATCATTACATATATATATATTACATACCCAATTATTTGGTGGTAAAGGTTCTTCAGAAGATTCTGGCTTTGCATCAACCCAAATGTAAAAATCAGTAAATGGTTCCTCTTTATTAATACTTTTTATAAACCATGGATGTTGATCACTGGTATGGTTTGCAACAAAATCAATGATTATATTTAGATCTAAAAAGAAATGGAAATTTAATTATTCCAGAGGCTAAAATAGAACAATTACATTACACTTTAAATCATATCAAGAAAAAAATCTCAATATAAATAAAAATCATTGTGATTATTTATATATATATATATATATATATTCATGTTCCATAGCTTCGTCTACATAAATAAGCATCCACATCTTCTCAATCAAACTTTGCATGCTTATTCTTTTGAGCAAAAGAAATAATGTCATCAATTTTTCAAATTGCAAAAATTACCTAAGAATTCAATTAATTAGAAATTATCTGAAATTTTGTTATTTTTCTGAAATAACTTTGAGGAAATTATTCTACAAGAAATATTTTAATATTATACATCATTGTAATATAAATGCAAGATAAGATTGACAATCACAGTCAGGTTTGTTGAAGTTTCAGTCTATCCAATTAAAAAAGTATATAATTTAAGAACACTGCATTTTATAACAGTAATCAAAGAAACTGCCTTTTATAGATGTTATTATAACAATACTAAAATTCATTTAGTCTCATACAATTTTCCACTGTGACAACACTGCCTAATAATACAAGACCTAAAAATAAAAAAAGAGTCACATTTCTCCTGTATGTAAAGATAGTAAAAAAAATTGAAAATATTAACAATTAATGAACATAAAAGATTTATAGAGTACAATTACCAATGCAAATAAAAAGAAATTACTTCATTAATTGTATGGGGTGCAATGTTTCAGCATAATAAAAATAAGAATTAATACCTAAATATTGAATCTTTAAATAAAAAATGTTAGAATCTATAACAAATTGCTCCAGAATTTTATTTTAAATGTAATTTAATCAGCTTCATGATTATAAATATTATGGGAATAAGAAATTTACAACAGGATGAAAATCCATTGAACCTGTGTTGGCATTATGCTACGAATTCTTTAACCCTTTCGCTACAAACCTGGACCAACCATTATAAAAATCCTACACTGGCATGCCAATTACTGTTTCAAATGAGGGTTGCAGAATTTAAAGTGATGATAGCTTTGGTGATAACCCATTTTACAAACTGCATCCCAGCCTCCAAGTAAAGAGTTTGCACAGCTGTTTGGGTCATATCAGTAGTGAAATAGTTCATCATAACTATATCCAAAAGCCTTAATAAATTATATACTAACAGGAAATATCAGTGAAAGTTTTGTTTTGTAAAATGAAAAGATTAATAAAGATTTTTTTTAATTATATACAAAATTAAACTGTATGTTGTTGTTACAATGGTGTGAACAGAATAGTACCAACAATCAAGATTATCTAATGCTAGAACACAGCTAAAAGAATAATACCATGTACTTAGATTTTATACCTTGTTCTTTCGCTTCTAACATAAATAAATGGAAATCATTCATTGTTCCAAACACAGGATCAATATCTATAAAACATGTAATGTCATATCCATTATCTTTCATAGCAGATGGATAGAAAGGGCTCAACATTAAGTTTGAAACTCTAAGATCCTTGAAATAACGAAGCTCATGAATCAGACCTAGGAAGATAAAAAAATATTATTTTAGATATACTTTAATACCATTTATGTTGAAAAATTCCATATTAGTACTATTGAAGAACAAGTTCAGATATCTTAAACTACGGATCATAAAGAGCAATTTTAGAATTCTGAATACTTTTACAGTATTTACTTCTTTCTGATTCATTAATATTTGTAAGCAAAAATAGTTCAGAAAATTAGGCACATTATTAATCAAAATAACCATTTTAAATTCAAATTTTTGAATTTATGCTTGCTTTACATATCATTTTAAGCAAATTATTACTATCTCATTTATCAGATTGTGATAAAAAAAATGTTTGAAATGGAATTGTAAAATGTTTCTCACTCTTGTAAAAGAGTCTTAAGTGAAAAAGTTTTCAGAATTCCCCAAGTTAAATTAATATAGTATTTTCAAGATTCACATAAATAGAAAAACAGAATAGATAGATTAAAATGCCCAAGACAGAACAAAGTTTGGTATATCAACTAGGATATAAGTAAATGATTATTTAATAAACTCATCAACATAATCTGTACTAATTGCTATCAAATTAAATAATAGTTCATATCTAATATAACTATTACATGTAGGAGCTTCTGAATATTTTAATTTTGTCAGTAAGCTAGAGACAGAAATCTATGGGCTATTTTATATGCTCATGTCTTTCATTAAATATCATTAGAATTTTTATTAATAAATAGTTTGGCCAGATTTGTAACATATAACATTATTAGTTTACTCTTTAAAATATTAAATACAATATTTATATCATGTAAGCATAAAAATGCCATACTAAATGAGAAATGTAGACATATGCCTTTCATCAGATCATTCAATTAAACAAACTTTACTAAACCTAATGTAAAAACCAACAGTTTATTAGATCGGAACAATTCAGTTAAAATTCAATGCAAAAAAGCAATAAATTAGAATCAAGATATTGCTAATAATAATATATTTAAACTATGTAAATGAAATATGATTCCAAAAGATTAAATAATTTTTTATTTAATTTAAATTTGTTTCCACTCACTTTTAATTGTAAAACTCCACCCTGAGATGCAGTTTTCTCCCACCTCTAATATGTTGTATAACTATAGTTGTTATTTCCCTCCATATTGCCAAAAATTAAGAAAGTATAACTGTTGTTTATAGCAATGTGTTAATTTAACCAATACCTTTATTTCATGAATAAAACTCATAATTTAAGAGGTAACTAAAGGGAAAAACTGCTTATAATAAGTGACATAGTGAGTATTGGGATTGAATTTTTCTTTATATAGGCTTCTAAACAATACAAATTTCAGCTCCCCCCCCATCTCCCTTTGCCTATTTAAAATAGATACTTTTTATTGATTTTAATTTAATATCTACATAGGCAGTTTTCAAATAATAAATATTATGACAAACTGAAATAGCAAAATATTAAATTGCTTGTCAACTTCTAGGGGTATGGTTTTAGTAGCTGGCTTGTAGGACAATTTGAATTAAAGAGTAATTTTGGCAGAATAAGAAAATAGGATACATCGTGCAAAATTGTAACTTTTTACAGATAATTAAGTCATTAAGCGTGTTGATCTCTTTTTATATATTAATTTCTTATTATATTAGTTAGTTTGGTGAGTTTTGATAGGCTAAAATTTTTCTGTCTTGCAGAGAGACTGATACTTGATTCTTCTGTTTCAAAGCAATTTCATTAAATACATAAATATGTTTTTTTATTATATAAATATTCTATAAGAAATTTGTAGAACAAACAGTTTTATTCATTCAATTAAATTCACATTAAACACAGTTCAATTTAAACAGTCATTTCTGATGTAATATCATAATTTGCATTCATAAAATACATCTTATACATCTTTATTACCTTCTTTTTTTAATATAATAGAAGGCATTACTTCTGTTGTATTAAAAGATAAGTTTTTCCAAGAAGTTTTTTATTAAAAGAAAGATTTTTCCAAGGTATATTATATTCTAAGTGAGTGTCATGTGTTTTCGTGTTTGTTTTGTGTTGTGAAATGTGGTATTAAGAAAATAATTAAATAACTGTTCCTGAAACTCGCCTATTATTTTCATCTAACTCATAATGAAGTTATAAAGACTCTCATCTCTCTAGAAACTTTAATTAATTATTTTTTTAAACTGATTTTTTTAAAACTTTATGCATAGCTTTTTACAGAAATGATTTGCATGTAATATGATGTTCTTCAAAGTTTGCAAGTAGGCATTAATCTCCAAAATGGATGCACCCCCTGGTATGAATTTCAAGATACAAATCAGAAGGAAAATAAATGAGCTTCCAAAAATTATCTTCGAACAGAAAAAAAAAATAGTAATTATAAAGTATAATAATAATTAATATATAAATTATTATACATGCTTTATAAATAAGAAAAATTAGATTTGTGATGTTTCGAATTTGTATAATTTTAATTATATTTGTTTATTTTATTCTTATGTTTTAAATTAAAAATATTACAGTTTCTGAAACAAGCATACTTTAAAAAAAAAAAAAAAAAAAAAAAACTTTGAACATTTAGACAATTATTGACTACAATATTGCATAATTGTTTTGGTATGTATTAAAAATAGATGTGTTGACAAAATTCCTATAACAATTAGTTTATATTGAATAATAATAATAATAATAAATGAAAAAACACAAGCAAAGCAGTTACTATTCTAATAATACGAATAATAAGTAATATTGTATTTAAAAATTGAAAGAAAGAAGATGTTACAGACAGATGTTAAGACACAGATGTTATTTAAAAAGGAAAACATCAAATAACCTTGAAAATCACCAATGCCATCTTCATTACTGTCTTTGAACGAAGGTAAATAAATGTGATAAATAACACTCTTTTTCCACCATTCTAGAGCCATACCAAAATATACATTCCGTTCAGTATGATTTCATCGTCATAATTATTAAATTAGAAAAAAAGCTGTTCCTCAATGTAAGTTAACAGTTTGAAAAGTGTAACAGCAGATATAATTATGAAACGCCTTTTAAAATTTAAAATCTTTCTATTTGTTTACGAATTCACGACTTACAACAAACCAAAACAATGAATTTTACGGATACAGTTATTAAACAATAAATGCAAAAAAAAATTTAAAACAATTTGGTTTCAAAAGTTGTTGCAATTTGAAAACGTATAGAAAAATTATTTACAAACTTGAATAAACTTTAGTAACGAAATTTAAACATAAAAATCTCAAAAATGTAATTTTTCAAGGAAATTATTTTAATCAAAAAAAGATTTTAAATTATCTGCCACTGTGACGGTGTTTCATTATTGTTTACATGTGAAGGGACATGCGCATTTTTAATTTTCGGACGGAGAGTGCAGATCATATTTCATAAACTATTTATGAAATTAATTTTCAAATTATTTTAAGAGTTTTTGAAATTTCGTCAGTTTTGCACTTAAGATACTTATTTAAGTGTTCAGTGAAATATGTTTCTATAACTTAAAATATTCTCTTTCCGGTCTAAGATTTATTGAATTATTTAAGATGTACGTTTAAAGGCTTTATTCTTTTGATTTTAAAAGTACAATATATAATTATGTTTCTTCGACCGAAAGAATCTTTGCGTCTTTCTATATATTCTATAAGGAGATGTATAGGATTTTTGAACAGTAAAAACTTTCATTCAACACATTGCGCATATCTCCGAAAAGTTTCATGCAACCGGAGAAAAACAGCCGATGTATGTGAATTTGAAAATAGTTCATCTGTAGCTGGGGAATTTTCTGTCAGCGAGCAACCTAAAAAAATAAATAATAATTTTTTTGGATTTGAAAGCGACGAAGGTGTAATTGAAATTAATGATAAACCTTCATTAAATAATAATGTATCTAGACAATTATTCAAAAATGTAGAACAAGAAAAATTCATTTCCACAACATTTGGTACTGTTCGTTATGATTCCGAGAATAAGCCTAAATACCATGGTCAATTAGAAAAAGAAAAAATATTGATCAGTTCTGCTGTAGAAAAAGATAAAATTCGTGACCTCAATCAAACCCTACTTAGTAAAAATTCTGTACAAAATTGTAGTTTTTTATCAAATACACAGGAAAGTTCCAAAACAACTACTGATGTTCTAAATTTGAAATCAGAATTGCCTAGCAGTAGCTGTGTAGATGAATTATATTTTCCTGAATCGTATACTGATAATGAGAATAATACTACTGTTGGATTAGAAAATTCATCTTCTTGTTCTAAAGAAGAAAAATCTAATTTTATTGAAGAATCATATTTTACTGATAAAATGAACTCTGATACTATTTTTCAAAATACTGATATTACTTCTGAAGCTATTAAGTCAACAGAATGTAATGTAAAACAAGCCACGTCAGAAGTTGAAAGCTCACCATTTTTGTCTTTTGATGATAAATCTAATTTTATTGAAGAATGTTATTTTAGTGATAAGATCACTGATGAAACTGTTATTAAAAATAGTGATATGAGAGAAAATATGAACACTGATGAAAATCACTCCATTCTTATTCATAATAAGTGTATTTCAGATGATAAAGAATCAAGTTATATTGATGATTCTTATTTTAATAGTATTTCTGATGGTAACTTTAAAAATGTTCACAAGAAGTTTCAGTCTATAACAAAAGTTGTTGATACAGTAGAAGAAAAATCTAATCAAGAAAATTCAATGGCATCAGAAGTTCAAAATAAGGTACTTAAGAAAAATTTATTAATTAATGAATCTGAAGTTGGTATGCCAGATTTCCAGGTTACTCCCAAAGAGGTAAAATTCAGCACTAAAGATATATTTAATTCCCAGGAAACTGAAACAAATATGAAAGCTTTATATAATCTAGATAAAAATATTGAAAATCTTTATACAAATGATAATAGTGTGGAATTATCTTCTGAATTTATTAATCCAAATTTAGAAGAATTAGAGGATTACAATAAATTTATATCAAGGACAACGCATTTATCTAAAATGAAAAATAATTTTTCTTTTCAAAGTAAAGAATTTCTTAAAAAAAGCAGATTAATAAATTCAAAAAGTTCTTTTAGTGAAAAGAAGTTGAAATCATTTCAAAGAAAATTAGATGAAACTGACTCGATTGAAGAAACTCAACATAAGGAAGAGCAGCTCGAAAGTTCACAAGAAATGCACGATATAAAAGTTAAGAAAGAAGCATGTTTTGAAAATTTAAATGCAAATGACCAGCCTGAATCAGCTTATCATTTTGTGAAAAAATTAAGAAGTGAAAAAAAGAAGTTAGATCCTGAATTAATTAATGGTTTGTTTTTAAAAATAGTTTAGTTATTTCAGATATAGATCTTTATCTATCTATCTGTCTCTGTCTATCTATATATGTATATATATATATATTTACAATACACCCCATACTATCCAGCCTAATTTTCTTTTATCGTAATCAAAATGAGGAAGGCACAGAAGTGGGCATCTGCTACGATCCTCCTACATGTTATGTGTAAATTACAAGTGGTGACAGGAAAAGAGCAGCATTCTGCTTATTATTCATTGTTTTGTCAATGTGTAATGGGACCTCAGTTGTTACTGCTATTCCTGATTATAACTACACAGTACATATAGTATTCGTAAATTGTTCTTGGGAAATGCTTTTTTTAAGTATACCACAGTGAAGATTTCAGAATTTATCTTAAAATGTGAAAAGTTTATATCCTTTAGCTTTTCTCTAATAAATTCTTGAGACATGCTGTGCGGTATATTAACTACCAGCACAAAGCCTTTTAGTTTAACTTGACATGTTACCAGCAACTACTGTGATTCATTAGGCTGCATTCACATTATACATGGCTTGAGATAAAGAGATGGCTTAGTATTTAATAAGAAAATATGTATTATAACAGTGATTTTTTTTTGTTTATAATTATAACTTTGTCTTCTGGTATTAGTGGGTAAATAAACAAGTTCATAGAACTGTACCCATCCAACTTTTATATTTACCGACCTTCGCTACAGCCACATTAGGCGGGATATTCGGGAGTGAACTGTATATATATATATATATACATATATTTAATTTCCTCTTTATATATATATAAAGAGGAAATTAAATATATGTATTTTGTGTATTTGTTGTATTTATTCTAAATTTTATCATCATTTTTCCTTTTATTTTAATTTTAAAATTACTTTTTTTATGCATTACATATTTCCTCAGGATTTCTTTTCTTGATTTGCTTTGCCTTGTATTACCATTTATAAAAATTGATTATTTAACAATTATTTAAAAAAAATTACTTAGGAAAAGTATTTAATACATAACGGTTATAGTAAAGATTAGTGTGTCTATAATTTTAAAAAAAATTAATATATTGCGATGTATTTAGCATTCTGATTTATAAAAGGGAACTTGCCAATCATGGATGGGTCTCATTTTGTATGGTTCAAATATCTCTTAAGTGGATAGTATTCTCTTCTCTGCAGATAGATGGTTGAAGTGCCCTTCTATTTTTATTAGAAATTATTATTTTCATGGTTGCCCTACATATAATTTAGTGATATAACTAATGTTTTTGATGTTTAATATTTTCATTTTTGTGGAAAAATAACTATTTGTGATTAGAATGCTCCATCTTTTGGCAGCATTGCATGCTTTAATTTTCAAAGTATTTTGTTCCATATCATCATTCTGTTTGTGGTTTGATATATTCTGTTTCCTTCTTTTTCACCTCCAGTGTAAAATGAATCCAAAAAGTTAAAATTATCTTATGTTCTTAAGACATAAAAATGCAGAGGAATAGATTTTTCATATTAAAATGATTTTTGAGGTTTTCTTTCTTATGAAAAAGATAGCTTTCAAAACAGATATTTCTAAACTATCAAAATATTCACTTATTTGCAAATAATATCAAAGATTAATTAGCCACCTGTTAGTGCCCAAATTTATGCCTTCTCTGCTGAAAGTTTAATGACATGTTTTTAAAGAAAAATGGTTAGAACCTATCTAAACTTGGTTCATCCAATTGTATAAGACAGAGATTCATGATAAAAGAAAAATATGAGAGTGTCTGTTAGTCAAAGAGACATGAAGCATTTAGATATCATATGAGGACAAAGACTTGGTTTTCTATATGGATAAAGTTACCTTCCTGAAACTTATCTACATTTGTGGAAACTTATCCACATTTGGAGAGAAAATCATTAACTGCCAGTATAATCTTAATGAAGAATTAACTATTAAAATGCATATTGATCTATCAGTTTCTGAATAATACTGGTTAAGAGCACAGCAAAAATAAAACCCTTTATCTTCTTCTTCCAGTTTGTAATTCCCATGTATGTGACTACTGATGGGACTGTATTCTTACATTTATTGATCCATTAGGCATAGTGGACTTATTTCCTCATATTGGATTATATGTGAGGGGTGTAACCTTTGGTGCGTAACAACATGATTGACATACAAAGAAAGAAATTTATAGTGTTGAAACAGGGTGCTTTCAACTCATTAAATACAATGACACGTGTTATAGTAAAAGAAAAAACAAATCTTGCGTATGTTATAAAAGTTATTCCAAATTTCTTCCATTTGTCATAATACAGACTTTGAAACCTCTTTGTGTAGATTTTGGGTATGTTTGACAGATAGAAAAGTCACAAATACATATTGTCACTTTAACCATCTTGACAATGTTTTTGACATCTAATGTTATTGGACTTCAAGAAAAAGAAAATTTTGGTTTGACACGTATGTTCTATTAAATACTCTGTATATACAAGCTGTAAGTTATACTTATTTGGGAGCATCATGCTGCCTATATAGAATATAGTTTGTAGTTCCGTATCATAATAAACACACTCTTGTAATGTCCTTATCTGAAAAGATTCTTTCTTATGTTGCCCAACAGCTCTCTCTTATTGTTATATAATATGAAAAATTTCCTTTGTAAAAACCTTTCATTGTAGTCTGAAAGCTTAGCATCCAAACTGTTGAATGTATCTGTGTAAATACTGACTTAGTAATAATTTAGACAGATTGGAAACATAGAGAATTTTAGGTTGAAAAATGGTAAGATCTCTAATCTATAGAGGAACTTTCTTTGAGCTTTCATTATAATAATTTTTCCCCTCCCATATATGAATAAATTTACCCAAAAATTTATGCTGTGATACTAAGTTCTGTATAATGTGCATTGTTACAAAATTGATTAATTTATTTGTAATTCTTTTTTTATTTATTGTAATGTTTTAAATTTTTGTTCTTTTGATTTCTAGGAAAGTTTATACAGAAAACTGAACAGTATGATAGCAAAGGATTTAGAATTTTGAAAAATCAGGTTCCAGACTTGAAATACTATACCAGAGATGAGATTTTGGAGCTTTTAATTCAAAATGTTCTTTATTCTGATGGTATGTAGTTTAATTTTTATGAAATGAATAAAAAATGCTATTTTTCCTTTTCAAATCTCTCTACTACAAATTGAATTGATGTGAAATTATTCATTGTAAGGATATATAATTATTTGTGAACAACATAGCCTAAATTTTTCATTTGTAAATTACTCTCTTTTATCATGTAAAAGAAAAATCATATCAATTCAGTCAAATGATTATTTAAAATAATTTGATATAGAAATTATATTAGTGCAGTTTATTATTATAATACTGTTACTGTTTGTTGTTGAAATGGCAAAAGTTAAATGAAATTATTACTAAATATGTACTCTTTTCTCCTTTTGCTTTTATTTTTCAGAATTATTTTGTTCTTGCCTATATTTAATATGTTATTAATGATTTATTCCTGCTTTTACAGATGATCTTGTTGTTTTGAATAAGCCATACAACTTAGTGATGCATGGTAAGACAAATGTTGTTCTTTTTTATTGCAGATTCTTTGAACTAAAGGCAATGCCTTATGTTTGAATATCTGTTTTTTTTTAATGGGTGTGCTTATAAATTTTATATATTTTTTCAGAATCAAAAACTGTTAAAGATCCTTGCTTATCTCAGTATTTAGATGATTTAGCTGCAGAGCTGGATAAAAAAACATATAAACCTAAACTAATAACTGTCCATAGATTAGACAAGGAAACATCTGGTTGTCTTTTGCTTGCAAGGTAAGATATTCTAATATTAAATATCAATGGTAATTATTTTTAATTAATTCATTTCATCAGTTTCATATATTTTTTTGTAGTTGCTTCACTTTTTTTTATTAGTTTTTATAATTTAATCTCATTGTTTACTTATATTTTGTAAACCATTTTTTAAATAGCAGAATCTGTGCTTATTATTATGTATAAGCAATAATGAACTTGAAGGAGAAAATTATGATTTGAGATTTGCTTTTTTTAATATAAAAAGTTAATTTATATGATTAGAAGTACATGTCTATAAATTCAACATAATTTTTTAAGTGATGCAAGTGCAATAATTACTTTAAATTTGGGTTTGAAAATTAGCTTCTTTAATTAAGCTTCTGGGTAAATAAATCTTGCATCAGTTGGCAAGTTAAATTATCAGATAATTTATTTTCAAAAGAAAATGTAGGAAAGATGGAAATTTAAATAGCTGAATAAAAATTAAGAACAGAAAACAAAAATGCCAAATAAAGAAAATGAAAATATTTGCAGTGTCAGCAACAACAGCAAAAAAAAAAAAAAAAAAAAAAAAAACCTTAATATAAATATTCAATGTCAAGTTTTATTCTTACTTTTTTTTTAGGAATGAAATTTCTGCTCAAAGATTACTATCATTCTTTTCTCAAAGGAAAATAATTAAAACATATTGGATTGTAACTATTAAAGTGCCTAATCCCTTAGAAGGTAAGATTTTGTCATCAACATTTGCTTTGAAAAATTTGAAATATTTTTGTATAAAAAGTTTGTTTACTTCTTATTTCAAAACAAGATTGACATCCAAATGAATAAGTAAAATTGCTTTATGGTGGTGGATTGTTGAATCAAAACTGATCAGTGCTGCAAAAAATATTTCTCAATGCTTTAAATATACTATCTCCCTCAAAATTTATCTATTTTATTCATTTGAATATTAATGTATAATCAGTGGTTTGACTAAGCAGTTCTCTACGATTAATGTGCTTAAAGTGGGTTGTAATAGATCAGTTAAAAAAATTTCTTTTCCTTGTTTCCAAATAAATAAGTTGCTATAAAGTACAAATTCTGTGAATTATAAAATATTAGGGTAACATTAATACCTTATCAAATATGATTAAGCAAGTTCTTATATGTTTCATTACCTTTACTTTGCTTTTAGAATATATATAAACATCAAGACTTTAATAATATTGTGTACAAATGCAAATTCTAGGCAGTTTTGAGTTTATTATCTGGTTCATAATAAAGATGAATGTGCATTTACGGATGTGTATATATGTATTGGCATTCTGCCGGTGATACCGTTTGACTTTCAGATATCAAATTTGTCACGTATATACCTTGGAGGGTAAAAATACACACCTCGGACCGATTTTTTCCCCCAGAATTTTAATTAGTTCAAAATTAAGCTGAATAGTAGCATTTTTTTTTATAAAAACTTCTTAAAATATTACTGTACAAAAGTGAAATTTATATTATTATTATTTTAAAATTTAAAAAAAGTCTCTAACAATATTAATTTGATATTCGTGCTTAACATTATTTACACCTAACATTTAGAGTTCATTGCAAACTGTTGTTCAGTCTTAAAAAAATTTTAACTTGACAAAAATAGTAGTTCATCCTTACCTGATTCACAACAAGTAGGCTAATATAATTTTAGTATCTATTGTGCAAATAACAGGATGAAGAAGGCAAGTGGTGTAGGGCACAAAAAGATTTCTGTCTCCCACATATTCATTAAAACTAGTTCCATATAGATAAATGAATATCTATGGTGTGATATTATTATATTATATTCATCAAATTGGTATTTAAAATTGACATATATGCACTAATATTCTGTCTATGGCATTCAACGTATATTCCATCTCCCCATATTACAAACCAATGTACCATTAATGTTAGATTTTACATGTACTGTAATGTCTTATAAAAGTACGATCATCTATGGTTAGTAGCGATAGAGGTGTGTGTGCATGTATGTGCTGATACTCATTTTGTATTTTCTCACAATTACATCCGAAAATTTAATAGCACAAAAAAGATTTTTACAATATCTTAAAATTCAAAAAATTGCATTTCAGTTATACTAATGTCTTAATTTATAAAGTAAGTTTCTATTATTAATGAATTTTAAAAATATTTTAATGATATTTTTTAACAATTTGCATGCATTTGCATTTATACACGGATGATTACCAGTAAATTTTTCTTATTTGTATTAAGAATAAATACTGGATTAAGATGTTGCAGGATGTTTATATATTTATTATTTTCTGATTTCAGATGTTGAATTAATTAATTTTTATTTTTAATTAAACCTTTTATTTGCTCATATTAAATTTTATAGATAATTTTCAACACCTGGAAAGTTGATTTATACAATAGACAGCTTCTTCTAAAAATCACATTATCAGCACAATAAAAATTGCAAAATGCCATCCGAAAAAAAAATGTGAGATATATTTTAATAGCTGAAATGTTTTCTTAACTATCTGTTTTGTTACTTTCTGCATTCTTGTCATTCGCTTTTAACTAGCCATTAACATCTTAGTTTTGGAGTTTAATTTTATAATGTGTTACTATAAACAAAGAGAGAAGTGAGTTGATATATTACTAAACCTAAATAATCTTCATTGACAAGAGATTCATTCATTGATAAAAGATTATATGAAGGATTGGAAATTAAAAATTGCATAGGAATAATATCACTTTTTTTTTTTGTCAACTTTAGAACAGTTGTACAACTTGTGATTATAAATTGATATTTTTAATTGATTCAATCTCAATAAATCAAGTCTTAACAGCTAATATTATAATAAACATTTGTATGAAATGGTAAAAATTGATAAAAAAAAACTATTGATTTTTTTAAAACTTCCTTTTATGACTTTTAAGGCCTTTTTTTTTAGTGTGATTTGTCACCTTTTCTCACAGTATAACTATGTTAATGTAAATATTTTATACATCAATTCAGATTATCAACAATATTTACCAATATGTTTTATTGATAAAAATTGATAATATCCTTATTATATTTTCCTGTTTTAGGTGTTATTGATATGCCGATTTCTGAAGGTTCTATTAATGGTAAAGCTAGAGTAAGTTTGAATCTGTAATTTTATGCTAAATGTTAACAATAATAAAACTTTTTTGAAAAAAAAAATTACTTTTAATCTAAACTTTAATAAACATCCAATTTTTCAAAGGAGCACTTTTTGCAAATTCTCATTAAATTAATTATTCAATACAATTAACCTTAGACTTAACAGACCTTGAATAAGCTTCAAATTTAATTGCAGGATTTTACAAATATACTTGAACTTTTTTCAACCTTTTGATAAGCTTGATCTTTTTTTTTTTTTTTTTTTTCCCCTTCTCACACTTCAAAAAATAAGATTGTAAGATTTAATTGTAAGAAGTTTTTTAATAATACAGCCTTACATTATTTTGCATTGGACAATACAATTTTAATGTTAGATCCCATTTAAAATATTATTCATTAGAGAATTAGCTATTTAATAAATACTTTTATCATACTTTGTTTGTTGAATTGTCTAATTATACTTGAATGCTATAGAGTCCCCAAATAAGTACAACTAATTGCTAAGATCCAAAGTGTATTTAATATTAATAATGATCTTTAATGAATAGCTGTTATGTATGTTATGCGATATCTATTAATAATCAGCATTATGTTGAAATGGATGAAGAAAGCAGAAACATTTTAAAAACTTATCTGATAATCGACATTTTTACTTTTTGATGTATTTTATTATATGAATGTTATACATTTCTTTTTATAATAAAACTAAGTTATATAAAAAAATCATAATTTTTTATTTCCATTTTTGAGAGTTAGTTTTTATTTAATGTTTGAAATATTTTTATAAAACATGTATATGGTTTATTTTAATCTAATGATTAAACAACAAGAAAATAGTAAATCAGCTTCTTGCTCTTTCAGAATATCTGCTTTGATTTTATTTGTAATGGGTATCAAGCTGGAAGGGGAAAAAAATCATGTTTGAACTATAAATTACAAATAATGTTTATATTTATTAAATTTTTAAAACTTGTAAAGAATAATTCTTTGCTTTTTTAAAGAATATTGTGTTGATTAGGAAATAAATTGAGAGAAAAAAGTAGTATAAATATATATTTAATAAAAATTTTAACAATAATTGCATTTTTCGAATATACGTAGCATTTTTCAATGTTTTATAATAATTAAATTTAGGCAAATGTTATTTGAAAGATATTTTAATACGATTTTCTTTTGTATCATATTAAAAAGAATTTCAATTGTAAATTCAATGAGAGATAAATTTATGCCTTGGATAAGAATACATCACAGAGTGTAATGTTTTTATTAGTTTCTGACTAGTATCAAAATCTTATTTATTCAAGTAAAGTAAAATTGAAATAGAGTTTTTTTTTCTTTTTTTAAAAACTAATAGTCAATAAAATCTAGTATTAAATAATATAGCATATGTTTATATTCTTTTTAATATTTTGAAATAGATGGTATTGCACCCCGATTTGCCAAAAGATGTTTCCTATCAAAATCATTCTAAGTCTGGTAAAAGAGCTGTGACTCATTATAAAGTTATTACTGAATCTGGCAATGCTGCTCTTGTAGAGGCAAAACCAGAAACAGGTTTGAGTTACTTCTTCATTATATCTCAAGTTTGATTTTTAAATTTGTATTGTCAGTAATTACTTGGTTCATTCCTCCGAATTTCGAAAATGTTTTTGACTAAACATTTTTATAATTTTTTTATCTGCAAGTAGTATATTTTTGCACCTTGCACTAAATGGCAGGAAGTTTAATTTAATATTGCACAAGAAACATTACCTAAATATTATAAATAATTAGTACATCAAAAAATATTTGTATAAAATTCTGTATGATTAAACTTCTTGAAGCAGCTACTCTTATATATTGGTTGCCTTTTTCATGACTTTTCCAGAATGGAATGTGAATTTTGTTCTTTGGTGAGGTGAGGAAAGTTGTTTCACTACAAGTGTACCTTTAAGTCGAAATGATGTCTAAACGAATTTTCTTGAAGATAGATTCATATATAGAAATTTTGCATAAGCAAATAAAATTTTCAATGCAATAGAGTTCAGGAAAATACAAGATATTTTTGTTCATTCCTCAATAATAAATCTATTAGGTATTATCTTTTGCAATTAAAAAAATAAAGCATAAAGCATTTTTTTTCTTTTTAAAAAGTAACAAATATTCAAATTTAGTATTTTTAAGACTTTAATATTTATTGTGTCACAAATTATGAGGGGAAAATATTAGAACTAGTTTAAATTATATATTTTGCCACCTAAACATGAAACCATTCAAGATATCCAATTTTTCTTAGAATTTAGGATGAATGATATTGAGATTTTGCAATATGTATTTTCACTATGAAAACACTTTATTAAGTATAATTCTATAAGTAATTTTCATTCTTATGTAATGTTTATCAAATAAACTGTTGTATCATTCTATAAAGATGTTTACTTTTTACCCTGAACAAAAAAGAAATTTTATGAAGACTGAAAAAGTTAATTAAAACAAATAATTTTCCAATTGATTCGCGATTATATTAACACCTTAGAAAATTATCTAAAAACCTGCACCAATAAATAGAAGGTGTAAAAAATATAAATAAAAAGGAAAGGTAAAGTCTTGAATATCTAAAAAAAAAAAAAAAAATCTTGCCTTGTAAAAATTAAAAACCAATCCGAGTCATTATTATTCAGCTTGTTTTGCAATCATGACCTTTATTTTAAGCAATGTTTAAAGAAATTTGCAAATGCATTTTTTTAATAAGCCTAGCATTGTTTCTGTCAGTATATGTATTAAGGTTATTTGACTGCCATTCATTTAAGCTTAGCTTCATACTTTTCAAATTGGTTATAATAAAGCTATATGAATACTATCTTCAGATGTATCGCATAATTTTAAATTATGGTCTGATGATTAGGGCTACACTTGAGCTTTTAGACTCCAAACAGTGAAAGGATATTTGCCTTAATAGATTAAATATGTAGCAGGCATATACATGAAATTCATTGTTTAAACAACATGCCAAAACTACGTTCTTGCATTCTTAAAATCAAGGCTACTATGGAGCCATCACAGCCCCCTCCCCACAATCCTTTTTAACATAAATACTTTGATTACAGAAAAAATTCAATCTTTATAAAAATTCGAATTTGAAACCAGCGATTAAAATAAGAATATTAACCAAATAAATATTTTTTACATTATTCTGATTTATCTACTCAGTTTAATAAAAGAAAAGGATGAAATTTAATATTTGGTTTGTTTACTTATTTATTTTCATTACAGGAATCAAGCATCAAATCAGAGTGCACTTTGGGTTTGGGCTCTCTTGTCCTATTCTAGGAGACCATAAGTATTCTCATTTAGATAAATTAGCACCACAGGTAAATATAGGGCCTATAAATTGTATTTTCAAATTTTTCATAGTTATATTTTTTAAGTTATATCTTATAGACATAATTACATAAAGAAATTTCAAGATAATTTTATAAAGGTCTAAGAATGTATAAATGCCTCTAATGGATGCTTATTTTAATCATGTCATAATCTGGTAAGGAAAAGCATATATTTCCATCAATATCCCTACTTATGATTTTAGATAATTTCAATGGCCACCTCAAGGAAGAGCTGCCAATTAATATGTTTTCTCAAGACAACTTTCTGTAATGATTAAATACAAAGCTTTATAATTCAATCCCTTTAATCACAGGAGTGTAGTTCTATGCATGTTTAAAATGCTGGTGTCAAGAATATTCTATACAAAATGATTAATAGGCCAAGGACTGATTTGAAAAATTCCTAAGTTAATTCCTTTTAATAAATTGACTCAAACAGCATAAAATATGATACTTCATATAAATGGAAGCACATGCTTATTAATAACAACTTAGCTATTAGGCAATGATTAGAGTGGATATCTTGCATTGTTACATAATCATAAAGCAAGCTGCAAGAATGGATAAATATCTTCTTTTTGAAATTTACAATAAACTGGAAGAAATTTTGATACATTAAGTAATTTAATATTCTCCTGTGATTTATAACATTCAAGCTTTTCTGAAATAGATGCAATTTTCATTAAAGTTACTGATTTATTTTTTATGTTACAGAAGCTTCAGTCCGACCTTCTACAGAAATTACATGTTCGACAGAGTAAAGTACGTCATATTCCAATGCATATATATGCTAGAAGCATACTTATACCTCAGTACAGAGATGGAAGGAATCTTTTTGTAATGGCTCCAATGCCAATACATATGAGCAAGAATTTACAAAGGTTGAAATTTAAGAAAAAATAATGTTTTGAAAAATCTGGGATTATTTATGTACAAATTAATAAACATGTATTTATTTTATTGAATGGGCTGTCAATCTCCTTTTAGCTTCTTTTTATGGGATATATTACTGCAATGAATTAAAAACAAAGATACAAGGCATTACATATTTTTTTATTTATATAGTATCAATACCTATTTCTTGAAGTAGCAGAATCAATATTTACTAGAATAAATATACTAAAAAAATTTAACAAATAAACAAGCCAAAATATATATTGTAAAATGATATGATGCATAAAAATACTTGAATATATTAGCAGTGCAGAAATATAATACAGTGGTATTGCTCTTTATGCATAGGAGCATAACACTTGCTTTGGCATAGAGAATTAAATACCCTTGTACAGAACACAATGATGAAATATTTCATTAAAGTTTAATTTAAAAATAAAGTATTAATACATATTAGTTGTGATTGATAATTTTAAAATTTCTCTTAAAAGAATACTGCTATAATTAGTTTACAATTTTATATATATAATCTTTGCAGGTTAAAAATGTTAATATGAAATAGTTGGATTTTCTCACTTAATAAATTTCAAAATTATTATTATTTGTGTTTATAGATTTCTATTACCACTGCTTATTTTTGTTAAAACAAAATGCAATTTAATTTTTTTAAAATATTAATATACAATATGCTGTTTCATACAACTGATCTTTGTAAAGATTTTCAACAGTCTTGGATATTAGCTTAATCATAAATAAATTAACAAATGAAAATGTCAGACTCATGTAATAGCTAGAAAAAGCAAAGGATTTGAACAAAATTTAAAATAATTTTTCTTAACTGCAATAAATTTCCTTAAAATGATTAGTACATTGTCCTGTTTTCTCTGTTATTTCCTCATAAGAAAAGTTGAAGTTAAGATAGAATTAGATGTTTCATCTACCCAAAAGCTAATTTGTTTGTTTGGAAAGAGGAAAATTTATTAAATTTCTCATCATCAAAAATTTTTTTCAATAGATAATGATGGAATTGCATTTTGAAATACAGCAATCATTAGAATTAACATTCAATTGTGTAAATATAAAAATACATGTTTCCCCACCCCAATATGAAATTTAAATCAGAAGTTTGTTAAGTTTTACATAGATATATCCCTATAAATATATTTACTGAAAGTTTGCAGGAAAAACCATTAATTATTCCACAAGTTAAATATAGTGAAATATAGGCATAAGTATTATTTTACTAATAATCAATGTGCAAATAAAATAAAAGAGAAACTTGCTAAAAATCTGCACTTTTTTCAGTAAGGCAAGTAATAATTTTAAAAAGCTAATTTCATTTATATTCGTTGTTTTACAGAATGTACATTTTTTTTTTTTTTGCATAATTTTCTCAACATTAATATCTGATAATTGGTGCTTTATATATTCAAAAGAAAGTTTTTTCTTTTACAGCTAATCCTTTATACTGAAATGATGAATCAGGCTTGTACATCAAATTAATGGATTTGATATTTAAATCAGTAATTAATTTAAAGTAGCAATAATTTTAATAAATATCACTGGAATGGGCTGAAGTCCTTTATGCACATGCTCTTTTCTGGAAGGAAATAATTACCCTAAATAAAAATATGGCATTTAATAAAAATTTTCAGAAAATTCACATTTCAGAGTTAAAAAGAACCTTAAAATCATCAACGATGCAAGATGTTCCCATGCTACAAGTATCTGCTTTGTAAAATATGTTTACTAGATAATCACAATAAAAAGAAAGAAATGTGAACTTTGAAAATGCAAATACAAAATACTTTGGTTGTAAATGGATAAGCTGGCTTATTGGATGAAAATTCTACATTCAAAAATGTGATTTCATATCCAAATAAAATAAAAAGTTAAAAAGCATATTATTTGCCAATCTTAAAAATATATAAACAGGTTATTCAAATTCTTAACATTATAAATTTTGATTTATTTTTGAAATTCAACTGCTGAAAGAAATTATCAATTTCCGAGATAACTAATTTTATTTGTCATAAAATATTATGAATTATGCAATATTTAAATAATTTTTTTTTCAAACTAGTGAACAATTGTAACATAAATATGTTTTAAAAATATAAAAATTATTTGTCATTATTTAACATTAAAGCAAATAAATTTACAAATAAAACTAATTTCCAATGTAAATTTTCAAATATTTCTAACAGAAGAATACAATGAAAAATCACAGTAAAAAAAAAACTAACAGGAACAAAAATCACTGAAGTTAAAATACTCCATATATAAAAACTCAACAACTTTATTTACATAATTAAAAACATCTAGATAGATTTGCAGCTTAAAGATAGTATTATGAATTTTTCATAAAATTTGTATATAGATTTTAAATTTACAAATATCAATAAAATTTATAATATTTTACCCCTCCACCTCAGAAAAAAGGCTTGATTATTTTATAAGTAATGAAATTCATCAAGCTTTTTTCCCTAGCAACTGTAAAAATGAAATTTATCATTAACATATAAAATCAAATAATTCAACATTCAAATGACATTTAAATACATAAACTATATGAAAATAAAATGCAATATTTTGTATGCAAAAAGCTTTCTAAATGTATAATATATATTCAATGATATTGGTTTCATCATTAGAATCAATTTGTTTCTATCCCCCTCCAAAGAATGTATCATTTCTGAAATGAATGTATGTATGTTTGTATGCATGCACTTATTTGGCACATATTTATTTATATATTTAGATAATAAAACAATAGTATATCTTGTTTAAGCAGAACAAGCTTTGAATATTTAATACCAACTTCCTTTATTTCTTGATTTTAATTGTCACTATTTTCTTGAAAAATTATTTATCTTGACTAAGATATAAATTTACAGCCAGCTGCTTAAATATTGCAAATAATGCCATTTACTAACAAATATTCACAATTTCAGTTTTTGAAAGCTGCACACCTAATAAAGTATTTAATAAGTAACAAATAAAATATTTGAAATAAAAATGCAGGTGCATTAGCTGGGATTTTAGATTTTTAAAAATGGTACAATTTTCTTGATTGTCCTGTTTTATAAGTTAAAAGAAATATTTTCAAAAAACAACCACTTTTAAAACAATATACCTCATGCACATCTTCAACATAAAAACACAGTTAACAAGAGAAAGCGGCAAAGCCAAACACTTCTTTATATATATATATATGTACAATACACTAATTTAAAATAATTCATAAATAAAAATCACTAGAATATTCAAAATATTGCATATTTAAAAACTAATGCAATATTAATTCAATTACAATTTATACAGAAGGAAAACAAAAAGCATTTGATCAGTTTCAATATATTTTGGCAGTTTTGATAGCTCTATAAATTCGGAACTGCAGATAATAACTTACTCCAAATATATAAACACAAACCATACATCAGACAAAGGAATATGTATTCTCAACAGCTCTGGGAGGTTGTTGAGGTGGGTGATGACCCGCATGAGCATGCACATTCTCAAGTGACTGACTCCTTACACGTACCGATCCCGGTACAGTAACAATATCTCTCAATTCAGGTATACTTGGGACACGACCACTCCGACCACCTTCTCCACCTGACGGAGAAGCACGTGATCTTGCAGCAGCAGATTGAGTACTGTCTAAATTCACTACATATTCTGTCAAGGTCACATCGGATGCACCACCAGATTCAAGAGGTATGGGATGCTGAAGGAAATGTTCCAGCATGTCAAATATCGTTTGAAACCATAGATGTTGTACACGACACTGGCCTTCAGGGTTGATTGTCATGCGTAGATGCTGTTGAAAAATATTCAATTACAATTTATAATAGCACAGCTATTTTGTATTTATTCAGTACATACAAATACTGCTAAAATAGTTATATACACAAGTTGAAAGAAAAAAAATAAAACTGCATAAATACTCAAAAGATGAATTGAATTTCAACAATTTAATTTTGGAATTACAATTATTATAATTACAATCTTAACTACAATATTCAAAATATTTAGAATTTTTCAATACAAGAGGGGGGGGAGCATAACAAGGATTAGTATTTTTGTATCTTCCTCCAATGAAATTTTAAAAGCACACCACCACAATTTCAAATGTTCATTTTTCTATACAAATATAACTCCATACTGATGTTGACAATAGTATTGACTGCTCTTCTCAATATCAATGTGACTAACATTATTCATGCTTAATAAAAGGATTATGAACTCCATTCAAACCACAGACTATATGCCTTCACAGGGAGGCAGACCATGCTTAGATAAACGAGATATTATCATCAAATCTTTCGGCTCAGAAACCCCTACGAGATTGCAACGTTGAGCCTATGATATCAACCATCACATGCACCACACCAAGAATCATCCAGACATTCTCCTTCACCAACATTTTAACATTTTTTTACATTTATATAAAATATAAATAAATTAATTCAAAAATTAAACATAAAAGATTGAGTTGGTTCCATGGACAATAACTTAGTGATAATGTTCTTGAGTCTCCAACCTAGAAATTTTGAATTAGCAGATGAACACATTTTAGTTATCATCCTACAGGCCAATTTTGTCTTTCATTTTTCTTAGAAAGCATTTGTGACTTGTATGCTTAACTGTACATTCACTTTGACCACAATCGCACATAGTTGTCTTTTCCAAAAAGTCTTTTGTCTTTTTAGTGTTTATTGAAAACACCATTGCCAAAATACATGAAGTCATAAAGTTTCTCATGATACATTTTTGTCCACTTTCTGGAAAAATTGTTCTGTTCTTCCACTTAATCTTACTTTTTATCTCTGTTGCTACATTTAGATAATTTTTTTCACTTCTCTTATTTGTAGTTCATATTTTTATAATTTAGATCTATACAATCTTGTATAAGACAGTTAAGCATCATAATGACCCTGCAAATCTTTATCCAGTGCAAGTACATAGAAATCCACTATTTTAATTTTTTCCCTTTATATCATTGATAATTTAACTTTTCTCATTAAGTCTAATCAATGCTGATCTGGTGTCTAACACTATATTAACTCTTCCAAATTTTTTTTTCTTTGATAAATTCAATAGCATGGTCTAGATTTGTCATTTCTGCCATAAATTCTATTAACTTATTCACAAGTTTAACTAATTTATATTCATTCTCAACACTACCTCCCATTTTTGATCCATTCATATAAATGCAATTTTCTTTTGCATATTAATTTCAGAAAAATTTCCAAGGAAGAGGTTTTAATTTCCCATGGGGTAAAGGATATGTTTCAAATCAAAATTTTCTATGTTATGATTATATTCATTTCATCTATTTTCCTGCATATTCTTAGCAGCTTCTTTTTTCCAGTTAAGTTTACTGAAAAGCATTCAGCCAAAATTTTAAATATCCAAGTTGAAACTGCCCTATGGCCTAAAGAGATTTCCAAGGGAAATCTTTAAATTTGCTCTAATTTTTTTGTTTCACTCATGTTTACTTTCAACATATTTCTGAGCCATATAGGATTTTTTTTTCTTTTTCCTCATTCTTTAGAAAAGTTCAATACAAATGAGATCAAAAATTATAATATTAAAATATTTTTCAAACATTAATTATTTCCCAAAATTCTCTGGCAATGATATAATAGCACATAAGTATATATTTACAGATAGAAATTTTATTTGTAGTTCAAAAACAAATTTTCAGATCTTAATAATCAAAATTTATATTTATTACCACTGCTCAATTTCATTTTGTAAATGCTATCTAAGGAACAAAAAATTTTCTATCATAAATAGAGTAACACAATTCACCTTTGCACGGCCTTGAAAATTAAAAGTTAACACATATTCTCCTTTTCTTGTTTCACTTTGGCGAACAAGGAAAACACCATGCCAGAGAGGACCATCCCTTAAAACTAACTGTGCAGCATCGCTTCTGGACAGCATACCATGGAACCAGGGATATTCTCTTAAAGTGCCGTATATGTCTGGTCCAGAATCTGTAATGTTGGGAAATAGGGTAAACAAGTCATTACAAAATCAAATAATTATGAAATTTCATTTTGCTTTTCAATTCTGAATTCAAGAAAGTTATTTTATTATTTCAATATATTTAATTCTTATGAATGATAATGGAAATAAATGAGTCTAATTTGAAACATGTAATAATCAAAATATTCATTAAATTGTTCCAAAAATAAAATACAAAAGCATCTAAAAGATGGAGATAAGAATCAGTTATAAAAAGATTAGAATATGAATGCAATTTAAAACCCAAGTTTGAATCATCATTGATGTATATAAAAGTTCTTTGTAAATAAAAATGAATTAATTCAAAAGCTATAGTATATATATAAATTGTGTGTATGTATGCAAGAGGGGGAGGGTGGTACCAGAGTAAAATTGACATTTTTTTAAAAACTTTTTAAAACAATCAATTAAAAACTTCTTTAAAAAATAACTTCAAAATGCAATACCCTAATCTTAGCCAATCCAGAAAGTTAACATTCAGACAACAGTTAAACAACAAGCCAGAAAAAAACCAACAATGATTTAAAGATTTGGACTTCAATAACAAAACAAATTCCACGAAGAGATTTCATCTATAGATGATTATCAAATATGATTCATTTCCAAATATTTGGAAAACATAAAGAAAAGTTAATTCCTACTTCAATTTTAATTAAAACGTAACATTTTTTCATAATTTGTAGGAACTTATAAATGAAAATTATATCGACATTTCAAATTAAATTTGCAATTCTATACTAGCTCTTATAAACAACTTGCAGTTTATTTGAATTGGGTACAACAAGAAAACAAATTTGTTTGAACAATTACTTTTTATTTTAAAATCAGAAGATATTTTTATAGTGTCTTTGCACTAAAACCTGAAAATTATGCAAAGTAATGAAATTTTTAATCCAATTTCAGATTTTTCATGTTACCTCTGGGGGGGGGGGAAGGAAATCCATAAAGATATTTGAAATCACAGAAAACTTTAGTAACATTCTGATTATGTAAATTTAAAACAATATTTGCGAACCTACATGCAAGACAATTTAGATAACTTGAATTCCTCATTCATCTACTCTGCTGCAATGCATTGCTATATATTTTTTAAAAAAATACCATGAAATCAAATATTAATTAATAATTCACAAATTAAACAGTGAATATTCACAATTTTTTAATAATAGAATACCTTGTTCATTAAGAACAGTAGATTCACTAGCAGAAGCAGATGGCACAGGTGTTGAACCAGATGCAGCTACACCACGTGGTGGCAAATCAGGTGGAGGATCCGGACTAGCATCAGATGTTCCTTCCTCGTTCTCTGTAAAACAATAAATAAAAGATAGTTAATGTACATTTCTTAAATTCATTTTGGGTAATTCAATGTATAGGATTAAAAATTTTCAAATGAAGGGGAAAAAATAAAATTATACATTTTTGTATAAATTAAAAAAAAAACCAAAAATGAAAGGATCTGAAAACAAATTCATAATCAGATTACAGAACAGATCAAGAATTTCAATTTATATTTATCTAGATTGGTTTTTATTTCAATTCAATAAAAATATTTTGTTATAAAATAAGATTGTTATTAGAAAGTGAAAAGCCTTAAATTAACCTCAATAACTAACCTCATCAAATTTAAAATAAATTCTTCACTTCTTCCCTTCCAACTATTTCTAATTAGTTTTCATATTAATTTTATTATAAAGAAATGAAAATAAAGGCAAGTAAAATCAGAAAATTGTTTTACATCAGATAAGATTTGAATCAATAAGTTCTTCAAACCACTACCAAAAGTCTACAACAATTTTTGATTCAAAATTATATTTAATTTTTTCTTGTCAGCTTGATCTAAATTGTTAAATTGATGAAGCAGCTTGGATCAAGAGCATACAGATTATGTAGGCTTCTAAGAATATTTTTCTTGTTCAAGAAATTATAAATTTAAGCAATAAGCTGAGAACTTGAAATAACAAAACTGATTTGATACATGCAGGTAGAAACGTATTAGGCACCATGAAGGTAATAAAAAGAAAAATAGAGTTTCAAACTGTACAATTATATATAAAAAAAGGGAAAGAATATAAAAGAAAAAAAATTAATGCCAAATGCAAATAATATCAGAAATAAAAGTTTCGAGCACAGACAATATTTGGTAGAATTCATAAAAATGCAATCAAGTAATTACTCCCGGACTCAATATAACTGTCATATGTAATTGAACTCTTGCTAAAAATAACAGAATAATAAAATTCTACAGAAAATTTTAAAATACTATACACAGAATAAAACTGGATTTTGATACTTTTCAAATCTTTATTTGCAGAAAAATAACAATAATAATATTATAATAAAATGGTAAAAAATTCAAGATTTAGCAATATATATAGTGTTATTCATAAAATGCTCACAAAAATATAAAAAAAGTACTTCAATAGATTAATATTATATAAACTCAGCAAAAAAATGAATACCCCCTTTTGCCTTTTTTTCCCCCTTCTTATTATACTACATCTAAAAAATAAAATAAAATAAACATCTATGAATTTAGTTTTCCTGATTACTACAACAAAACTTGAATTTCAATTTAAAATAAGAACTTTAAAAATTATGTAAGCAGTTTCAAAACAATAAATATATAAATAACTCAAGAGAGAACATAGTGCTCTCATCTACAAGGTATGTTTTTTTAAAGATAGAATAATTAAGCAGGATTAGTTGCTTTCCCATTAATGAATTTTAGTTGAATAGATTGTTGACCATTAACAAATCATCAATTAACTTTGCAGATAATACAGACTCAATATGAAAATAAGTTACTTACTTTTAGATGCAGCTCTGTCTCTTAACCTACTTAAACTATCAGACTGAGCTGTTGGTAATCGTGGTCGACTGTAAAGGGGAGAAAGAATCAACAAATAAGAAAAATATAAATAAAAAATATATGCAAAGACCAAATGCATTTTAAAAAAAAAAGGAAGAAGAAGCTTAGCTACTTACGAGCCATCTGTATTCAGATCTCCTAGATGCCTCATGCAGTATTTTATAGTTGTAAGCCAAGATTTCATGTCATTGGAATCATGGGCTTCAATTACATATTCCATATGATTTTCGGTCTAAAATATAAATTTACATATTAAAAAATATTTAAAAATTCTAAAGAAGATAATTAATATTTTAATTATTTTGTTACAAAGTGATAAAAGTTGTCAATTCTCTTCCTTAGTGGAAAACCAATTTAAATATTTTGTGACAATTTCAAGCAATTATATTCTTAACAGCATACAAAATACATTGGCCTTCAAGAATGCTAAAATATTTGGATAACAAAATAAACAAATTTTGGTAATTAGCACAGAACTTGGGTGATAGCTTGATTTGGTACACTGAAATATTTTAAAGAAAACTTTAAAAAGTCAAAGAACAGCAGGTAATCATTTTAATAAGCATATGAAACTCAAAAATATAATAATTAAACATAGCCGTTTGTTTTTTAAAAAAATCTATTGTAAAAATACCCTTAATTTGGATTAATATGCTTAATTATCTTAATTTGGATTACAAAAAAAATATTATAATATTTGCTGTAATTATAAAGAGAATATCTAAAAAAAAATGAACACACAACAGCAGTTTAAAATTGATCATAAAAAGCAGAATACTTTTATCAGCAATTTGAGATAAAATTATAAAAATCCCATTCCAATAAAATAATTTATCATATCATTGATAATAAACAGAGAAATTATACAAAAAACTCATTATCTTTCTCCTTCAAGTACAAAATATAATAAAGCTGCAAATCTTGAGGTAAGTTACTAACAGTTCTACACTTATTACTATGAATGAAAAAACAATTGTTTGAAATTGCTTTTGAGTTAAATAAAATTCATCAAAAATTCTCAACATATTTAATTTAAACAAGTAGAAAGATAAACTTATTAAAAAGGTTAATTAAAATAATTGACAGGAAATTTTTAAGAGGAAATAAAAATAATATTTTAACAAATAATATATTAAGAATTTAAATCATATTTATCTGGAAGTGGCAGTTGAAAAATAAGATTGGTAATAAAGATTTGCAGATGCTTCTCAAGCATGCAAATTTCATATTTAAAAAAAAAAACGTACCAATAATCTTTGGTCCATGCAAATATTAAAACATTTGGTATTTATACAATGTATCAAATATAAAAATCCAAGGAAAAATTACAATTACATATTTCCTTGGTTCCTTTTTTATAAAATATATTAAGCTCAATCTCTTCAAATCTTCACTATCTTAAGAAAACCAATGATTTATTTATCTTGAATTATATGTTTTAGTTGGATATAAAAAAAATTTTTACATTACAGTATTTTACAAAAAAAATTTTTAAGTGCGATCACACTTCATTTGTAACCATAAAAAATAAAGGATAGTTTTATATTTATCACTATTAAAGAGAAGAATGTATAAGTAGAATAGCAATATATAATAAGAAGAATATTGTGGAATAAAAAATATTCAGTTATAAGTATGTTTAATATTTAATGTTTAGTTTAGTTCCTTTTTTAAGAAGTAATAAATGTCTTACAAATAATTTAATTAAATAGCTAAGAACATAAGAAGTTAGCATAAAATACCAAAGCTTGAAGCTTAATTATTTGTAAAACATTTCTCATGAACTTTAAGATGCAAGATTGGTATATTTGATAACTTGTACATGATTAAGAGATATCGCAAAGAAGAATGACATTTAATGGCAACATATATCCTTCTAATCTCAAAAGCAAATGAAATTTATATCTATACCAAATATTAAAATTTATTACTGTTTTATTTTTCTACAACCATTATATTTATCTTTTTTTCCCCAAAAACCACAACTTTTCCTTTTCACCATTCTCACTTACATTGTTAGAATTGTAAATTACTAAAGTAGACCTTTAAATTATTAAAAAATAAACCATGCAGTAATTTAAAAATAAAGTTACCTTTAAAACAAAGGTATTTTCATGATCAGGCATCTCTAAAGCAGTAGTTTCTCGAGCTTCTGTAATAAGGAAACAAAAAAGGCCACTTCGAGGTTTAACTGACTGAAAATAAAAACATAGCTGTTATTAAAATAAATTTAACAAATAAAATGCAGATCAAAACTTAACAACAAATACACGATTATTACAGAATTGTATAATACAGATTTTACTTTACAGGATTAATATTATAATTAAAAATCATGATATAAATTAATTATAATCCATTAATATTAATCATATTTAGATAACAAATGAAACAGGCAGTATTGTATCACTGGAAAATTCCAAGTAAGAAAATCATATACGTTCTTTTCTTCATTCAAAGTTCAATCAAGTTTTAACTTGAAGTTGACTTACTTAAAATATCTATAATCATACTAATCTCAAATCAAATTTAAAGTAATTAAAAAATAATTAAATGTTTTTAGACATCTATATTCACAAGTTCAATAATATATCACAAGCAAAAAAAAGTTCAATTTTATTTATAGAATAGATATAATATCAACTTTCTTTTTAAAAAAAATTCTACAAATGGGTTGTAAACATGCTGAGCTACCATGCCATCAGAATAACACTTCCCTCAATACGAATCCATAATATTGAATCATCATATTGTTCTCCTTTATCCAATTAAATATTTGATATATAGCTTTCTTGCTAGTAATGAACACTAAGATTAAGAACCCCTCCCACGACTGGTCTTAAATATTAAACAAAAAGGGAAAAACCTTTTTTTATTCTTAAAAATATCTAAGTTAAGAAACATTGCATTCTCCCATGTCATAAACTAAAGGTTACAAAATATAACTTGCAAAATTAAGCTTCACTAGATAAGAATATAGAATATTCTTGCATTTTGACAAATATATAGTTTTTATGCACATATTGCACAGATAAGTACACATTTAAATCTATTTCTCACATTGCATAAAAATATTTCTTAACATTCATGCAATAAATGTAATTTAAATATGAATTTATAATTTTCGTTAACGAAATTCACTTAAAAAATGTGAATGACCTCTAAATAGCTTTTACAACGAGTGAAACGAGAAATATGGCTGCAAACTGATTATCTGATTGACTAATATTTTAAAAACAAAAGTTAAACTTCAGTAAAATATATGACCTACCAACTATAGAATTTAGGACCAGCATATATCATTTGACTCATGAAAAAATAGCCATTTCCGATATTTGATAATACCAGATACAGTAGATTTTACCAAAATTAATTTTTTTAATTCAATCCAGAATACAAGTGCATTAAAGAGAAAAATTTCATACCAAGTATCAAAATAGCTCAAGATAGCATTTAAATGAACATCTCTTAAATCGTTTTTCAATGCAATTTTCTCTTACGACATTATTTTATATGATTAAGCAGTTCTTCACTCATGCCATACTTTGTAAAAAAAATCAGAAAAACCTCCGATTTAGAGCATGCATACATTTTACAAAAATTTTCAATAATATTATTCAAGAAATTAGATACAAATAGAAATGCTCTCAAGATAATCGAAATCTATGATGTCAAACATCTTACAAAGAAACAAACAAAAAAAATCATGAAGACTAATCAGCAATTAGCTTCTCGAACCCAATGCTTTGCCATAGAAATACGATTCCAAAGTACGAGAGATCTGAAGATATTTACTAATGCAATGTTAAAATGAACAAAATATATTAACATTGCCTTCTTTATTTATGTTTTTTTATATGCTATTAAAATATTACTAAAATTCAATCAGCAAAATATTAAGAACAATACAGCATTTCCAAATAATTGTATCTGCAGTGACATTTTCTCTCCAACAATCATAATGTATAAAAGTAAAGAATTTTCAATTCATTAAACTACTGTCAACCATACAGGAGAAAACTCTGATAATTAAGATGGTTATCATTAAATTTTTTTTTAAATTTCAAATTGGTAAAAAAATTATTTTTATGCAATAATATTTTTAAAGGCCATTATGAAAAATTACTGCTCTAAATTTTTGATTAGTCAAAATAAAATTTAAAAAATACTAAGTACATACATCTTTTAAAGTTTATGTCAAATTTGGCAGCTCTAAATCAAACAGCCTGGCCTATATAATGCAAAAGATAATTACACATTCTCCTTTATTATTAATAAAAATATGCCATGCAACTTTACAAAGGAAACAAACCTCTTTCTATCCACTGCTCTCACTCTTATTTGACTGATGATTTAGTATACCACTAAATAGCTATCAGTCAGCCATTTAAAAGCCAATAAGTTTTTAATCAACATAAAATAAATGCGAGAAAGCAATATTTATTTTCAAGATCTATTATAACATTCTGTATTAGTGGAGCATACGCCAGAGAACAAACCTCCATCTATCTACAGTGGCTCCCAAAATTAAATATACACTATACTCTTTCTTCTTTAATTGTATTCTTTTTGTTCTTAACATTCCTATTTATGGCTAGTATTTATAAGAATGACAAAATATACATTAACAAAAGTATAAGGCTACAAACACAAAATGGAGGAATCAATAACATTTTTATTACAGTAATTTTTATGTCAAAGTTACAAATTCCAAAGTTGCAAAATTGAGTCTACATCTAGCAAAATCTTTCACCAAAAAGAGAAAAAGATAAATTAATATTTTGTTGCATATCCTTTTGCATTTAAAACAGCTTGTAAACGGTGTGGAATTGAGCTGACAACAGTTTGAGTTGTTTTGCTGAATATTTCATACCATTTATCTTGCAATACTCTTTTTTAAGTATTCATTGCCCCTAATATCACGTTTTTGAACTGATTTTCCTAATTATGTCCACAAATTTTCAATCACACTGAGATCTGGAGATTGAGGAGGGGAGTGCAACTGCATTTTACAATTATACAACAACCATAATTTAACTACTTTAGCTGTATGTTTCGGATCATCATCTTGTTGAAACGGAAAACTTGACCCTAAACCCAAATTCTGGGCACTTTGTTTTAAATTGTTCTTCAACATATCCAAATATTTAATTTTGTCCATGATTCCATCAGTGAAAATTCAATTTCCCACTCCTTTTGCAGACATACAGCCTCGTACAAAAAGTGAACCACCTCCATGCTTGACAGAAGGATTGGTGTTTTTAGGAAGAAGTTCAGAATTGAGCTTTCTTCAAACATAATATCAACCATCAGTACCAAAAACATTGAACTTACTTTCGTCACTGAATATTACTTGATTCCAGAAGTCAGGAGGCTTTGAAATATGACTTTTAGCAAATGAAATTCTTTTCTCTCGATTTACTTTGGAAATAAATGGTTTTGTTCCGATTATGTGACCATTAAAATTTGCTTTTTGGATTACTCTTCTAATTGTTTCTGCAGAAAAATACTTTCCAATTATTCTTGTAGTAGATGTAGCATTCACCTTAGAATTGTTTGCTACCTCTCGAATAACTCTTCTCTTGGTCGTGGAACTGAAGATTTCTTTTCTTCCTCATCCAGGTTTATTAGTAATTTGTACATACATTTTATACTTCTTAATAATTTTTTTAACACATCTGTGACTGCATTGAATTTTCCTTGTAATTTCTAGTAAAGATTTACCATCTTCAGACAATCGAATAACAAGTTTCCGAATTTCACCATTTGTTTCATTTCTGGATCTCATTATGATAATCAAAACGTTTGTTTGTGCTTGGAAATCAATGATTGCCAATTAAAGCAACAAAACTATTTTACTTATTCATTTGAAAATAAATAGTGGTAGTCAAGTCACATATTTTATAAGGTGTATACTCAATTTTGTGACTTTGGAATTTGTAACTTTAATATAAAAATTACTGTAATATTATTGATTTCTCCAATTTGTTTTTTAGCCTAATACTTTTGTTAATATATATTTTGTCGTCTTTATAAATATTAGCCATAAATAGGAATGTTAAGATAAAAAAGAATAAAATTAAAGAAGAAAGAATATAGTATATACTCAATTTTGGGAACCACTGTATATAAGTTTTTTTTTTTTTTCATTGACACATTAGTCACAATATATCTTGTATCATTTATTAATATCCGTTATGACAAGTTGTGCCAAAACAAAATTCCAAACTATATTATTGAAAATCGCTGCTAGAATTATTGTTTTTTGATAGAATGTATGTCTTTATTTATACTTTGGTAATATACAATACTTTTATAGGTACACATCTTGATTCAACTGTATAAAAATATATTATACCAAATGTTCATAACAGTGACTTTAAACGAGTGTTCCAAGTAGCAAATTGCCTACTCATCAATAGTTTTTTTAAAAATAAAATTAGATATTTAAAGTGCAAAAAAGAATGGGTTATAAACATAAAGCTGTTAATTTGATTCATTTAACTAACCAGTTTTTTTTTATGAAACATTTGTAGCCCGAACAATAATTCCAATGCGATCAACCTTACGGCATCATTTCTTTCAGACTACAAAATACCATCTAAGGCGTAGAAGGGCTCATGACCCAAATGGTCCTTTAATAAAACATTACTATTCACTTTGAAATAACACAATATTAGATATAAACACTGACATGCAATAAACATTTACCTTGATAAAAATTAAAACAGCATCAAATATCGTAATAAAATTTAAATATATAATAATTTCTAATAAATATACTGCTGACAAATATGCAGCCATATACAAATATACTGCTACATATTTATTCAATGAAAATCGAATTATGAATAAGCAGTATTTACTATACAAAAAGAAAATAAGCATATTTAATAATATAAGATTAAAAAAATCTTAAAGTCTTGAATGATATGATACATTTATGTCACAAACTTACCTTTGGTGGTGAATAGAATTCTAACATGTAACCTCCTGTAGTTTTAACTAATACAAGTCTACATTTTTCCCACTTCTGCCGACCATCTAGATAATCACCTGTCAAATAGCTAACCATTCCCTCCCTTATACATTCCACAATAATTTTTGTTAACTTCGTTTTCTCGTGTTTGTCACCACGGGCACGCCTGTCATGGTAAGACAGTTCGACTTCGTCCGAATGCTGTTTATGAAATAGACCCTTGCCGCGTTTCAAGCCTTTAAATGACAAACGTCTAAAGAAAGCTCTAGGATGAGACTTGGGAGATTCGCCTTCAGGGTCCGACAGATCACTATAATCTTCATGATTTGTCGCCGTCGCTGAATTACGAATATTTTCTTGGGAAGTTTCTTGATTTTTAGGTCTAGTTCTGTTTACATCGGAACCACCACCACTAGCGATGTCTTGAGCACTGTGACCATTGGAGGAGATGGAGCTTTCTCCCACCTTTTTTTTCACTTCTAATTCAAAGTACTCTAAGAAAAAGTCAATAAACTTTTTACTGATTTCTTGATTACTCACTACTTTACCTAAATTAGGATGGTCATTGATAAACAAACGGTAACTTTGAGCGAAATCCACAGCAGCGACACGGGCATTTTTCTCACAAAATTCTGGCCACAAGGCTTTTTCGTCGGTTTCTCCATTCGTTGTAGCGACGGCTGCCATTATTTCACTAAGTGGACGTTTGTAATGACGCTTTTATTCACATAAGTAATCCATCAAACACTCTACAACTAAGTTGCGATAGATACATTTAAATGCCATCACACCGTGACACATTGAGCAGCCATAGTCACATTAAGCACTGCGACTGCGCACAATGATCAACGTAAGTGGGGGTGCGTGCTCGCTGCGTATTTCGATGAAATAAACAAAAGAAACAACACTTTTATTTATCTTCTATTTTAGGATACAAGATTTCAGCCGTGCGTTTTCAAAATGTACCTAAAAAGAATGAAAAAATTATGGACAAATTTTTAAATACATTTTTATATCATGATTTTTAATAATCAAACTTAATAAAGCAAATGAAAAAAAAAATAATTACTTTTATGATTTGTTGATTTTTTTAATTTGAATTTATTTAATTGCAGAAATGTTTCTCCGTTCTAACTTAAAGAATAAAACTAAAAAATTCTATATTTCAATAGTTTAAAAATTTTTTTTTAGTAATCTCAAAGCTTTTATTCGACATGAATCCTAAATCATGATACCTTTCTTGGTTAAAAAAAAATCCGAAAGTGAATAATATCAATATAATTATATGAATTGATTTCAAACGCCCACTACTTCCTCCATCGTTACATCACATCACGTGCTACCAATCAGGGAGCGGAATAGTGCAGCTTTAAAACGCGGAATACTCTATGTTTACTTTCTGATTTCGTCTGCTGTATTTTACCTTTGAGTCAGAATTCGGAAAAACTGCGTTTAAACTGTATTGCAGTAACTTATTTTCATTGCTGTACAAAAATAATTTGTTAGCTAATTTTGATGCTAGTAATTTATTGTTTTAAGAAACAATGCATCCATGTATATTTCTAATGAAACATTTCTGCTTTTTTGTATAAAGTTTCGATATTATTTTTTATATTTTCATTTTATTCACAAATGTTTCATTCCCGCATGGAAATAATTATTTTGGAACGTTTTTTGAAAATTTCATTATTTTCAATCTGTGTCATTTATTCTTTAAAATTGTATCCCAGGTTTTAAAACAATATTTTTTTAATTCTTTGAGAGCCTTAAAAATGATGAAACCAAAAGAATTTTTTTATTGTGGTGTGAAGTGCAGAGTCTTAGATGATCTGTATATATGTGAACATTTTATTGAGTTGAAATCAGAAGTTGATGCTCATATACCATAAATAAAGTTTTTAACTATGCATTATTACATTATTTCGTGAAATGCTGTATAAATTTAGATTCTGGTAATTCTAAATTTTTGTGAAGCAGTAATAATTTGTTTTTATAATGTATATTGTGTAAGAACATATTCTAACAAATATTCCAGAAATGTAAAGTTTCTTTGTTGAATTTTGTTGTTGTTGTTGTCATATGAATGTGATAATTACATCAGGATTCTGAGTTGGTACTTTTAAAGACTGAATTCTAAATCTTAGATATGTTTCTTGGTTTAAAAAATCCAAGAATAGAATCCAGTTTTTCTATTCTATTTTTCTCCGTCCTTTCCTGTTTAAATTTTCAAAGGAAGCTGAATGCTCACATAAATTTGTCCATATGAATTATATGAATTTGATAAGTAGTGGTGCTCACATGCAATAAATGAGTACTTTTGAGATAATTTGATAAAAAACAATGCATGGTGTTTATTAATGGCAAAAATATGACTTTCTTTCTGTAAACTTTATTTAAGCAGTGTAAACAGATACTTGTTTTCATCTCGTGAGTTAGAATTGCGCTCATAGGGTTGCAATGCCAATTTGGTTTCGGTGCTACATTTGGCGAGATTTGGCTCTTTCACCATTAATTAAATATTTATTTATTTTTTAAAATTCAACTTGATGTACAAAATATCTAAATCTCGTAGTTCTTCCATGTACGTTTCAAATTAACTATTCGTTGCCATATGAGATACTTTATGATTAGACTAACAATAGAACACTTTAATCTACTTTGTAAGCCCAAAGGTTGTAGTTTTCATTTCAACAACAAGAACTAAAAAGAATGTCATTTAAAATATATAATTTTTGTTTTATGAGAATCTTCAGATACATGGCAAAATTATTAAAAAAAAAAAAAAACCGAAAATGTCCTTAACGAGTCGCCAATCCCTCCCCGTTGATTAATAAGTACCAATAATATTTGTTCAATTAGGTGTTACTACAATATGCTTATCATGGGTCAAAACAGCATATTATCCTCGTCTGTTTAAATTAATAATTTATCCTCTTTCTTCATATAATGAAAATAAAAATTATGTTTCAATAGATATCTCCAAATTTCTTGAAGATGTTGACTATTTAAATCATCATCCTTATGATTTAATTATATGGACATATAGTATAACTGATGGTAGAGCAATGGTGCAGAAAGATATTATTAATCTTTTACAAATGAAAATTTTATACATTTTCTGTATAAAATTAATATTCCTACTTTATGAAATGTTCTTTACTTATTGAATAAGTTAAGGAACTTTTACCTAATTACCATTCTCAAAAAGCACCATGAAACTTTTTTTTAGCCCAAAACCTACAATGAAAAAACAATTACATTAAAGATATTGGTATTTAAAAAAAATTATTATGGACCTCTTAATGAAAACGTAAAACATTATAATCTATTTTGAAGTATCAAACTAGAAAATTTGTAGATGGAATAAAAAGAATGAAAACGATAGAATTTATGTAACTTTCTAAATGCACTGTTTGAATTTAGGAATGACATTTTGAACTTTTATTCTATAAAATTCGCGAAATGTGATTTTAAAAAAAAAGGAATATGATGAATTATGGAGAGCTTATTTGTTTTTGAATCTTCTTTTCCAAATATATTATTTGAAACAGAAATTGGTGAAAATATCAAAAGAATCAGGATAAGATATCAAAGATATCTTAATCTTGAAACATAATTAAAAGAATTTCGTATTCCATAGAGACTGACTAAAAAAATTTAATGAAAGATTGAAAGATTAAAGGCTTTGGGTTTAAAATTTACACAAAATCATCTTACGAGCAGAAGTTTAGCAAGAGAGGGGAGACAAGGATTTTAGTCTGGTGTGGGGGGAGGGATGCCATGATTGCAAATATTTAATATCCCTAAAGTCAGAAATAAAGTTAGATATTTTTTCCTCAAATTTAAAAAAAAATTATCCGAGTAATAATGAATTGTAGGAAATTATTCTGGAAAATTATTATTATTATTAATTTCAGTTATTTCAAGTTAGAATTCAAAAATGAAGGCGTAAAGTATTTTAAAGTATCTTTCTTACAATCCTGCTGTCATTGAATAGTTTCCAAAAGTTTTCCATTGCAAATAATTTTAAAAAATTTAAAAATGCTCTAATTTTTCTGAGCAGGGAGAAGGCGAGGGTGACATTCTCCTTGATGATGTAGAATTATTGTAGTCTTAAAATAAAAGATGGTAAAAGGACATATTTTCTTCACAGCTGAATTTTATGTCTCTTAAAACTAAGGCAGAAAGGAATCATTTCATAAAAATCGAACTTTCTCGGCTCCTTAAATGAAAAAAAAAAGTTATTAAAACTTAACAGGGGTATTTAGTCATGGGATTTGAGGGCCAAAGTCACATCTATGATCGGGAGGGTTTACTCCCGCTTTTCTATTTGTTTGCGAGAGGAGGAGTGTTATTTAATGGTTAGATCCTTTTAGGAAAGGTAAAAAAATGACTCAAGGCTTGACTTAACAGTAGTGTTTTATGAAGATATGTATAAATATTCTATAGAATAGAATAACCTCAATCCCTATTGGCTTGTTTCAGCATAGTGTCACAGTTAGAAATAATATTCATTATATTTTCTGTGAAAAGATTTCATGGAGAAAAGGTGACAACAAATAATTATTTATCTGTTTTTAAATTAATTTCGTTGGATTCACTATCTCGCAAAAAAACAAGTACAGCTATTCTTTATCAAACACATAATTATAATAAAAAAGAGATCGTTTAATGTAAGAGAATACAAGTCAATTTTAAATTAAAAGCAAAAAAGTGAGTTCTCCCCTAGTCCGGTTAACTAGAAAATCAGATTTAAATAATAATAAGAAACTTAATTTCTGTCAAACTTCAAAGCATTTTTTTCTATGTGAAATTAAATTTTAATAAACAAGTAAAGCTTTTTTATATCTATAGAATTATTTTTTTAATGTTATTCAATTGTCTAAATTTTGTGCTAAGATGTTAGTAAATTTGCTATGTAGTTAAGAAGTTTGCAATGTGACTTATACAAAAAATTTGGGGAAGTTTGAAATTGCTTTGTTGGAGTTTGGAGAATTATCTTCTAACACACAAAAGGTTAAAAAGACGGGAAAAAAATTATTTTTGAGTAATAACATTTTTTGAAATTTAAAAGAACTCCATTAAGAACTTTGGTTTAAAATCTATCTAACCAAAATAAGATAATAACAGGAAGCAAGGTATCTTATTCAAATAATGAAGGGTGTCTTACTTATTCGGTACATTTTTGTAAATTTTTAGTGAAACAATTTTTTAAAATCAATTCTTGTTTATTATACCTTTATTTATATTATAATTTCTATCATTATCATAATTTCTTTATTATCTTTAATTCTTTGCAAAATATTATCATCTGCTATCATGAAGTTCTTCCGGATGATGTTGATTATATTCAAAGAAAAGAAAAAGAAAGCATTGTTTCCATCAATAGGTAATGAAAGCTTTTATTTTGAAATATTGTTTTTATTTGTTTTTTAATGTAACCTGAAATTTTAATTAGCATAGGTGATATTTCAAATTAATAATAATCGAAAAAGAAAACGTTTTGCCAAATTGAATCATAAATTAATTACTATTCATTAATTTTAATTTATCAACCCTATCATTTAATTTTTCAAAATTAAAATTAAGAGAGACTGTTTTCAGTTCTATGGGATCCAGAATATCTTATTCTTTTAGAATACAGAAACATATAAATTCCATAACTCAAAAATGCAGTGATTTAAATATATCAAATTTAGTATGGGATTTTGCGATAATAAGTGTAGTTCTGAGACACATTTTTGTTTCAATAGGCTGGGATAAACGCTTTTAAAAACAAATTCGATTTTCGGATACTTTTAGCGCATTCAAAAGATTAATCACCAAAAAACTAGCCAAGGGTGACACGATAGATTCAGTAAAAAGGATTCATCCCGAAGATTAACATTTCGTATCTATTGTACGCCAGTGCTATGCAAAGCGTCATCTGGGATAACGCCTTGTCAGAAATAAGCATCTCACATTATAGAGTATGCGAGATAATTTTAAAGAGATCACTCCATCTGGTTATATTAAATGAATTATTACTATTCTGTGTAGAAAGTCCAGTCACTGATGGTTATCTATTCTGTATCTAACATTAGAAAATTTTTCGAAATGGAAATTGTAAAGTCTTATTTCTGTTGTATAATACATTGATGAAAGCCAATATTTTTAATAATAAGATTGTTAATGTTCAGTTTGATTCTGATATAAGAAATATTTATATTTGAACAACAAAAGCATTTTGACAACCGTTTCAATATTCATATTATATCTAATTAAGCACTTGAATATATCAATTATTTTTGCATTTAAATTTGATCATTATATTAATTTTTTTATCGTTTTTTAAAGATCATTATTAAAAAATGTTAAATTTATGAGGTTTCATCTAGCAAATCAGAATTTAACGAAGTAAAAATTGCGCTCTGATCTAAACTAAGAAAAATTATGAGTTTAACAATAAGATGGAAAAGAAAGGGAGATTACAATTCCTTTGCGTTTGAACTTCATTATAACAAGTAACTTTTGAGTCGACTGGCCTGGTGTGAAATTTTTTTAGCATATCTTTCTGTTGGTGTGGTGTGGAATTTAGAAGGAAGGCATTTTATCATAAAATTTGTTTCATTTAATTCTGCCTCAAAATTGCTAGATCAGTTATCAGAGGTTCTGAAGCAGTATCAAAATGTGATGTTATAATCTAACAGACCTGAAAATCTAACCTATAATTGGATTCTGAAAAGAATAAAGGCTGTTAAAAATCTTATTATCCACTACCTTGTTCAGAATTTTGAGTAAATTCGTAATATTTGTAGCTTTTATTTTATTGCTGTTTTGAATTAAATAATATCCTTTTCTAAAATTTGTGTGGAAGCGGTAAAGTTTCCTCAGGAATACTCTGAAACAGATGGAAACTATCGTGGCAATGAAGGAAATAGTAATTTTTTAATTTAAAATTATATTCCCATTTATAAGACAGATTGTTGCTATTCTTGAAAATTACGTTATGTTGAAATTACTTTATTCTTAAAACTTCCCGTGTGCTCTTTCTTAAGCTTCACTATCAAATAATAATTGCTAAAAAAAGTAATTCTAAATATATATATAAAAATAGTTAAATTTAACGTATAATATTTTTAATTGATTTTTTTTATTTAGTATTAATTACTTCTTTATTTCTCTTTATCATTTATCTCCAAATTTAATGAAGAAAAAAATAACTAAATCACAGTTTTTGACATCACTAAGCGCTGCCGCCTCGGCAGAACTTTTCTTAATAAAAACTCCTATTGAGAAAAAAAGTATTTCTAATATATGTTCAATTATGGTGCTCATATAAGGATAAATTTAAAGAGGAACCGTTTCTAAATTTGCGCATAAAATTTTTCACAAGATTCTGTGTAATTCTAACAATTTTCTGTGAGCGAATAGGAATTTTTCCCCCCTCCTTCCATTTCTAATCACTGAACATTTCTATGAAAATATTTCTGTTTTCGAATCTGAAGACGAAGTAAAAGAATAGAAAGTGAACATTCTTCACATTCCTTCTGTTATTTAATTAGAATGTTCATAACTAAATGTTGGAAAATGTATTCACTTTAATTTTACTTAAACTTTATTTTTTTAAAAATATTTCTTATTATTAATAACTTATTTAGGAATAAAATTTTGAACTCTCCGATTGTGTTTTATTCAGTTATCAGAAGATACAATCATTTCCTATTTTAAAAGAAGTGCTTCAATACTTTTTATAAAAGTGAAATGTATAATCCCATAATATGAAAGCAAACTTATTAACTTCTTAAAACGAATCCTAATACGAAACCATACTCCTGAAATGAAGCATTGAAGTATAAATAATAGGGTTTACTATATTTTTGCGTTATCGCTGTTTTCTGTTTGGCGAATAACCATCATCCAGATATCTTGTTAACTTCTCTAGCAATTTTTAACCAATAAACGAGTTATATTTCTCAAGTTTCACACCCCTGAATAAAGTAGCACGCCTTTTGATAAATGGACAGAATTGATCATATTTCTGTCGCTAATGCTACTTAATAGTAAACAGTTTTGAAGTATGCACTTGCGTCATTTCATTATTCTTGCTGACTTAGATAAGCAGTGCTGTTTGTGTTTTGTAATTGCTTATTTATCGTGTTCCAGGAAATTTTTTTGCACTGATACAATATCATATTAGGCACAAATTGCTGCGCTCATTAATTTTGTTCGTGTAAATTATTCTATTCGATAACTCGAATTGAGACTCTTTTCTTATTGTTAGCATTGCATTTGTTAAAAAACTAACTTATTTAATGGTAAATTGTTATTTTTGATTGGAGTATTGTATAATATTTTTTGGATCGCATTAGCAAATTATGAAAAGAAATTGACAGCAAAAATGTTCTATGATTTAAATAATTATTTTACTTTAGAAATTGATGGATGTTATGTGCATAGTTCATGATAGGAAAGACACTAAATAACTATAAGGTATCAATATAGTATATCAATAAGGTATTGAAAGAAATCTGGAATTAAATATTGAAAAACATTTACTCTGGCAAATTACTTGAAATTTCAAGGTGTCTCTTTAATTACAATTACAAGGTCAATGTTTATGATATGGTTTTATGCATTTATCACAAGTCATAATTCAGTTATTTTAATTAAAGTAATCAATATATATGAAGAATATTTTTTGAAATAAATTTGAACGTGTTATTTTTATGCTAAAAATAGTTTAATTTATTATTGCCAATTTAAATTATTTTTTAATTTTTTGTTGTAATTTTCTTCTTTTTTTTTAAACTTTATGTTTTATTACTGTTGTTGTTAAAGTTTGAAAATAAGATGAAAATTACCTTAAAACAATATTGAAAGTTACATTATACTTAATTGAAACTCTAATACTATCTTAATTAGAGAAATATAATTATTTATTTAATTATAGAAAACTAATTTTCTATTTGTTGTTTTAAATATAATTCTTTCAAATAACCAATTAATTATTTTCATGGAACAACAAAAAGAATCAGATATATTTTGCATTAATCAATTGTAAAGAAATTTAACATAAAAAATTATAGGTGGTATTTAAGCAACAATATAATTTTGCATGTACATGAAAATCTATAACTTGACAAGGGTTTCTATCCGCAGTCAGTTAACATTTATTATCTTTTTGTCTGAAAGAATACATTATTTTTCAATTAAAATTATTAAAAATTGTAATTATAAATATATAGATGAATGACCTTTTCATGAAATCACCTGGACTTTTAGCATTATTGATAAAAATTATCAAGAAAGGGTTCCACAATCTTTCACATAAGACAATTTTATAGATTCTTCATATGAAGTTCACATTCCGAATTTTTAAAAAAATTGTCTGTACTTTTTGAGCAAGCTCATGAACTTTTACCTGGAAATGAGCTGACTGTTCGTTGTGAAGTAACCGTCCACATCATTCTATGAAAAATATTGGAATCAAATTCATCTGAATTTTTTGAAATCTTATGAATCTTCGAGTAACAGTATAGAAGAAGTTGGCTGATTCTGATGTTTTAAATTCGAATTTGTCGGTAATTCGTGTTTTTTTTTTTTTTTTTTTTTTGTCTCCTGAAATGTTTATAAACATAATGCTATAATATCGTAACAATACGAATTTATTTTAGGTAATTTTACATTAAAATAAAAATTTGCAGTTTTTTATTATAGTGATAATTTTGTATGTTCATATCTTGAAAATAACTTTAATAATGATAAGTAAATAATTCTTTTAAACCATGCATTCATACGAAAACTTAACTGTTGTATAAAATATTCAATTAAAAAAATTTTCATTAAAAAAAAATTGTACTTAGCACATTAAATATGAATTGTGACCGTTTATTTTGAAGATTTATTGTATAATTGTCGTATTCATAGTGCTGTGTAAAGTCTTTTAAATTACGTGTTGTTAAATTAATAAATAAATTATTAATTGTTCCAATTATCAATTTTATTATAGCTACTGTTATTTCATTTAGTAAATTTTTTATATATATTTAATAATTGTGTATAGCTCATGTGAATTGTTAACAATTAAAAATAAATCTTTATTGCAATTTTTTACTAAAATCTTGTCATTTTTTTACTGTTAGATCCACTTTTTCTGAATTCGAATTTTCGGTTAAATCGATCAAATTTTAACTAACCAAGTTTCTTTGAATTATATTTGTAAATATCTTTGTTGCATATTTTTGTTATATCTGAAAAATACTCTCTAGTACACATTAAATCCTCCGGATGAAATGTTCTACCACCAATGTGGCGCAACAATTTGAAGAGGAGGATGCCAATTAAGTGGCGTCCTGGTTATCTGATCGCGATTCAACATTACAAGATTCATTCCAAAATATGCCTGTTTTTGTTTCAAACGTGACTTATTCTCGTGTAAATTGTTATTCAGCTGAATAAATATGATTAAGCTGAACAGAAAGCTATTCTGGCTAATTTTTAAGGTTATTTCAATAGCACGTTATCTTGCTAAACATATAGGCTGGCAGTAGTCTTGTGGTAATATGTCGGGACAGAAGAGTTATAGATTCGAAATTTGATTCACAGAAGATTCACTATATATATGAACATTTCATACGTTAAGTTATCGAGATAAGAGTTTGGAAAAATGCCATGTCGTCCAGGAACGAACTGATCAGGATTCAAAATTATGAGGTCAGTTTTAAAATAGGATTTTTATTCACTTAAATTAAACTCGAAAAAATGCAAATGATGATTGAACATAAGTATAAACCTTTTTCCGTCTCCTCATCGTGTTTGATTCTAAAAGTAAAATGTATGCACTAATATCGCACTATAGATAAAGCCCTGTAAAGTTCCCTCGAGAGCAGTTACACCACAGCGATTAGCGCAAATTAAAAAAATCTGTACTTAAGTTCGACTTTCTTTACTTTAAAAAAATGCAGCTCGTCCTATTTTGTATTAAATACACTACAATTTAAGAGACTTGTTTCTTGTTATAATTCGCTTTCTTACTTTTAAAAAGTACTTTCACCAAAAAAAGGAAAAAAAATGAAAACGAAAGAGCTTAAATTGAGATGCTGTTTTCCTACAAAGTAATTCAGTTTGACCTTGCAGCAGCTTTTTCCTCTTAGTTAGACATGGCTGGTTTTGGAAACGAGAAATACTTTGTTATGTAAAATATGGCATTACTTTTGAATATTCAGTATCTAAAAATGAAAATTTAAAAGCTAATATATAACTAACCTGAAAATTATTTTAGCCTTTCATACAGTTAAAATTTTTTTT
>JAPMOR010101584.1:0-13499 GCA_026543865.1 Argiope aurantia
CATTTGCTTTTACTAGTTAAGATGTCAAAACGGAAAAAAAGCCGAATTATAAAAATGAAAGCCCTAATAATTACAAAAGTAAAATTAAACTGAAAATATGTAATTAAAAGAAAAGATTTATCATTATCAAAAGTATGGAACTGAAATTAGAACATATAAAGGTACAAAATTTATCAAATGAAATAAAAATTCATTTATTCTCTGAGCATTATTTGAAAACTCAAATGAAAATATAATTTAGAATTAATGTATAAAAATATGCCAAAGAAAAACAATTTGTTAATTACAACTAGAAAACGATTAAATTAAAGCGATTAAAACGATTTTTTTGAATAATGAAGTTTATTTCATTTTCATTACAACAATTAAAAGTGTTGTTACCATTAAACATTCATTAAAATTAAGAGAGAAATTACACGGCAATTAAATTGATATCTCATTAAAGACTTTTTTTTTAAATTTGGAGATGGTATGCAAATAATATTCGCGAGATAATATTTTCCCAAGATATTATAAAAGAAAATGCCAAAACCGTGAATACATTTTGATTAACTTAGAAATTTTCAGCGATTTTTCTCTAGTTTTGAAGAATATAAAAGTTTAATTTCAAACAAAATTGTTTTAAAAAAACCTTTACATTTGTATAAAGATAAATTCTATTAATCTTTTTACATATTAACCAAATTACAATTTTTTTTGTTTGTTAAATAAATTGCAAGACGAGTTAGATAATAGATTTGAGATAGATAATTAAAGAATCTTTCTCTTTTCAACAATTTTAACATTTGGAGACATAAAAAAAATTATTTATTTCATTATAAACAAAACTTTAAACAGGAAAATTTAACTGAAATATTAATAAAATTCTAATCTACTGTTCTACTTTTAGAGGTCAGCAAATTTATTTCTTGACCTTTAGTTTGCAATTCAAGTTTTCCGTAAAAACTAACTTAACTGACGAAATCATATCTTAGTGACATAATACAAATTAATATAACTCATGAAATAGAAAAAAACGGCTTGTTACCGAGAATCATTCGCAGTCCCAATGGAAAAAATATTTTGTATCAAAAAGTTTTCTTTGGCTTTGTGTTTGGCACATGGCACCACAGCACAAAGCACCGATTTTCTTCCATCGCAGTGCTTTGAGTTGACAAGAAACTCAAAGGATGTTCAAGAGCTTATTTACAAGTTGTGCCATATTTTTGCTAAAGACTTTAGAGAAGTTACAGAAAAAATATCTAACGAGAGTACATAGAGATATAAATCTTTCTTGAAAGCTACTTCATTACGGTACATGCAGTTATCTTTGACGCCGAATTTTTTCAGTTTTATAATAGTCTGCTGCTTGGCCAAAAGCATCGTATTTCAGATGTTTAGCAGCCAACATTGCTATACATTTGCAATGATGGCATGGCTTTGTTTTAAAATCATTTACGATAAGTGCTATAAGCAGCTGTTCAACAAGGAGAATGGACCTGAAAGTTTCGTCCAGTATTGCCAAAATATAAATCCGTATCTCATTCCCCAGATGGAAATAATCTACTGCCGGAAGACTTCTATTTCCAGATAGCTGCATGCTTGCCACCTTAATAGATGTGAACGACAAGGACTTCGTGTTAGATTGCGAAGCCGGAATTCTCCCTGATGTGTTAGTGCGCAAGTTGTACGAATCTCATTTCCATTTTGATTCAACCTATTTAGAAGAGGAGATGAATGCTCTAAGTATAGATGATGCCTCTACGAATCCAGTTTGTGATATTTGTGACTTTAATTGCTCCAAATACTTAATAAAGTATCAGAAGGAAGTCCTGAGGACATTGAATATATAAACAGTATGCTTTTACTGTAATGGTTCAACAGCCGTGTGTCAATAAATGTATTTGATAATCATTGTATCCATTTTTCATTACATCATAATTTCTCATCCTCATTTATCATTATGGTGAGGAAATTTTTTTATTATAGTGTATTTAAGTAGTATAATTCAAATGACATAGAAGAAGTTGCAAAATTAAAATGTAAACAACTAATTTTTTAATATTTTTTAATATATGTATAAAAATAAAATCGTATCGTATAAAATATAATTTAGTATTAAAATAAATAAAAAAACAATTTATCTGTTATTTTTTTCTATTTCACTTTATTATTCCCTACATACATTTAATTGTAAAGCAGTAATGATGATTTTTTTAATTAAACAAAATAAGAAAATTATATTTTTAGAATTGTTCATTTTTGCGCAACTAATTTTTTTAATATGTATAAAAATGAAATTATATTCTTATATAAAAATATGATTTCATATTAACATAAACGAAAATACCTATTAATAGATTATTTTATTTTCGATTTTACTTTATTATTCTTTGATATGCATTTAAATGTAATATAGTAATGATAATTTTTTATTATATTGAACAGAAAAGATATTAATTTTAGGATTGTTAATTTTTATCCTATCATATAAAAGACAAAATTTTATTTGAATGTTAAAAATTTTTCATCAATATCCTGATTTAAAATCATCCTTAAAAGTCATTTAAGGAAATGGTACCAGTTATTTTATTTAATTGGTTTTAGAATGAAAATCAGACTACCTTTCATTTCCAGCTATGCAGTTGTATTTTTAAAAATTTATTTCCAGATTTTATATCGCTTAATTGTAATGCAAAAATTGTGAGCATTATTTTTCTGCTTCTATACATTATTTTTTTATATTGATTAAGGCGATATTTAATATGTGAAGAAAGAAAAACAATTATTTGGTGCTAAGAGCATTAATTTAAATTTTGATCCTAACAATATATATCAACCATATTTTTATAATATTTAATTTGATAACAAAGATAGAGAAAATTTTGCAGTAATAATCAAAATTACTCAATTAATGAATGAAAAAATCTGTTTTCATTTGAATTTCAAAATTATTTTTCTTATTTTGTTCTCCTAAATTTACATTTTTCATATAATAAAATAAAACAACACGTAATTTATTATTAAATTTGACAAGATTCGTAGCGGCCTTGAATAATATGTGCTAAATTTTCTCAAAACATTTGTAGTTCTTACAGGAATCATAAACATTTTACAAATCCAATTGAAAAAAAAATAAAGATTGCAGTACTATAAATTTGTTATTGCTTGTAACCTAAAAGCTTCTTGTTTAAATGTTTATTGTACCCTATTTTGTATTTCTTTTTTGCAATAATTTAAAATTGCTTAATGATTTAAATTTTTAAAAATATTTAGGAAAGTTTAATTTTAATTATTTTTATAATTCATTTTATTTGTACTCAAATTTTTTCAAAGAATCATATATAATAATATTTTAAAATAAAGTATAAAACTAATTTTTATTATTATTATTATTATTTTTAATTTTTTTTTATTTTATTTTATTTTATTTATTTATTTATTTATTTGCTAAATTGAAATACATAGTAGGAAAGATTTATAAAAAAAATTATGAGAGTAATCGCATTTTTTGGTTTTGAAAAATTGTTTTTAGGAAAAAAAAGAATTGCTGGAAATTTCAAATATTAAATTAAAAAAGAATTTCTTTTAAAAATTTAAAGAAGATAGTTGGCACTAATAACTACTTGCTTATAGCTCACTAAAAATACTTTTAGACCGTATTAACATTCAACATTGTTCAATAGTATTCTCTTCAACAGCATTCTTCCCTTTTTCTGCAATTTTTTAATATATTTATCAAATATTTGAATACATGCAAACAATTTTGTAATAAGGAAATTTATAGATGCATTGTTGCTAGGCAACGATGATGCTTTGAGCTACTCCCGATTTATCTTTTTATATTTCTGTTTAATTTTTAAAAATATTTTTTAGAAACGTTTAATATTAGTTCCTAAAAAAATTATCTCTTTTTTTTTAAATGGAAAGTAGCCTTCGGAGATCAGCTAGTTTGCTAATATTAATGCTCATTAAAATTTTCAACATTTTATATAACTTAGTTTTAATGGCTTCTTCAACTAAATATTTTTAAGCTTCAAATTTTTATAATCATATAACTCATACTATTATAGAAGATTAACACCGTTTTACACATTTTACTATTCATTTTCCTAATTTTCTATCTTTTTTAAAATTTTAACTTTAATTTGAAGCGGAAGTGATTAAATTTTAATTAATAAAAAACATTTTTGCTGAAAGTAAACATGTTTTTGTAAAACTATATGAACAAAAAAGAGAGTAGCATTGATGTATAAAAGTTGTACACATGTATGTACAATTTTGGTAACTTAAAAGTTTAGCCTGTGGTGTATGACATTTACACATACTTTCATCTTTATTATAAAAAGCGTTAGCACTGCAAATAATAGAAATGTTTTGCATGCTATAATATTTTATAAAAATAATCTTTTGGTCTAAAAATAAATTATTTAAAAATCATTAACTTATGAACTCTGAACTTTCCGTCATGTTATTAATATTAAATGGATTCTAAAATTTTCGTATATGGCGGAAAATTAAAATTTTATACACAAACTTTGAACTTTAAGCATGATTTTAATGAAATATTTTTGAAATTTAATTAGTTTTGTGACAAGGGTTTTGTTAATAAAACCAATAACATTACATGCCACGCAACGATGAATATTTCGACTATTATTTACATAAAAGCTTAAATTAATTAAAAACAAATTTGAAATCCATATTATAAAAAATTTTCATGCTTGTACATGTAATAAGAGAAAATGATGTACATGTATATGTGAATGAAGAAAAGTTAATTCAATCATTTGTTTATATGTGCATGAATTTATAGATGATTTACAGTTCGTATAATATAGAAATTTTATTATCCATAACCAAATATACTCTTTTATAACAAAAATTTAAAAAGTAAACTCCAAATATATAATTCAGTTTCATAACGTCGATATATTGTTCAGCTTTATTCATAGCCAGCAGATAATGCTAGGAATTGAAAAATTTTATTTGCCGCACATTTATAAACTTTAATAAGAATACGCTTGTAAATAATATTTCAAAATAAATTGAATAGCATTTTCTGAAACAAATGGAAGTAAAACAAAAGCAGTTTTGGAACAAGAGAAGGCTAATATATATGATTAATATATAAACAATTAATCAACCTGTTTGTTCATCATCAGACAGTTTTTTTTTCAAACGAACAAAAAAGGAATAAAATAGATAACATATGTTACCTATTATGAAAAGAAATACAATAGTTTTAGTTTCTAATCAGTTTTGATAAGAATTTCGAATAATAAAAAAAGACCGAAATATTTATTATTGTTTTGGATTTTGACTACAACATTTCTGAACCTTCTAATTTCTGATCGTTCCACCGATCTTTGAAATTTAATTATATATATATATATATATATATAATTTTAGCATAACGCACTGTTCATTCACAGATTCGAAAATTCTCCACGCATTTGCGCATGCGTTAGAATGCGTTTATTTAGTCAAAATAGGGGTGAGAGGAAAGATGAAAATTTTACATTTGAGTATAAAGGGAACTCGAATTATTTGCAGACTTAGAAAGTGAAAGAATTGTGGATAACTCGTAATGTTATGGGGAAAAGATTCTAATTCACAATAAAATACTTTAGAATAATTTTTATTTATTGTAAGAAGCCTAAACACTAAATTCTTATAAATAAAAGGAAATGCTCTGTTTTTAAAATTCATCGTATCGTAGAATCGTCGAAAATGGATAGTCTCGGAATATTGAAACGAACAGTATTTGCTTATATTTACATCTGATATTCTACATTTGAGTTTCAACTTCACTGATTCTGACTACAAAATTTTACTGTACTCTCTGTATCTATCATAACTCTGTATCTATCATACCAAAAAAAATTCTTTTAATGTTATTTTTTTAAGTATCTATACAGATTTTTTTTTCCTTTCTTCTCTTTGATCTTCGAATGCCATGCGTATTCAAGAGATATTAGAGATAACTGCACAGAATATGTATGGAAATTTGTCTAAAATTTCCATTTGTATTTCAACATATCACTTCTTGGTTTCACAGATGAGTAGACAGCCAAAAAAAAAAAAAAAAAAATACTCATTTTTTTAATTTTTTTTTCTTGAAGAATCTGTATAAATGTATATCACAGATGCCTCGAGAATTTACAGAATTGCACACCTGCTTATTATATGTTAATAATTCATAATTGTTCCTGTTTATATATGTGCACAATTGTCAAAGCAGAAAAAAAGGCTGTGCTATAGACTTTTATGTATGGCACCTGCTTAAAGTAAAAAAAAAATCCTCTCTATTATCTCTTCAAGTATCGCATTTGAAGATTTTCCTGTAACGGGATAATGACACTTTTGATTTTAATCAGTCATTTGTTTGCTTCATAAATACATTTTTTTTTCTTTAACTTTTGAAACGAATCTTTGAATTTGTCTAAAATTATCATTTGTGTTTCATCGTGTCACTTCGCAATTTCACAGATGAGTAAACCAGCGGAATGAAAAAAAAAAATCATTTTATTTAGTTCTTTTCTTGAAGAAGCTGAATAAATGTATATCACAGATGCTTCGGGAAGCTTCGGAATTGTACATCTGCCTTATTATATGTTAATAATTCATAATTGTTTCTTTTTATGCATGTGTATTCTCATAAAAAAATGAAAAAAATGCGCTAAAGATGTGTGGCACATCATAATGTTAAAAAAAATCCTGTCAATTATTTCTTCAAGCACACATTCTTGAAGAAGAATTCAACAATTCATTTTTATCAGTCATTAGATTTCTTTATAAATCAATTTTTTTAAATTTTTGAAAAAACCGAATCCTTTCTGTAACCTTTTTGCATTGAAATCATTAAAGACAGGAAGAAAAAAATATTTGTGAAATGACGACACAGAATCAGAGAGGCGATTGAAAAATCTATTCAGCATTTATTTGCAAAATTTTTAAATAAAAATAAAATTTTATTTACTCGTATACGAAATTTAGAGAATGTTAATAGTCAAAAAATTTGAACTCGAGATTTTGACAGATCTTCACATTTTAGACATCTCTGAGTTCGACAAAAAAATTTTGTAATATGTTTGTCTGTCTATCTGCCTTTGTAACAAAGATAACTGAAAAACGTTTTGAGCTACACGAAAGAAATTTGTATATAGTTACACCAAATTTGTGGATATCTATCAATTTTTGAGCTAAATGTATTCAGAGGAAGTCTGTCTGCCCTACTTATCAGATAAAAGTTAACACAACTACGAAACGAAGAAAGGTAGATTGATAAAATTCGTTTCACAGATTTATCTTCTATGTTAAATGCACACTTATCAAATTTTGAGCCACATTCAACCAGAGAATAACTATGTCTGTCTATACCAGTGGTTGGCAAACCCATTCGTCAACAGAGCTAATTATCAACAGTTCAAAGATTGAACATTCTTTTGAGAGCTACATTTTTATTTTCTCGTATACGTAATAGACAGAATGTGCAGTAATCGTCAAAAAAATTCGAACTCAAGATTTTAATGAATCTCCAAGTCTTAGACTCCCATGAGTTTGGAAAACAAATTTCAGAAAATGTCCGTCCGTCTGTCTGTGACAAAGATAACTCAAAAACACTTTGGGCCAGATGAATAAAATTTGGTATACAGTAGTTACATCAAATATGCAAATTTCTATCAAATTTTGAATAAACCTGTTCAAAGGGAATCCGTCTGCCCGAATTTAAGTTAACACAATAATTACAAAACGAAGAGAGATAAACAGATAAAATTCGGTGCACAAATTTAACATCTATAGTATAGATATTTGTCAAATTTTGATCCAAATCTATGGAATCTAGGGGTTGACTGTCTGTCAGTCTGTACTTTCAGAAATATGTTAACGCCATAATTCAAAAAGACAATGAATTAAATATGTCAAATTTAATATGTTACTTTCAGACAAGTGCTGTTTTGTGTCAAATTTTTGTTTCAAACGATTCAGAAAAGCGTGTCTAAAGCACAAATTCGATTTCCGGGTACTATTAACTGCATGCCAAGGATCACGCGATAGGTTCAGTAAAAATGCTAAATTCATGCTAAAAGTTTGTATTCCATCACTATTGTAAGCCAATGCCATGTAAGGCGTTCTCTGGTATGAAAAGTTATTTGGAGAGTATGCGAGAAAGTGTGGAAGGATCCCTCTCATTGGTTTCAGCTGATAGTATGAGTCAGGAATGTTATTCCATGTATTAAAAATTAATATATCTTTCTTCACCAGGTCTTGAAAAACACATCATTTGTGCTGGGAACAAAGCTCACATTGGTTTTTCTCCAATGTTTCTATATCAATGCTAAGACTTTCCAATTTGATGCTCCATAATTATATATTTTTTAAAAAATTCAGTAATTGTATTTCGGAGTTGCCAATGTTAAAATTAAAAAGTGAAAATATAATTCTATTGAAGTAGCATGAAAAAGTTCTTTAAGCCAGCTGGAGTGGTCTTCCCAAAATTTTCTTTTTTAATAAAATTGTCGTTCGCGTCAGAAAACACCTTACATGGCATTGGCGTACAATAGTTACGAAATAACTTTATACCTGAATTTGTTATTTTTACTGAATGTATTATGTTATCCTTGGCGATTTATCCTTAGCATGTCTTAATAGTTGCAAGTTTACAGTTAGATCAAGCATGTGCATGCGCTGAGAGAGTGGGTTGTCTCAAAAGGACAAGTACTTGCTACAGTACAGTTTCTACGCATGCTTAGTTTTACTGGATGGATTGTAGTTGGCTGAATGTAAATCCTACTTATCTTTTGCTTTAATCACTTCACAATAAGCACCTTCTGCACTCACTGCGACAGCAAATATAAATTCTCCTGAGTCACAACAAAATGGTCTTCCCCCCTCAAGCCTTTTTTGCGCTGCCTCTATCTAAATTGAATTTGTGTATCCTGCCTCTTTCTTCTGATCATCTTTTCACAACTGCCACCCTCTGCTTCATTTCGATCCAAATCCATCTCATTTTGTCTTGTTACTAAATATTAGCGCTAAAAGCATAGTGCACACGTACTGGCATACAAAAAGTTATCTAATGTTAGTCAATCACAGTCCATAACAAGCCTCCTGACTAACTGGCTCACAAAATAACCCTCACTTGACTCGTGAATGAATTACACTCGCATCGTCGGAGATAAGGAGCCTCTATCATAAAAAGGCAGCGTCGCATCGGGGCAGAAGCATAATCGAACGCGAATGTCAATGTTAATCTGGTCGGTACAATTGTACTGAAATCGGTATAATGGCCCATTCTATGTACGCGCGCCTGCACGCGCTATTTGGGGGGAGAGCAGCAGCGTCGAGCGTCGCATCCAGGTAGAAACACAATCGAGCGCGGAGGCCAGTGATATTCTTGTCGGTACAATTCTACTGAAATCGGTACAATGGCCCATTTTACGTGCGCGCGCCTCCATCGCTATTTGGTGGAAAAGCCATACTCAAGAAATGTCACATCAAGGCTGAAAAAAAAAAAAAATCAACCACGGATCTCAAGCTATTTTTGTCGGTACAATTGTACTAAAATTAGTGAAATGGGATTAATGCGCGTGTTATGGCCCATTGCACACCCATTATGTGCGCGCTTCAGCATGTGCTATTGTGTGGAAGATTCATATTCAAGGAAACAATGAGCCGTATTTGGCTCGTAAGCCACGATTTGCAAATCACAAATAAAGACGAAACAGAGTTCGTTAATTGAATGATCATTCTTAAAAAAACCGGAGGGGGGGGGGATCCTTAAACTTTTTCGTGCACTCTTTAAAAAATTTACATGCCAAAGAACGCCTTACATGACATTGGCTTACAATAGTTACAAGATATTAACTTTTGGCGTGAATTCAGTACTTTCACTGAATCTATTGTGTCATCCTTGGCAAGATATTTGGCGATTAGTTAATACGATTTTATCTATCTAGCTCTCTTCGTTTTCTAATTATTGTACTTTTATTCGAACAGCCGGATAGACAGACTTCCTCTGTGCTGATTTTGCTCAAAATTTGACAATAATCTGCAAATTTGGTGTAAAGATAATGTGGCAAATTTGAATCATCTAGTTCAAAGCTCTTTTTTTGAGTTATTTTTGACACAGACAGGCGGACATTTTCTAAAAAGGCACAATTAAAATTTCTGGTTGTGCAAATGTTAACTGATTTAAGATTTCAAGCTTTAAAAATGAGTTCCTTGAATTTTTTCTTGCATGACCAAACGTCTTCTTGTTGTAAATGACAAAATAAATTATTTTTGACATAAATTATTTTGATTTCTTTATTCTTTTATTAAGCTAGACACATAAATAACTTCAAATCGAATTTTTTTTAATCCCCTAGATGGTAGATACTCTGGCAGCATTCATCAATGAAAATTTTTGAAAAAAGATACATTTTTAATTATCTATTAGTCGCCTGCATTTAATTTTAATTAAATTGCTTAGATATAACTTTATATCTAGGATTTTGCTAAATTGCCAACCATTAAAGCCGTATTGTTTTAATTATCATGCATATACGCTATTCATTGTATATATAAACCTTTGCAATGGAAATCAATCCCATAACATCATGGCCCTATTAAAGATGTAAACGTCTGGTGCGTCTGTCTTCTAAGTTATTTTGACTTTTAATTATCGTAATTTAACTTTTTTTATTCGTTTTGTAAACTACTTAGACATTTAATTCATTGATTCATTGATTCCTTCTATAGGTTTCAACAATGGAAGATAATCACACAATATAAGTATCTGATGAAACATTAAAAACGGTTTTAATTTTAAGCTAAAAATATAATCGATAGTAAATTAGGCGAAAAGATAATTTTTAAAAAATTACTAAAATTCAGGTTAAAAGAATTGAGCATTTTTTAAAATAATTTTTGAAACTGTATGAAATTTATTTTTGTGCATTACTGCTTTCGAAAGTTATATAAGGAAAATGCTAAAATATAACTTAATTTTTAATTTGTTAAAATTCCAATTAAAATTTAAAACAAAGCCAAGGCGTACATTCCTGACCTCCAAGATATATTTATGCCAAATGTAGCCAAACGATCTGAAATGTAGAATGTCAATGCACACACACACTCACACACCTTTGTTAGTAATAAATATATTAAAACAACTTTAAAAAAATTCTATTTAACTAAAAAATTCTGTTCTAACTAAAAAAGATTGCAGTCATCTAAAAACCTGAAAATTTGAAAAATTAAACCAGTACATAAATCATACTAATTACCGAATAAATAACAATGTTAAAAATCTAAGATCTAATTTATCGTTTGAAGAGACTTAAAAACCCATTTTCAACAGTTTCTATAGCCGGTACGTAACTTTGAAATTTTTCCTTTCGAAATTATTAATAAACTAAGTTTCATTTGAAAATTTTCAAATACTTTCTCAACATTTCAATCTTTAATTCATTCCTGTTTTCGTTCTAACTTATATTTCATTCCGTATGTAAGTACGGGGAAATGTACATACGGAATAAAGACACAAAAAAGATATACAATTTTCAGCCTATATCTAAGGATCGTTTTTTTCTGTCTGACTGCAAAGTCTAGACAGCTATTATATGAGTTCAGAAGCTTTCTTTGATGTAATTTGGTATTGTACTATTTATTCTTTTCGATAAATTTTTAGGTAAATTTTCAAGATTCCTTGAATATTCCAATGTTCTATCGTTCTATTCATAAGGATCTTAATCTTGAGTTTGGAAGTTCTAAAATTTTATTTTTGTCTTACATATTCTGTGAATGGAATGTTTTCTCTCTTTCTCTCTCTCTTTTTTTTGTGTGTGTTTTGTATTTTACGCATATAATCCGAATCATCCATTTTAATATATCCGAAAAAAAAAATTTCATGGACTTTTTATTTTATTTTTAATTTTATACAATTCATTGATAGGATGTAAAGAAATGAATCACACTGACAAATCAGAAGGAATGTCAACCATTTCTAGACTTTACAATTTACTTAACATAATATGGTACTTTTTTGCCCTTAGCTTCATTGCATAGTGGAGAATTTGCTTTTAGTTCCCCTTTCGTTTGATTAATTCTGTTTAAAATTTAATGCAAGCATACAGTTTCAGCGAAAAATTCGAATTTAAAATTTTATTTGTCATTTTTATTGCATTTTTGAATAATTGTGTCCATATCCTATTGAATATACAAAAAAAAGGGTCAAAATTTTAGAAATATTAGTCCAAAATCAGACGCAAATGGCTTTTCTTGAACTAATCAAAATTTCAAGTTCAAGAAAGTAAAAAAAAAAAAAAAAAAGCATTTTCATATTTATTTTTCAACAAATACCGCTAATTTCACTTTTATTTAATTTAAAACTGCCGCTTTTAGAGACCAGCTGGTTCACTGGCTTATTGGGTAGTTAAATTTCGAATCAATTTTTTTAGCGCGAATTAATCTTAATGTCTTCCGCAACAAAAAATTTTTAAACTGAAGAAATCGCTCTTTTTATTTTAGAAATCGTATACAATATGTTCATTACGCCATATGCAAAAATTACGAAATCAAAAGTTTTATTCAGTCATCCGATCGCTTTTAGTCATATTTAATCAAACGTTTTTCGCATATTAATAATCTTTTTTTTTAAAAAAATTCCACTCTATTGCAACTAAAATTGATCGTGTTATGAACAGTTGGATTTCATTATCTTAACCATTCAACAGGTGTTAAAAGGAAACAAAGTAAGTTAATTGAATTATTTTCCTTTTAAAAATGGTATAAAAATTTTATTAAAAATCCATAGAAAAAAACTGTAAAATTAAGGATAAATGATAATTGACTCTAACTCTCTTTATTCCTGGAATTAGATAAAGATCTAAGAAAAACAAAATAAACGCCTTCCTACACTAGTGTGGAAGTCTACGTAAAATGGTTCACGAATTTTCTGCCATTTCACTTCAAACTTGAAATTTAATTTTAAACAGGGAAGTGATTAAGCTTCGAATTATCAGAAAATATACTGAAGGAATTGATGCATGCTCAAAAAATACATGAAAGGAAGAAGAATAATTCAGCATTGAAATTTTGTATTAACTACAGAATATATTTCACGATTGCGTAATATATCTGAGGATTAACCCGTGAAAATTCTCCAATAATATTTTTTAAAAAAATCACCATACAACAGTTAGTAAGAAGAACGTCAAGTAAGTTGGGTGATCATATAATTTTTTTTAAAAAAATGATCGAACTTTAAAACCTTTTTTTATTTTTGCTTATTCCTGCAATTAAGCATTAATTGTTATTGCGTAGTATTCAAAAATATTAAAAACCCACTTTAAAAAGAAACCGAGTCAAATGGGAGTCAATTTCTTTTAATAAAATTTCAAAAAAGTCGCTCACATTCACATCTTTCAAAGCATGTAATATGTGGAAAATCAAAGTACGCACATACATTCTTCTTTATCTATATCTATACTTATAATAAAGGTCAATGTGTGTGTGTGTGTGTGTGTGTGTGT
>JAPMOR010101584.1:13509-35582 GCA_026543865.1 Argiope aurantia
TTAAAAAATATCTTTACATTAATTGCAATTTCAGCATTTCCACTTTAAATTAAAGTTGAAGTTTTACCGGAAATGACAACAAATTAGGAAAATATATATAGTAAGTTGAACGAAAGGATCTAAACAACAGTATAAGTTTGGTATGACTATCAAAATTTGAAGATTAAAAATGTTTTGTTTGAGAAGATATTAAGATACAAGTTATTTGAAATATTTAATTGAAAATTGTAGCGAGCGGTAATACTGGCGAACCGGCTGGTTGCCAAAGGCGGCTAGTTATAAATAAAACAGGACAAGAATATAATTTACTTCGAATGTTATGTAAAACTTCAAGCAAGTTGACTTTTAAACTGCAACTCATAAACTCCTGATGTAAATCAAATAAAGCAGAACAACGAATGCAAAATTAAATCGTCTGTAAATCAAAAAGATTAAAGAGTCTTTAAAAAATAACAAGCATTTAGGAAAAAGCTTTCAATAATTTTATGAATATTTATAAAGTGAATGGAATTTTAAAAGAAGCAGATGTAAAACATTCATGTCATAGCTGTAGGGTTATATTCAATTTCTTGCTTATTATTTTCATTCATTTTGCAAATATAAAACTGTGACAGTGAATGTAAATAAGGAGAAAATGAATTTTTCATGTGAAGTAGCTATTAAAATAATTTAAAAGAATTAAATAAGCACGATCATGCCTATTTGTCTTGATATAATTGCATGACATGAAAACGAAATTTGCTGGACTGGTGAATAATTAAGTTGATGGACTACAACTTAACTTCTTTAGTATAATGTTTTTTATTTGTATTATTGAGGAAATATTTATGGACTGAATGTGAAGTTTATTGATGCTCAAATCTCAGGGTGAAATGTTTATTTTAGAGCAATATATTAGAGTTGAGTGTTAATAAATGAGTGTTTATAGCAGTATATAATAGGTCTTACTTTAAACAATGACCCAGATTCAATTCCAGAATTTAAATTTGAACAGTTGACCGGAGAAAATATTGAACGTCGCCTAATAATAGTAAAATGCAAGTTGTTTTAACTTACAAATTATTAAAATAAAGATTTTAAAACTGGATTCCTCTTTAAAAATATATTATATTTTTTAAAAAACGAAAGACATATACGTAGATTTGAAATCTTTACAATCTATTCATTTTGTACTGAATTTTGTTATTAAAATTAGAATATTTCAATAATAAAATAATCTTTGTAATAATTTAATAATTTAGCTATGAATAATTTTAATGATGATAATAATTTTAGCCATTCTCTAATAATGAATTTATACTGAGAATAATTATAAACGTAAGGAAGAAAAAAAATGTATTCACTTTGGGTTTTTACAAAGTACAATGTTCAACTAGTACTGTTATATTTTTAAGATATTCATAGCAAATAAAATATTTTATTAAAAAGAATAAAATATCAAACTTATTTTTTCATCGAAGAAAAATATCTTCCCATGCCGGGAATCGAACCCGGGCCGCCTGGGTGAAAGCCAGGAATCCTAACCACTAGACCACATGGGACACAGTGAAAAGTGGAGCAGAAATATTGGAGCAAAAAGAATTAAGTAGATTGAGTTGACAGAAGTAGCAAAAAGATTGATTTAAAAATGTTATTAATTTGCTTGCGAGTTAAAAAAGAATTTGTTCTATAATAAAGTATTAGATCCACAATTTGTGTTCACAAGCAATTATTAAAAGTATTATTATATCCATTAATGTATTAATGTATCATTATTATTATTTATAATATGTTACAATATTAATTAATTATTTCATTTGTCATAATATATTACGATAGATCCGTCTGGTAAAATAAAAATAAAAAATTAATGCTATATATGTTTGTTTATTATTTCCCCATAATATATTATAGGAATGAAATACAATTTTATATGCAAGGAAATAATTTCCAAATAATTGTAATTAATTTTTCAAGAATTTTATTATTTTGAATTTTTATATTTAATTTTTTAAAAGATATGTATTTTCTAAAAATATAAATGCATATATATATATATATATGTACTCACATCAAAATAAAAAAATTAAACTAAGGTAATTAATTAACATCAAAAATGTGTTGAAAAGTGAAACCAAATTAAAACATTATTTAATGAGGGGACTCAAAACTGTGGTATTCTAGGGCTGCAAAATGTCTAAATCCGCCACGGCTGCTTATGATTTTTTGTTCGATGTATTCGACAAGTAATAACGATATATGATGCAATAGTGTTCACTGTTAAATAATTGAGAATATGATAAATTAATTTAATATATATGATTATAATTACATAAATAAATAATTAATTAAAACGCATGAATAAGCTCAATTTCTATTGTAATTTAATGTTGAACATGAGGTTGTTTCGTCTGATGACAAGTGTTTCATTTTAATCGCGGTCGACTAAAGTTTCTTGATGATAAAATGCACCTTGGTTATGTAGCTCAATTGTTATCATTGTACCTATTTATAAATAATACATATCAATAAATCAAATTATTCAATGTAAATATTATAGGCAGTGGGTATTTTCGCCCAAACCTCCCCTCTTTTTTGCATGAAAAAATATTCTGGAAAACCACATATAGACCTACCAGTGCAATCATAACCAGACAATTCGCCGGTTTCAAGGACTTTGTCTCTTTTGTCTACGAAAAGGAGATTCAAATCCACAAGAATAAAACATCAAATTTCTAAATTTAAATTGCTTTTAAAATTTCAGTTCCATTCTTGGCTTCCCTTAAAATAAATACAAGCAATAACATTTTGTTTCATTCTTTATTCATAATTATTGGTTCAAATAAACCAACATAGCATAGCTTTATGAACATCTCTACATGATCAGACGGTGAAGATATTGCTTTAAACCTACATCTCAGTCTTCCGATATCTATCACTACCAGCTGAAAGATGTTTTCTCTCAATAGATTTAACCAACGTCAAACCTATACACATAGCAAATCTTCTGTGGTAACAAGTTTTCAACCTTGTGTCCCTGCGACCACGAATAGATTCCAAAATGTGCTACTGCGGCATAAAACCTATTGCGATATCATAACATCCTTCAAACTCTACTTCATTATAAAAATCAGGCCTTCAGTTGTCTTACAATTTGCAGCATTAGTTTAGTTATATTTACATCTCGTTTTCGAAGCAATATGAAGGCTATTTTAGAACGGCATTTTGAACAGTGATCAGATGACGAGACGACTTCGAGTCTAAGCCTGTCTCCCAGCATTCCTTCGAAGTCAATAGATTTAACATGATCCAGACCCACTTAACGGAGACTTCTTAGGTTTCGAATTAATTGTATTCTAAGAAGAAAACCGGAATCTTATCACCAGACCATTGTAGGATCCGTGCAATTTGTAAGAGAGAAGTACGAGTCAGCATTTTTTACTAAATTAAAGAATAATACAAATGAAATACAATTTTCCTTTTTAATAATAAAGAGTACTGACTTTGTAAATGTCAGGAAGCAGAACTCTAAATGCATGGAAAATATAGTTTTAAAAAAGTATGAATAAGAGCGGTGGGAAAAGGAATGAAAAAAAAATGAATTATCAAAGATTATTTACAATATAGTTACCATTTGGTGTAATCGCCTTGAAGATTTAAGTATTAGTTATATCGGAGGATCAGATTGTCTATCTCCTCTTAGAAAAGCGTTGCCACTAGCGATATTAGACACTCCTTTGAAGCTCCACATTAGTAAGGAGTTATTATTTTAATCTTCTGCCGAATTTTTCAATTAAAGAAAGAGATGAAAATCACACGGCTCATGGTTGAACAAGACGTTCGAAAGAAATAGAGTATGCTAAAACCCCAAGTAACAAACTGACAAATCAGCATGTCAAATTGCAATTTCGGAAGATGAATATTCAGACATTCCTACTCCATATTCTTTCCTTAAAAGAAAATTCAAAAGACTTCTGGACTAATCGAGTGCTTCAAAGGAAAGTAAAGCCCCATCTCAATCACTGGCGGCAGCGTTCTTCGATGATTGGATAAGAAATCTGGTTCACCGATATGGCAAATTCCTGAATCTTCAAGGCGATTACATTGAAAAGGAACTATGATTGTATACAATTTTTGGTAGTTTATTCTTTTTTATCTCTACACGTTTTTTTTATGGTTCATGAAATAAAAAAAAATGGTTTTTGCATTACAAGTTAAAATATTTACAATGAGTGTTTGTTATTGTGCGGCGTTTTTAGGAAGTGACGCCAGCTTCAGAATGCTCTACTAATTTATCGTTTGGTTTGTTTGTTTTTTTAAATTTTTTTTTTACTTTTAATTAATAATCATTAAGTATTTGTAAACTTTTTTTTAGTTTTAAATTTCGGTCTTTTGGTCTACATAACTTATGTTTATTATTTTAACGATTTTTTTTTATATTTTATAATAGCACTTTTGCGACTTAACCGGAATCTTACGAATGATATTTCTCAAAGAATCTGTAAGTATGTTGTAAGTATTAGAATATAATTTTAAAATCAAGTTGCACTATATTCATTGGATTTTACTACTCATAAAATAGCTTCCTAAATATTCGAGTAATAACGTGAGTTCAAATGAATATTCGTAAGTAAGAATTCGATTAATTGCTACTTATTTGTTACTTTCAACTACCGCAACAAAAACAACAGTAATCATGCTGTTGATTAAAACCGTTTGAAAGCGCAGTCCTTATTTTATATTCGTGCACTTCAATAATTCTTAAAAATTTTGTAAAGTTTCCGATCAAAACATTGCTAACAGAATTTTTATTGGTAGAATACTGCTTTCTGTCTTTGAATTTACTAAAAATTTAAATGAAATAATAGAAAATTAAACTTTAAAACATTCATTTTGTTGGGCAGAACACAAACAGACCCCACAAAAATACTTGCTTTAAAAAGGTAACATATTTACTAATTTTTCTTAATTAAATTGAATTTCTAATTAATTAATCTTTTATTAAATTTCATAGTACCTTAATTAAATTCGAGCAAAATAGCATGAGCGTGTGTCCTTTTGTTAAGAGGAAATAGGTTTGAAGTTCAAAATATCAAACTATTAAGAAACTTGCGAACAGCATTCTTATATGAATAAATTGAAATCAGTTTGTTCTCACGTGATTTATCAATCGTGATAGCGTGTTTTCCAAAGCTACGCGACAGTTGAATTTTGAAATCTATCCTGATGCCATTTGAAACCCGATAGATGAAAAATGCGAGTCACGTGACAATGACGTCACGTGAGTTGCCTCCATTAAGCAACTTGGGAGCTACTGTTTTTAATGACGTAACCGGGGGAATACCAATGCTGCGATGACTCACAGTTGGCGGAATATAATCGTTTGTTTTAACAGTGAAACCATTGATTTTTAGGATGAGAGAGATGTGAATTCCAGCGCGATGGCAAAACAGAATAACTGGGCCTCTCGCGAAATGATTTTAAGTTCCTGAAAATATAAAAATTGACGAAACCATGGTACAATGGAGGTCGCTTAACGTGAATCCCAGTTAACTATATCATTCTATTATTAAAAACATCTGACCCTAAACCAAAGTATTAAAATGCACAAAAAAAATCGTTTAATGTGATCACTACATTGTCTGATATTACCAAGTTTGAAGTAGAGAATCAACCAATCTTTCAACAAGTGTTAACGATTCACATTCCTGAAATTTCTTTTTCCTATTGTAAGGATACATTTGAGCATCTTTCCCATGTTACGGGGCTCACATTCTTTTGTCAGTCCTAGAGCGATATGGACAGATATATGGACAAATACCTGGACGCGGCTCTGGTTTGAAATTATTTGAACAGCCATAAGCCATCGTTGCTTGTGCGTGTAGAAGAAATTATGAAAGACTGAATTAAGGGGGAAAATGGATAAAAGAATGCTGATTTAAATGTTAAGGATAAAACTGGAATTCTAAACAGATATTACAATTTACCTAAAGTGAGTTAGAACAAAGTTGTGACAAAACTGAAAATTTCGCAGGCTGTTCTTCTAAAAATCATGAGCTGCTTGTGACACAGAATTGTTGATTCCTGCATGAATTAATGTGTTGAAGAAAACCTTTCAAAGAACGTCAACATGAGTCAGGCATTTGTTCATTTGAAACTCACGGGGCAGCATTATTCAGTAACTTAAAAAAGAAAAGAAAAGAAAAAATTACGAATAATCCATAGTATATATAATAATATTTAATTCAGAAATAATTTTAATAATTTTAATTCAGAAATAAACAGTTAAGGAATAGTTGTCAATCAGAAACGGTTAAGAAGTTTATTATTTTTGAAATATATTATAGATAACCCTGAGAAGGTAAGTGTGAGTGTGTGTGTGTGTGTGTCTGCGAATGCTTCCTTTTCCCTTGACGTGATACAAATATAGTTGATTTCACCCCATTCGATTATTGTTTTCAGTCGGTTATTGCTATTAAAAATGCTAAGCTTCGAATGATTGCATTAAGCGGCAGCTGCTACGTAAAAAAATTTAGAGTAAAATTGATTAGAAAATTCAATTATTACAAGTTTGAAACAGGTCAACTTAAATACAAGTAATTTCCAACATGCCATTAAATGAAATAATTTGCGGACTCAATGCCGAATTAAGTGTCAAACTTTGGATTCAATTAGGTAACCGGAAAGGTCTAGATTGCATTCTCCATTTCCTTCATTGTAAACAATACATTTCTTTCATTCACGAAGCTAAACATAAAACTTGCTATATTTTAAAATTATACGTGGAAATCATTGAAAGAATACTCCAGCAAAAGTTGCGGATTAATTTCAGTAGGAACAATAAGAAAAGACTACTTTAGAGGACCCTCTTTTCCCACCACGCTTTTCGAAACTAAATATTTTAATGATTTTAATTAATTTTACTTTCTTGTGTACAAAATATTGAATAACTATTAAAATCGACAAAAAAAATTCTTATTTGGTATTTTGACGAATCTTTACGTTTCAGACCTCCTTGAGATCAAAAACTCATTTTTGGAATTAGGTCTATCCGTCTGTGAACCCGATAACCACAAACGCGTCTGACTGTTTAGCTGCTAGAGTACTAAACTCTGTAACTACTAACGACAGTAAGCTAAGTGATAAAATTTGAGATACAGATTCAGCATTTAAAATATAGATTTTTTTCAATCAAAATTACACTGCCTAATTTTCATATACATTTAAACGCAATGATTTAAATCAATTAAATTTGCTATCCAATCTTATGATTGTCGTTCCATGTCAAATTTGGTTTAGTCGTTCAGAAAAAAGAAGTTCAAAACGCATATTTACAAGTTAGATTCGGTAAAAATGCTAGATGCACATCAAAGTTTTATATTTCGTAATTATTATTCTCCAATATCATGTATTCTCCATTTTCCAATATTTGCGGCCTTATCTAAGCTACACAATTTTAAGCGGTAAGAGGGGGGGAGGGGATAAGACGAATTTTGATATGTATGAGAGAAAGTTTCGAGAAGACCACACTTCTTGGTTTATTTTAGCAGCTTTTAAGTCACAATGTTGTGACTGGTTGAAATAAGAAAACATTTGTTCGAAAGTCATTTTTATAAGAGTGGGTTTTGTGATCTCGCTTACAAAAAAAACCCCTACTTTTAACTTATTTTTTTGTAAATTAATCCAAAATCAGCCTCCCCCCGACTTTTTTTTTTTTAACTCTGTGTGATAATTATAATAAAGTTATAATAAAGAGATTGAAAAATAAATAAAAAACACCCTTAGTCGTCTTATCTGCAAAAATGGAAAAATTAGAAGAAAAAAAAATTGAAAGATAATGTTCTTAAATTTAATTAATATTTATTTTTAATTTGAATAAGTTCGAATTCATGACCCATGTACAGGAACATGAAAGCACAGAATTAAATTTCTTGAATAGACAAACAAACAAACAAAAACAAAAAAATCTGTAAGTTTTTGGATCACCCAGGCAGTTTTTGCTTGATATCCCATCGAGATTATTCGAAATTATCTTCCAATCTATATTTTTAATTACAAGTCTAAGCATGGATGAGCATTAAGCATGACAATATTTAATATTTGTTTTTTATTAGTGATACTATAAAAGCATACAAATACACATGAATATACAAATTATTGCTGCATCAATTATCAATAAGATCTATTTTCATAAACAATCGATTAATAAAAAAATTCTGATTAATATCTCCGTTTATTAATATGTTTAAGAACTCAGGACTACAGTGATTTTATGACATTCTAATAGAGCATCCGTAACGTTAACATGACACATAACTCACAAGAATCAACTAGACTGGTTATCAGCCATGAGAATTTCGAAAACAGGTTTGCAGGCATTCTAAAATTAGTACCCTCGGCGGGACTCGAACCCGCAATCCCCGGTTTAGGAGACCGATGCCTTATCCGTTGGGCCACGAGGGCTTCAAGCGTGTGTTCCGAATATCTGTTGCAATGAAGAGATGCATGTCTGAAAAATCGATTTGTATAATTTAGATTGATGGTAAGCTGAGCAGAAAACCGTTTTCAATCCACAACATTATAAGCCACCCCCCCCCCTTTAACATCACTACAAATCACTTACATCGTGTCCAAAATAAAAAAAATAAGTTTATAAAAAAGAATTTAAACTAGTTTCGGGAATTTTAAGTTATTTTGTGCAAATATAAATTCTGGTGGGCATTTAACTTGATTATGAAGCTGTTACCCATATACTAAAAATTCAATGGATAATTTGAAATTCATTGTGATATAGAATCAATCATTCGATTGTGTTCGATCTTAGAAATTTATTTATCAAGCGATGTAAACCTGAATAATGTTTATTTATAGAAACCGTCTTCCGTTCCTGTTCCTGTTTAAGAATTGTATCTAACACTTATCTTTCACACAGAAATAAGCTAAACCTTTCTTGCAGTGTTTTTAATATTTCTTTAATATGGATTATACTGTTAAATGAATGAACTGGAAAAAAATTTGAAAACAAAATTAGGGATGCATCAACTAAATTTGAAAAAAAAAATGCTGAATGTGAATTATTTTGAATATTATTGAAGCCACTGAGAGTTTTAGCAACTTATGTATACATAAAGAGAAAATGTATCTTTGTCTATTCCTTACACAACCTACACTTATTATTTAATTTCAAGAAATATAGCACATTTCCTCTTCAAAACAAGAAAAACTGTCAATTTTTCACTGATCAAAAATTAATTAAAATTCCCACTTATTAAAAATGAAACAAATGTTTTATCTTTTGAAAATATTATCTAATTTTTATACCTTTTAAAATTTCGTACAAACATTATTTAATGATACCAATATATTGTTGAAATAACATTTTGTCTTAATTGTAACATTATTTTTTTATTTACTACAATACAATTTTACTTTAGCAATCATCAAATACAATAGACCTTTAAGTATCTAGATTTATTGGGATATATCCAATCTAGCAAGTTGGATATTTTAGAAGAGAAAAAAAAAAAAAAATTGGTCCTAAAATATCAATTTAAAGGAAAAAAAATTGTTTATATTTTAGATTTTTACTAACTATGTTTAAAATATCACTGTCTGATCATATCAAAATCGGTTATTACGCAGTGCTTGCTGCAGCGGCATCATAGTCTGCCCGACTGGAGAGGGGAGATACTGTCAGTCCGATGAATGAGAGGAGTTATAACGAAGATTCTCTCAAATTTTTACAGGATTTTGATTTATTTTCGAATAGAAAAGTTCGATGCTAAAATGGTGTATAAATATATTGTTAAATCCATAGAAGAATTTCTGTTCCTAGTAGTCTATTATTTAAGTTGCATTGCGAAAGAAATAATTACCTTCAGTATTCAAAAGATTGGCCTCAAATCACGCAATTCTGTTTCCTTTATTAGAAACTTATTATTTCTAACAAAGGAAACAGATTCCTTTATTAGTTTCGTTAAGGATATTTCCTTTATTAGAAATTTATATCAATTTTAAATTTAATTCATTAAGCAAGATTCAGAATGGGACCTGACGGTCAAATTATGAATCCTTGAATTCAATTGCAATATGTGTTATCTGCAGGGCCGGATTTTTAAATAGACAAGGCTGGCAATTCCCTAAGAGTTCTATAAATTTAGGAAGCTCCGAACGCCTCGAGATTTCTTGCGGAATTTTGAAAATTATTTAACTGTGCATTATTAAATTATAAAGGCTCACTTAACTATGAAAATAATTGACTTATTCAGATTAAAATCAAGGGTTATTTTTTTGGAACATTATTCAAGTGATTCTTAAGTAATCTGAAATTCGTTCCAAATATTATGTTGTTTTATAATTTAAAAAAAAATAGGTGCTTTATGATTTTTTTTAAAAAACATTCCTTCCTTTTTATTAAATATCATTTCGATTTCATTAAGATATGTTTTGTTATTTTATTTTGAAATTTCAGTTGGGGTACTTTTTTAAATGCAATATACTGCAACCAACTTTTTAGAAAGTGATTTGCAATTAAGTGTTTGACATTGCAGTGAGTCAAAATTTGTTACTTAAATCTATTTACAGAAAGATTGAATTGGAATCGACAAAAGGGGGGGGGAGGGACGGGGGATATTTGACTTTGAAAATCCGGATGGGAAACGGGTCCCTACATTTCATCGCCTAGTAGATTTAATAAGACAAAGATTATTTGTGTATCACAATAATTTTAAAATAATGTTTCAACATTTTCCTTTCTACAATCATTATAAACTTATGAAAAGTATCAAAACATATACGATATATGATTAACCGTAAGAAAAGCTTAATTTAATAAGTAGTAGCGCAGTTTTGCTTGCATTCGTAGATAATTTATGGTACATTTCATATTACAAAAAAAGGACTTTTATATTATTATAATTAATATGATATTACAAAATAGATATAATCATAAATTGAGAAACATGTAATGTTTTATATCTGCACATAATAAAGATGAATATCCGTGTATGTTGGTGGTCTGTAGACAAAATATTTGACCTAGAACTATCAACTTGGTATAGATACTTTGAAGGGTAGGAATGGGCACTTCGAAGTGATTTTTTTAAATTAGAATTTTGATAAAAATTAAGCGAAATTTCGATGTTTTAACTAAATAACATCTGAAAATAATACAACATAAAATTCATTTTTTCATTACCTTAAAATTCAAAAAATTATTTTTGCAATAACTACAATTCTATTGAAATTGATTTTTTTTTTCTATTTTATATTAATTTTCAAAAAAAAAAAATATTTTAAGGGTGCTTTTCGTCAATATGTTTCGTATAAAAAAAAAACATAAAATTTAGCCTGCATGAGTACATCATGCGCGAATGAAAAAAATTAGTTTTTATCAACATGTCGTCACGTTGTTAAAAACTTCAAATAAAGAAAAATTAAGATTACTCTCACTATAAACTAAATCTCGAAAACTATAATTTTCAGCACATGACTATGTATGAAATGAAATAAATATAAAATGTGATAGTTTCTAGAAAAATAAATGCAAGAAAGAATTTTCTATGGTCCTTTAAATTATCTATATTATCAATTAAACGACATCGCATTATTTAAAGAAAACATTATTTTATGCGCATGGTATCTTTTTTAATATCAATCCTTTCAATGCATAATAATAATTTTTTATCAATTCAATAATATCGCATTATTTAAGGGAAACATTATTTTGCATACAGAATATTCACTTTAAAATCGATCATTTGAATTGATAACAATAATATATTATAAACTTAATAATACTGCATTAATTAAGACAAGTCTTGTTTTATATTCAGGTTTTACCCACTTTATATCTTTAATCAGAGTTCAAAGGCTAATTTCTAAACCATCAATAATAGCATAATAAGTAATACATCTAATAGAAGGAACAGCCAAAATGAAATAAAGAAATATATTCGATGCGACTTGTGTTAATAAAGTTCCTAAAGAATTAGGAATTTTAAATATTTATACTAAACAACGGTCATATGAATCATATTTCAGAATATATTGTTGAGACACTAACATTTTAAATAAAAAAAATTATACTCTTTAGTGAATAAAACTGACTGCTTTATGAAAATTCGCAATTTTATAAAATAACAAGATTTTGTACCATTTCATTCGCCGTCTCAAAGAAGATATTCCAATCAACGAGAGAATTTCCCCAAGTTAAATAATTTAAAATTTTTGATTATTCTAAAATAATAAAACTTAAAAGTGCCTTATTCTGCCAAATTTAATCATAGAAGATAAAAACTTTTTTTTGATTAAAATATTTAAGTGCCAAGAGTATTTTATTCATCATAATTCATCTGACAGAAAGACTATGCAAAATTTAGACTTTATAATTTTTTCATAAATATATTTATGAACAGAAATAAAATAAGTTTATAATCTTTTTTTCAGCGGAAAGTATATCTATCTTGAATAGTTTTGAAATTAACTTCTACGCCATGATTAGAACGGACACTCTATGTATAAAATCTCTCAAGGAAATAAGGATCTGGGAAATGAAAAAATAATAATAAATAAAAACTTTCAGAGAACAAGAGGTTAATTTTAAAGGGAGAAAAGAAATAGATTTAGAAAATGATGCTAAAACCCATGCTTAAAAAAAGCAGTTTAGTAGAAATAAGAAAATTAAAATCAAATGCATAAACGTAATCAGCACATTAATGCTCATTAAACATGAATTTTAAGATATTTCCAAAGTGCATTGAAGTACTTTTTTAAGTGCAAAGGAGTTCTAATTAAACAGAATTAAGAATTTCGTATATTCGGTATTTAATTTTTGAGCTGAAAGGATGTAACATTTGTTTATACGCTACACACACAAATCGAAAAGACATCAAGATTTTGAAATTTTAATATCTTATTTACTGCCAAGCTAATCGTGAAACTTTTACTTCAGTTAAAGTCTTGATGTATTTGTATTTTGATAAAGAAGTTTTGTGATGATAAAGTAAAAACACTTAAGCATTGATTAAATCTCTACAAATACAAAGGAATAGCCGCCTTTGGTGACCAGTTGGTTCAATGAAATTAATCGTTACCAAAACTTTCAATCAAATATTATTTTTTGTGTGTGTGTGACTTGATCTTAATAGCTTCCGCCGCAAAATACTTTGTAATTTCAAAATTTGATAGAATCAATTTTTCTGATTTATTTGCATTTCCATGAAGAAATTTTGTTAAAATGAGGGATAATACAGAAAAAAAAAAATTAAGCATCGATCACATCACTAATAATATTAAGGAACAGCAATATTTAAAAATAGGCACCCTTTAAAACTTTTTACCATTGTTTGATTCTGAAATTAAACTACATTGTAAATACATCAAAATTTCAAAAATTCATTAAAAACAAGCCTTATATTAAAATCCATTCAACGGGGATAAATAAGCTAAATCTTCGTAACTGGTTCATCAACAGTGGCGTAATTAGAGTGGGGGAGGCAGAGCAAGCGCCCGGGGATGTGAAATCGGGGAATAAATTAATTGTATTTATTTTTAATTCATAAGATTCTTAAACATTTTAGCCATTTTTATGCTCTCTCTTATCAATATTTCCATTTATCTCGAATTTTGGGGAATTTAATTTTCATTGACAAGCGAATAACATCGAAACGAAAATCAATCTAGCATTGATAATCAAATTATAAACATTCGAGGATATTTTTCATTATTAATAGTAAACAGTGACAATTACATTCCCACAATATAAACAAATCCTGTAAATAGAATTTGATAATTTAATTTGATAAATCTAAATTTTCTGGGTTCTGTAATTGGAGCGTAAGGAAAAATAATCAGCATGGCATCTAACTTGATGTAAATAAGTTCATTACAGCTTATTCTTATTCATCGAACCTTCACATTAATCAGCAAAAAAAAAAAAAAACACAATGGTGTTTTGAAAAAGCTAATAGATTGCTTAGAAATTCTATAAATAAAGTTGAATCAGAAGAACCGAAAACAAATTTCGTTAAAAAATAAAAATTTTAAGCGCAGATGTCATTTTCAATTTAAAAAAAAAAGGGTGTGGTGAAATATTCAATTGGAAATCATTCAAATGGATAAAACAAGGAACTATTCATCTGATATTTTTACTGCTTCTTAAGACTGAATTGAATGCATTTCGCAATCAGTTTAATAATAACGAAGCGAGAAATGTTTAAATTTTTTTATCATTTTTCCCAAAAGAAATGTTCGAGCTGTATTTAAAATCGATCCTTCACCGGGAAATAAATTTTATCGTATAAGTCGAAAGCCATCGTATAAACCGAAACTGTAAGATTTATTTAAAATATCGTTTAATTATTGCACAGAATTTGATAATCTCATAATTTTTAACGAGAAATTCTTTTATATATATATAAATTTATTTATTTTATGCATCTTGGAAACGGCTGTATCGATTTGAATCAAATTTTATATTTAGATAAGGTTTTGCTTTTTAAGTTTATCTATATAGGTGTCTTTCCTGGGAAAAAAAATGCGATTTTACGCACAGTAAGAAAAACATTTTTCTATAACTAAATATTGATATTTGGTTGTCTATAGATGACCAGCGTTAGCGTATCCGAGGTGAAGTAATGGTTAGTGCCTCGGACTCCCATGCATGTTCGGTTGCGTGTTTGCAATTCAATTAGATTTCGATTATAACTTCAAACTAACCCAAAAATAGGATTTTATTTACAATTTTGCAAAAAAAAAAAAAAAAACTCTGACGAGCGAAGTTTGGTTTTACAGATATTAAATAATAAATAGCGTAACTTTTTTGCAGTTATATAAGCTCATTGAAATCCAAAACATAAATAAAAAGTATAAATTTCATAAAAATTAAAAATATTTTTCAATCCCGAAGTGAAGTGCGGAATTTTTACTTTAATTATGTTAAAAAATACAGCATTTTGATTTTATTGTTTTCATTCAATTTAAAATAATATTTTTAGATTTTTAAAAAAATTATTTTAGTAAAAATTTTAATTATGTAGTATCAAATGTTAAGATTTTGTTCACTATTCTGTACGCTTTTTTTATACTTTCAACGATTATGACATCGATTATTGAATTATTATTATAGATTTAATTCAGTGAAAGATTGAATACAAATTCTTCAAGTATTATTTCCGTTATAACAATGTATGTCGAAGGTTCCTGTAAAATCTTATCCCAGTTAAAAATTCACCTCAATATTTTAGTGAAAAGAATGCAAAATCAATATTTAGTGCAAATTGTATTTTACCAACTGCTGACACTAATTTGATAAAGAAAATTGCTAATAATTTATTTTTGAAAGTGTTCTTTGACCTGGATTTCTGTATTCTTCAGTTTCATATATTTCCATTTATAAATTTAAAATCGATGAACAATCACTTATTGCTTATTAGAAAGAATTTCTAAATTCTGATTTAATGCAAAGATTTGCAATTTTAAATATCAGTTTCTGGCATTAAATTGATATCTTTCTATTTTCAAATATGTACTAAAATATGTGCCATTATATAAGCCGTTTTGTTTTTGTTTTGTTTTTTGAGAAAAGACTTTGAATAATTCTTTTGTAAATTATATATGAAGCATTTTTAATAACTAGTTTTCCAGTATTTAATATTGGCCATTAAAAAAATGAGACAAAATCCATGCAAATTGCAACCAAAACGTCATAAACCTATGTTTTTATTATAAATAAAATAAAATTTTGATATGATACGCTTATATACGTAAGTTATGCACTTAATATTTATTTACACGCGATGTATATGCAAGTTTTTAATTAAAACTGGACCAAATACCATAATTGCATTAATTTCATAATGTTAACTAATTTTAATTCCATTTTTGTTACGCTTGAAGTAATAATTGGTGCAAAAAATACTCCAAGAAATAAATTGGAAAATAAGGTGACAACAATAATAGTGCATTAATGCTATATTTTGATGCATAATTAAAATGAAAATGTAATTAATGTTTGCAGTCAATGGTTTTAGATTTTTATATTTTGCTACTAAAAAGATACTTGAAAGGATGGCTTTCTAAAAATAGGAGATTTAATAAGAAATATTTATCATTTTGATCAAACATGAATTTAATTTAAATTCTAATAATTACATATTATTTAGCTAATTACAAACTAGTTGGTTGGAGTTGGGCAATTTTTGTCCAACCATTTCTCATGTTTAGAGCACTAAACAAAATAGTTAAATTATGTGCAAATAAAATCAAAATATTATAAATGTGCAAATATCGATGTAATATTTTTAAAATTAAAATTGAACAATCCATGCACGAGAAAATAAAATAATTAATAAATAATGTAATATCTGTAGATACATATTTCCGCTAATTACAACATAGAATTAAAGAACAATTATTACGGATAATTTTACTTTGAATACCAAGTAAAACTAGCATCTTATGAAATGCACAATTAAATATATTATCTAGAATTAAAAAATTAGCCATAGTAATTATCTAAATCATTCATCTACTTGCATACCAAAAATAATTCTGAAATATATGTTATCATAGAGGTACAATTCGGTTTTAACGACGACCAAAAAACTGCAAGAAAAAATTTCGGCAAATTATAAAAATATACTCATGCGCTCATATATTTATTATGAAAAACTTTGAACGTGTGAATCACATGCTATATAGTTTGACTATTGAAATCGCCAAATTGGCGAAATTTTTTCTTCGCTCGTTTTGGTCGCCATTACAACTGACAAGTACCTCATATCATCATAATAAATGCACACAGGAGAAAAATAAATGCACAGGAGATGTTTTCAACCATACGTTGGAAACATCTAAAAAAGTTAATTTCTTATTGGGAAAATAAATTTGATGGATATAATAACTTTTTTACCCATTAATGTCACGCAGGATTATAATGGTTACTTCAATAATTACATTTATTATATGATAAGAAATGACGTATTTGATTATATCGTGTAAAGAACGGCGTAAATTGGTAGCTACAGATTCCTTAACTCTTGAAATAAGGAGAATTTTCATTTGATTATGAAATGCGCAGCTAAAAATAACTATTGTTTTAAAAGTAATGAAAAACCTCTAAATACTTCGTGTATTCTTAATAAATAATACCTGACAAATTTAACACTTGACAAGCAATTACCTTATGTTTAAAATCATTTCGAAAAGAGGAAATAATATCTTTACTACCCTTAAATTGCTTAAGAGTAAAATAAAATTATTGATTTAAAAATTCTTTTTCAACAGTAGGAAAACGATTTAGAAATTTGATAAATAAAAAAATAAATGTGCTGAACAAGTAACATTTATTTTTAAAAAAAAAAGCATGCGAATTATTTTATTGCAAATCAACTGTCATTCATTTGTTTAGTAAAATACCATTTGGCTTTATAGTTTATGACTATTTTTACTGTCTAGTTATACATTAGATGCTTCAAGTTTCAGTGAATAAGTTTCTAAGGATTTTTAAATAAATCAACTGTGACGTAAATTCGAAATCTGGATAGGTTTTATGATCTCATCTCGAAGTTATGCTTAATTTAAGAAGAACTTATCGAAAGAAGTTTTCTAAAAAATATTAAAAATAGGATTATTAATTGTAAAAACCTGCATAGCTTTTAGTTTGATTTGCGCAGTTAATATTATCGTAGTACTAATTTTTTTCCAAACATATTAATTATTTTTTACAAATATAACAGATATTTGATCAAAATTTACATTATAGCACAAAGACATTAAATCATTGTGTGTAAACCATAGAAACCAAACGATATAATACTTCCACAAAATTTATAAAATGGGAAAAAATAAATTTATTTTTATTATATAGATAAAGCAAACGATTAATTAAAACGTTTCAATTTTCAATTTGGCAATTACACATGCATCGTTTCCCAGACTGGTATTTAATGAAAATCGAAACTTACACCCCTTTTAATTTTTGTAGTAACCTAATTTTTTTATAATGTCAAGATGATATTCAACGTTCCGTGATATCTTCCCACTATATTGCATATAGATACAGCTGGCCCGTGTTTGCATATTGTAACGTAATTTTCAGCTGCACAGCTGCATTGATTTTAATCATACATCACGTTTACAGCACGTTGTTAGAAAAGCTCGTTCTTACACGACACATTTCAAGGATTATTATAAAATAGAATGTGCAAAAATAAATCTTAATTTGATATATCAGTAAATGCATAAAGAATCAGGCATCAAAAGTGTTCAAAGTAGTAAAAATAAATGTATTTGATCTCGTTTGGATCGTATTGGATCTCGTTTGGATATAAATCGTATCTAATTTTCTTATTATTTATTAGCCGCCTTTGGCAACCAGAAGGTTCGCCAATCTTAATGTTCGTTAAAATTTTAATAATTAAACATTTTATGCAATTTCTACTTTAATAACTTCTTCATCAAAATATTTTAAAACTTCAAATTTTGATAGTCATATAATCCACTCATAATATTATAAAGGCCTTCAGTCATAACGTAATATGTATCTCTCTAAGTTTCTGTTAGCTCTCGTAGAATTTATGCTTTAAATTAAAGTGGAAAGGATGAATCTGCAATTAATATAATAATATTTTTTACTGAAACAAAGCGTTTTTTATGATATGATTACTGAAAACAGAGTCACTGAGCGTTTAAACTTTATGGGCACTAAAGAAAATATATCTTAATTTATGTAATATCTCAAGAATTTGTCAACAAAATTTTCTGAGATTCATCATGAGCAGATCGATTAATTAACAATGTTTAATTTTAAATGCATAAATGCACTAAGAAAATAAACAGAATCGTTTAAAATAATCGGCCGAAAACAGGTTAAAATATGTACTTAAAAAACGATATACTTAAAACTATAAGCATATACAAAAAATATATAACTAACATGAATACAGTTTAATTACAAAGGTACACAACTAACCTAAAAATAATTTAGATCAAGTCCGAATCCGTTGAAAATCCGTTGAATCCGTTGTCAACAATCAGAACACAATGCGCATGCGTGAATTTTCAACACCAGTTACGTTAACGCAAATGCGTGAATTTTTCTACGCCAGTTGGGGTAACGTTATGCAGATTAGAAATTTTTAATTTCCTTTATTATGTTTTATTTTAATTCAAAAGTACTTCAAAATGAATCTGAAAGATCGATTAATTAATATTGTTTAATTTTAAATGCATCAAACATTAAGAAAATAAACAGAATCATTTGAAACAATCGGCCGAAAAATGTTAACCCTAACCTCATTAGTGTGGGGGAAAATCTGAAGCCTTACTCATTTGGCGGTGGAGAAAATGAAAAGAATTTTTTAGCGGGAAAGTTAGTTTTTAATTAATAATTAAAATTCTAATTAAAAATTTTAAAAAATGGACCCCAGGTGCACATTTCCGATCTCCAAGGTATACATGTACCAAATTTTTTAGCTCTAGGTCAAACGGGCTGGCCTGTAGAGCGCCAACACACACACACACACACATTGAGCTTTATATAAGTATACATAAGTACAAAATTGGTCCGTAAATTGGGTTTTACTTTTGCATGTAAGTACATAAGAATTTCAATAAGTTATAGCTGTTTAATTGTAAACTTCTACTAATGTTAAAGAATAGTGTGTGTGTGTGTGTGTGTGAAAAAAAAAGATGCTGTCTCTTTACAAGACTGACAATTTGTTCTAGAGCTCTAGGCACGAATATAGTTTGGATGATTAAAATGTGCACCCTAGAGAAAATTATTGAAATTGTAATTAAACAAAAATTAAACGAGATTTTGGTATTTTCACTCAATAAATAGCAGAAATATTCATGATCAAAACTGATTCTTGCATCATTTTAAAACTAAAAAGTTTTTAGTGAATTAGAAACCGTTCAGTTTAGATGCCAGAATTCCTCTAGAATTTCAGTAATTTTTTTTCAAAAAAAAATGTATTATATTTAGCAATGGATTTTATTGATGTAGTGAAATTCAAACCATTTCCGTTGCTTACTCAAATAATTAATCGTATTATTTATTTTCAACGTTGAAATATAAAGATGAAAGCTAATGCTTATCATCTCTAGAGTGCACATGAGAAATCAAAAAGTGAAATTCCATGACAGTAAAATAACATAAAGTTTCCAGTTTCAAACAAATTAATCAAGCGTTTAAATTTTCAATAACAGTATTTCATCTTGGGAATCGATTCAAATAGGAAGGTTCGTACGAAAACAAGCAAGATATGTGCAGTTATTAAAATAACTTGTCTTTAATGTTTACCATAATTTGATGGGCAAAAATGCCTTCTTGTGAGGATCATCAAGATCAAGTTATACAGTAGACATTTAATAACCAGTTGGAGTGAAATCCCCAAATTTTTCTCGCATATTCAGTAATGATGATGAATTTATGTTTTAGACACATTTTTTTCCCAACCGATTGAAAACAAAATTTGACACAGGCCAAATTTGATTGATTATACTGCAGTCACATATCAAATTCGATATATTTAAATCATTGCGTTTACATACTTCTGAAAGTAAACCCCAGGAGGATGGCACCTCGAAAATAGGATGAGATGCTTCCGGTATGGTGGTTGGATCTCGCCACCCTGTAGGGTACAAAAAAAGGTGGGGGATCTAGCTCCTCCCATCGATGAAGGGACGTACTTCCTTCTGGAAGGGTTGTACCGTGGCCGGTGATGGCCCTTAGGACTCAACCACAGTTCCCGCCAGTGTTGCTGTTGTGGCGGTCCGGTCATTCAGTTTTCTTTATCCACGTGCCTTTGGGCGGGTCTGAGAGTCAGTGATATGAATTACTCCTGAAAGTACAGACGACAAAAGTTCAGAACGATTTAGATGTTAAACCTGGGTACCGAATTTTATTCATTTAGCTCTTTTCATATTGAAGCTACATTATATCCTAACTGCTGGATAGATGGACTTCCGATGAATCGATTTTGCACAAAATTTGACAGAAGTCTACAAATTTGGTGCAAAGCTCATTTACCAAATTTCATCCAGCTAATTCAAATAATTTTTGAGTTATCTTTGTCACAAACAGACAGATATTTTCCAAAAATGTGTTTTTCGAACTCAAAAAGGTCAAAATCGCGGAAATTCACCAAAGTCCCGAATTCGAATTTTTTGACAATTGCAATAATATCCATATACTTTGTTTATGAGAAGGTGCTTGTGTATTAACCTCAAGACAGAGATTAATCCACCCTTAAGTCATGAATGGCATGCAGAATATACAGAGCACTATTATGTATAAAATGTATACTATTATGTATAAAAATAAAAATTTAGCATCCGTAGCGTTCACGGTTTCGTTCATATTCCACTGTTTTTGAAGAAGATTAAGGAATTTATTGGAAATATGTCGGAAAGTTTCGGAAAGACCACTCCTGATGGTTTTTAAATAAAATACGTCAATTTTTTGGTTGACTAGTCGATGTTGCATGTTGCAAAGATGTCTCAAAATCAGCTGCACAATAAGAAAGCAGGTGTTATGTCCCTGTTAACGTGTTGCGTTAGAATTCAGAGGCTGCAGATTTCAAAGCAAAGTTCATCCTCAATGATATACTACGGTATAAAAACACACTCACATTTTTATTCAGTTATTGGCAAGCTTCTAGGTGCAATGTGGGAGCTAGCAGAACAAGTAAATTATATTTTAATAGAAAAACAGCTGTTTCCATTTCGTATTCAGCAGACTTTCTATACAGAAATTACTTAATCAGTGCCTTTTTCTTTTTCTTTCTTTCTCTCTGTCTTATTTCCTTCTATATTTTCCTCTTTTTTTTTAATTTGCGTTCTATAATAAAGGTTAATTACAATATCATCAGTGGGTTTTTAAATAATATAACTTTAAATATATTGATTGCATTTTTCAAAGCTAATTTCTGAGAGACAAAATTTGATATGAAATATTGTTTCACTGTAGTGGCAATTATTAATATAGGCCGCCAAATGCAGCTTAAGCACACTTTCGCGTTAAATAATAACACGAAAAAAAAAAAAGGTTTATTTGTGTAAAGAAACACTGGATAAGAGAAAATACTGCA
>JAPMOR010101604.1:0-13162 GCA_026543865.1 Argiope aurantia
TATTAAAAATAAAAATGATGAAATTGTATTTAAAGTCTCATTTGCTTGTTTTTGAGTAATGATTCTTAATTGCATCACTTAATTGACTTACTTTCATTGACATTATTTATCCTTTTGATTTTCATTGTTGATTTTAGAAATAAAATTCTATTTTTTTTTCCTTTGAAAAAATACAAATAATTAAATAAATTTGAAATGTACAAAATTGTGGTAATAAATTTTTTTAGTGAGAAGAGTGATGTTGCATTTTACTTATAAGTTGGAAATGTCAATTCTAATATTGGAATCTGGTTATATGATTAATATGTTTAAACCCTTAATGCCAAATTCTACCTCAAAAATTTACTTCTGGAACGTACTGAAGGACAATACAAAATTAGCATCTCATTTTCTGAAATTTGGTACCAATATTTATTGTTGTAAATTTTATATCATTTAAATTAAAAAAATCTTATTATGTGGTACTTCTAATTGTTTGAAAAGGAATCAGTCTGTTGTGATTATTAGTCACTAGCCACCTTTGACGACCAGCCGGTTCGCCAATCTTAATGCTCGTTAAAATTTTAATAATTTAATATTTTATGTAACTCCTATCTTAATAGCTTCTTCATCAAAATATTTTAAAGCTTCAAATTTTGATAGTCATATAATTCATTTATAATATTATAAAGGCCATCAGCCATAACGTAATATGTATCTCTCTAATTTTCTGTTAGCTCCCGTAGAATTTATGCTTTAAATTAAAGTGGAAATTGTTAAATTGCAATTAATATAAGAGCATTTTTTTACTGAAACGAAGTATTTTTTTTTTAATATGAGTACTGAAAACAGAATCGCTGAGTATTTAAATATTTAAACCTTATGGGCACTAAAGAATATCTTTCTTAATTTATGTAATATCTCAAGAAGTTTCCTACAAAATTTTCTAAGATTCATAATGAACAGATCAATTAATTAACATTGTTTAAATGCATGAAACTCTAAGAAAATAAAGAGAATCGTTTGAAATAATCGGTCGGAAAATGTTAAGCCTTCAAATCGAAGTCCGTATCCGTTGAAAATAGAGTTGTCAACAATCAGAACGCAATACGCAGGTGTCAATTTTCACCGTTAGTTGGCGTAACGCTACGCAGATTAGAAATTTATCATTTCCTTTATTCTGTTTTATTTTAGTTCAAAAGTACTTCAGAATGAATCTGGAAGAAAGATTAATTAACAGATTAATTTTAAATGCATCAAACACTAAGAAAATAAACAGAATCGTTGAAAATAATCGGCCGAAAATAAGTTAAACCTATCCTCGTTAGCGTAGGAAAAAATTGAAGCCTTACTCATTAGGCAATGGGGAAACGAAAAGATTTTTTGGCGGGAAAGTTTATAATTAATAATTAAAATTCTAATTAAAAATTCAAAAAAGGGACTCCAGGTGCACATTCTCGACCTCCAAGGTATGCATGTGCCAAATTTGGTAGCTGTAGATCGAATGATCTGGCCTGTAGAGCGCCAACACACACACACATTGAGCTATATATAAGTACTAGCCGCCTTTGGCGACCAGCCGGTTCGCCAGTATTACCGCTCGCTACAAATTTCAATTAAATATTTTAAGTAACTGGTCTCCTAATAGATTCTCAAACAAAACATTTTTAATCTTCAAATTTTGATAGTCATACCAAACTTACTGTTGTTTAGATCGTTTCGTTCAATTTACTATATATATATTGCTAATTTGTTGTCATTTCCGGTAAAACTTCAACTTTAATTTAAAGTGGAAATGATGAAATTGCAATTAATATAAAGATATTTTTAATAAAACCAACCGTTTTATTTTATTTATCATCTTTATTGTTATTTATTTATTTATTATTATTATTATTGAATATGAGTACAAACTGAATCGCTCGGTATTTAAGTCTTATGTGAACTACAAAATATTTTTCATAATTTATGTAATATCTCAAAGAATAATTCAACAAAAATTTCTCAGATTCAGCATAAAATTCAGTTTTTAGTTTTGCTTTCAAAAGGATTGAAATGAAATCAATAATAATATTTTGTTCCGGCCTATAAATATATTTCAAAAATTATGAAGTTTAAATTTAATGCAGTAAGGTATCATATTCTGAGAAATATTCTGGACACACCAAATTTTAAATAAATGAATGAATATTTCTATTTTCCACGATCAACTAAGACTGATTTATAAAGTTTTGAATGTTAAAAATTTAGAAAAACTCAACATTTTCATAATCTTAGGCCAATTAATCTTAAGAAACCTGCGTGTTGATTGGCGTATTTTCTTTGAAACGATCGGTGGAAAATCTAAAATTATCCTTTTTTTATTGAATAGTGATATTCAAATTTTCATAAATCAGTCAGTTTAAGTGATTGATTTAGTTGATTGGAAATTAACTCTTTTTATTTAAAATATTAGTGTTTCAAGAATATTTTGTTAATCGCGATTTCCACAGCAGAAGCTTTATGTAAAATCAAAAATCCGTTATTTATTAGAGCATTTATTGAATCAAGATACATAAAATATAATCATGTTCCATTTAGACCATTTTAGCAGATCTGTGTCTTACTAAAGGCTTACAAATTAGCTGTGTGGCCCTGATTTGAATGGATATCCTGTTCATATTAAACAAAACTTGCCTTAAAATAAAACTGATTTATTGTATTAATAATATAGAGAATATAAAAGATCATAAAATATTTTTTCTTGAATTTATTTTTTAGAAAATAATAATATTTCTTATTTGTTTCATTTCCTACAGACACGTGCCGAAAGTTGTATTTTTGTAGATTTCATTTCTAAAAAGATTTAATTTATTTTTAATTGGAGCTTTAATCAATGTAATGGCAACACTTTGAAAAAGCTCATTTTTTCCCATGAATGTGAAACGTGCTCGTGCAGCTTAAATTTTATTTTTATTTTGTACGAAAAAAATTGTTGAAAAATATAGTTAAAATATTTATTTAAAAATTCATTAAAAATAGAAATTTAATTTTATGGTTAAAACATTGGTATCATTTAAAAGATAAATTTTTGATCTTTAACTTGATGTAAAAATCTTTTTTGTGCGGTAATATTTTCGGCAGTTATAGCAGAAGCACGTCAAAATTTCGCTTAATTTTTAAATATATAAAATTCTAATTAAAAATTTGAAAAAATAACCCCCAGGTGCACATTTCCGACCTCCAAGGTATACACGTGCCAAATTTGGTAGCTGTAGGTTGAATATGGATTGTAGAGCGCCAAGACACACACACACACACATTGAGCTTTATTATAAGTATAGATAAACAATTTACAGTCCTTCTTAAATTTCATGATAATTCTGGTAAAGATTTTTTTTCACCACTATACATTAAAGATTTAGAAAGAAATTACTAAGACAACCCAATAAATGAAGTTATTAACTCTTGGATAAACATGTGATCTTTCCAATAATAATAATTAAAAAAAAATTCCACCAATATTGGATCCTTTAAAGAATAAATATAATTAAAAACAGTTAAAAGCAAAATTAATTTTTTAGAAGGATTTAAAAAAAGAAAATTTGTGTAGGTGTATAATTTTATTTATAACTACCTTTAGCTATGAGTTAAATATTGATTATTTGCTTTTGGTTAAATCTCTTATGCAGAACTAGTAATTACTTCCTCAGTTAGTTATTATTTCGATACTTCCTTCATAAAATATCCATAAGTATCAAATTTTGATAGATATTAAAGATATAAGTTTAATAGCCTGACACCTGCTCTGTTTACTGTGTGCATGAATATCCCATATTCTTCTCATGAAATGATTATGCCATTTAAACATTTCTGTCCAGTTCAGTTATCTTCTAACTTTCTAATGATAAAAAAAATCATGCTATAAAGTCTATACTTATAAATAAAGATCAATGTGTGTGTGTGTGTGTGTGTTGGCGCTCTACAGGCCAGGTCATTTGACCTACAGCTATCAAATTTGGTACATGTATACCTTAGAGGTCGGGAATGTGCACCTGGGGTCCCTTTTTTGAGTTTTTAATTAGAATTTTAATTATTAATTAAAAACTAACTTTCCCGCCAAAAAAATCTTCCATTTTCCCCACCGCCAAATAAGTAAGACCAGCTTTTTTTCCCCAACAGTAATGAGGCTAGGGTTAACATTTTTCGGCCGATTATTTCAAACGATTCTGTTTATTTTCTTAATGTTTGATGCATTTAAAATTAAACATTGTTAATTAATCCATGTTTCAGATTCATTCTGAAGTACTTTTGAATTAAAATAACACAGAATAAAGGAAATTAAAAATGTCTAATCTGCATAGCGTTACCGAAACTGGCGTTGAAAATTCACGCATGCGCATTGTGTTCTGATTGTTGACATGACAACCATTATCAACGGATGATTTAAATTATTTTTAGGTTAGTTGCATGCTTTTGTAATTAAACTGTATTTATGTTAGTTATATATTTTTTGTATATGCTTATAGTTTTAAGTACATCGTTTTTTAAGTAGTTTTTTTAACCTGTTTACAATGATTTAAATAATTTTTAGGTTAGTTGCATGCTTTTGCAATTAAATTGAATTTATGTTAGTTATATATTTTTTTTGTACATCATTTTTTAAGTAGTTTTTTTAAACCTGTTTTCGACCGATTATTTTAAACGATTCATTTTATTTTCTTAGTGTTTGATGCATTTAAAATTAAACATTGTTAATTAATAGATCTGTTCATGATGAATCTGAGAAAATTTTGTTGACAAATTCTTGAGATATTACATAAATTAAGAAAGATATTCTTTAGTGCCCATAAAGTATAAACGCTCAGTGACTCTGTTATCAGTAATCTATATCTATACTTATAATAAAGCTCAATGTGTGTGTGTGTGTGTGTGTGTTGGCGCTCTACAGGTCAGACCATTCAACCTACAGCTACCAAATTTGGCACGTGTATACCTTGGAGGCCGGAAATGGGCACCTGGGGATTATTTTTTCGAATTTTTAACTAGAATTTTATTTATTTAAAAATTAAGCGAAATTTTGACGTATTTCTGCTATAACTTCCGAATATATTGCCGCATTGAAGAAAGACTGTCGAATTTCCATGGCCGAATGGTCATGGCACGGGTCTTGTGATCAAGAGACCTGGGTTCGAATCCCGATAGAGACACTGAGATTGATGGTATATAAATACTTTATTTCTTGACTTTATGTTTTCCTTTATTTCATGTTCCAGAAGATAGTGGACATTTCTTTAGTTTACCAGACATGTGTTCTGGACTTTTCTTACTGTCTCCAGAAGAGTATTCTAGAACTTTCTCTGCTTATATAAAAGCAGAGGATTTGTCAGTTACTGTATTCTCTCGATTCTCATTTCTGAGTTCAGTTAATAAATTGGTTTAACTCTACCTCTTGTGTGTGTCATTAAGTTCTATACTAAAGTATCTACGTGACATTCTTTGGTGGAGGCGCCGGGTAGCGATTCCAGTCAGCGTGGAAACGAATTTACGAAGAAGCGATCGCCTTAAAGGCCTTGAATCATAATTTGGACTTTATTTCCCACCAAGGAAAATGCATGTGGTACCGGAGACTAAACCGGTCATCCTGACACCAGCACAGCTACAGTACAGGAACCCAACAGTATTTAAAGAAGAAGTAGGACAAGACCCAAACAAATGGCTTAAGGAATACGACAGATTATCACAATTCAACAGGTGGGATGACATGACCTCTCTCGCAAATGTGTTCTTCTTCCTGGATGGTACAGCAAAACAATGGTTCGAAAATAATGAAGAAAAATTGACTTCCCGGGACGTTTTCAAATCGATGTTAAAAGAGGCGTTTGGAGAAACACAGCACTATGTAAAGAAGGCAGAAGATGAGCTCAAGTACAGAGCTCAAAAACCTGGATTTTGAGCTTATTTTTAATAAGCAAAAAAATGTCGCTTTGGAGCACAAGAGATAGAGATCTTGGGACACCTAATATCCAGTGATGGCGTACGACCTGACCCAGAAAAAATAAAGTCAGTGAGTGATTTTCCCGTTCCTAGGAATATCCATGACATCAGAAGCTTTCTGGGACTTTGCTCTTACTATCGCCGATTTATCAAGGATTTTTGCCATAAAGCCGAGCCTCTACAGTTGTTACTGAAGGGGGACACAAAATTCTTTTGGGGACCTGAACAAGTGGAAGCTTTTAATACATTGAAGAAAGATCTTAACTCCGATCCTGTCTTAGGCTTTTATGACGAAACTGCACCAACGGAACTTCACACCGACGCAAGTGGATACGGAATTGGTGCAATATTAGTTCAAATCCAAGATGGGAAGGAAAAAGTAATACAGTAGGACCCGCATGTAACGAGGGACTCGGGAAACAGAAAAATGCTCGTTAAATCCAGTCGCTCGCTAAATCCGAATTCAAGGTTGACACAAAAAATGATACACAAAAAATAACTTACGTGAATTGCGTCCAGATTGTTTTATTGAGCAGTGAAGAAATATTTATCCAACGTTGATTGTTTAGCTTTACAAAATTTTGTTTCATTTAATTTTCGTCTCAAGACACTTAAAGCATTAAATGTTTCATCATCTGCATTTTCTGTACCTTCAAAGAACTGTGAGAGGTTTTGCAATGACTCCACAGCACTGGAACAAGTAACTTTTCTAACTAGAATTTCATCTTCTATGTCACTATCACTACATTCACTTCCTTTTTCCTGCGCTTTTACAACCTCTGCGACGATATCTTAGCTGGAAAGCATACCCGATGTTAAGACATCGTCATCAACATTCGTGTAATCATCGATGTTAGAAACGTCGTTGAACTGTTTAATGTTCTTTTGTTGTAACCAAACAGAGAGTGGTAAATCATCTTCCTCTTCGAAGTCACCATCACTTTTTTCAATCCACCCAGCTTTTCTAAAGTAGTTTTTGATACACGATTCCGTCACACTTCCCCAGGCATCAGTCATTAGGCGTACGGCTTCAAGAACAGAAATTTTCAAATCCTCATTTTTTTCCATTCCATTAACATCATAAGAATCAATTGCTTTCTGTAATGACATTTGAAGCTTCTGATGACACCTTGGTCAAGAGGCTGCAACAGTGAGGTTGAGTTTGGAGGCAAAAATACAAGTTTTATGTTTTGTAAATTGCTAACATTTGGATGAGCTTTACAATTGTCAACGATAAGTGCAATCTTTCTATTTTGCTTTTGAAGCTCATTATCCCACTGATGCAGAAAGGATAAAAATAACTCTGATGTCATCCATGCGTTTTTATTTGATTTATAAATCACTGGTAGGGATTTTACTTTACTAAAACATCTTGGATTTGCCGATTTACCAACAATAAAAATTTTTTTCTTTTCTTTGCCGGACATGTTTGTACACAATAACACAGTTAATTGATTTTTCAGTAACTTGCCACCTACACATTTTTCCCCTTTAAACTTCAATGTTTGATAAGGGGTTAAATTATAAAAGAGGCCAGCTTCATCGGCATTATAAATGTTATCTTCAGCATAACTTTCTCGTAAATCTTTCCATGTTGAATCCAACCAGTCAGTCACATCTTTATCGTTCACACTGGCAGCTTCGCCGATTATTTTTCCAGCGCAGATGTTGTGACGTTGCTTAAAGCGATGTAACCATCCATTAGAGCATGAAAAATCTGTGTATCCTAGTTGAGCAGCAAATTTTTCAGCTTGGATTTTCAGGATTGGCCCAGTTATTGGCAAACGAGAATTTCGCTGTTGAGAAAACCATTTCAACAAAGCTTCATCCAAATCTTCCTTTTCGCATTTCTTTAGCCGTTTGCAATCAATCACATTTGCTTCGTATGCTTTCATTAAAGACTCCTTATTTTTCAAAAGAGTTGACACAGTTGAAGAAGAAAGCCCATACTGCTTACAAATTGAAACATTTTTTTCACCCTTATCTAAGAGTTTTATAATTTCAACTTTTTCTTTTACGGATAAAACTTTTCTTTTCGACATTTCGAACCGCCGAATAAAAAGCACGCTTTCAAGAAGAATGCATCTTCGTAGCACACTCTACATGCAGAACATGCGACGCTGAAACCGGAAATGATTTTACAAACACCCCCACCCTTCTATTCCCCTCAAAATTCTTTCCTTATCTTCTGAGAACGAGACAGGTGTCTTTGTCCGTGATAGCTAGCCTTTCCCCCTTTTTCTATGAATATGCTGATAACCTTGAAGATAAATTCGATGAGTGGATGAGTATTTTTTACATAATTTCAAATTATTTCTGATACTATTCTATGTTTTCAAAATTTTTTACCTCGTTAAATCCTCGTTAAATGCGACTCCAAGAGTACGACGTATTAGTGGTGTACAAAAGTGGAAGGAAACACAAAGATGCTGATAGTCTGTCCAGAAACCCATTGAAAGTCGATGCTTCATGGTCTAGGGACTCCATTGTTGCCACTTTATTCACTAATCTCTCAGAAGAACAGATGAAAGATCCAGAATTGGCAAGAATAATAAGAGACCAACAAAGTACCGAAGCAAGCAGGCTGGGAAACTTTGAAGTAGTCGAAGGAGTCCTCTACAAGAAGAATTTTGATCCGTCCGGAAAGAAATTTCTACCAGTGATCCCGAAGCATTTACGGCTCAGTATTCTAGAATCTCTCCATGATGATCCTACCGCCGGACATCTAGGATTCACCAGGACTTATGATAGAATAAGAAAGCGATTCCATTGGCCAGGTTTGTACAGAAATGTTCGAAGATATGTGATGCACTGCCGAGAATGTCAAAGGAGAAAATCTATTCCTCAGAAGCCACCAGGTCATCTCGTGCCTATTCCACCAGCTGCCGCTCCTTTCCATCGCGTCGGAATCGATCTGCTAGGACGATTTCCAAAATCTGACGACGGCAACAAATGGATTGTAGTATGCACCGATTATTTGACACGGTACGCAATCCCCAGAGCTTTACCGACGGCGGAAGCTACCCAAATTGCCAAATTCCTACTAGAGGACATAATCCTGAAGCATGGAGCTCCACAAGTTATCATTACAGACCGTGGACAAGTTTTTCAGTACAAGCTGGTATCCGATATTAATCGACTGTGCAATATCACTCATCGAGTGACAACAGCCTATCATCCGCAAACAAATGGCCTTACAGAACGATTCAATAAAACGCTAGCAGATATGCTTTCTATGTATGTTGATGTCGAACAGAAGAACTGGGACCAGATATTGCCGTTCGTCACATTCGCCTACAACACTGCCAAGCAGGACACGACAGGTTTTACGCCCTTCTACCTCCTACATGGGCGAGAAGCTGAAACGCCGTTGGATACGATGTTTCCTCTCTGCCCCAATGAGTTCAGCCAAGAAGACGATTACGTTAGTCATCTGATCAATAAGGCAGAAGAATCGAGGCAATTAGCTCGCGCACGAACTCTCGAGGCTCAGCAGAAAGATCGCCGGCATTATGACTCCAAACATTGGATGGTGGCATACGAACCAGGGGATTTCGTGTGGATTTATATTCCAGTTCGTAAAAAGGGGCTTTCTGAGAAGCTACTCAAGAGGTACCTCGGCCCTTATCAAGTCTTGAGGCGGTTGTCCGACGTCACCTATGAAGTAGCCGATTTCGATCTTAATTCTAGAAGGCGGAAACCGAAAGAAGTTGTTCACGTTTTACGCATGAAACCATACCATGACCCAGAAGAACAATACGACCAACATTCTTATAAAATAACGGAGGTTCCGGAAAGAGACATTTCTAAAGAGACTACTCACCGTGAAGACACGACAAATTATACTGGCCCTGTGACTCGATCGAGAGCTAGAACCACACAATGAAATGTCATAACATCGAGAAGCTGTTCTTCTAAGGAGGGAGCAATGCCGCATTGAAGAAAGACTGTCGAATTTCCATGGCCGAATGGTCATGGCACGGGTCTTGTGATCAAGAGACCTGGGTTCGAATCCCGATAGAGACACTGAGATTGATGGTATATGTAAATACTTTATTCCTTGATTTTATGTTTTCCTTTATTTCATGTTCCAGAAGATACTGGACATTTCTTTAGTTTACCAGACAAGTGTTCTGGACATTTCTTTAGTTTACGAGACAAGTGTTCTGGACATTTCTTTAGTTTACCAGACAAGTGTTCTGGACTTTTCTCACTGTCTCCAGAAGAGTATTCTGGAACTTTCACTGCTTATATAAAAGCAGAAGATTTGTCAGTTACTGTATTCTTAGTTCTGCGTTCTGTTAATAAATTGGTTTAGCTCTACCTCTTGTGTGCGTCATTGAGTCCAACACTAGAATATCTACGTGACACTAATGTCTTAATCTTAAAATTAAATTTCTATTTTTAATGAATTTTTAAATAAATATTTTAAATATGTTTTTCAATAATTTTTTTCGTAAAAAATAAAATTTAAGATTAAGCACGTATCGGATTAATGGAAAAAATTAGCTTTTTTCAAAGTGTTGCCATCACATTGATTAAAGCCCCAATTAAAAATAAATTAAATCTTTTTGGAAATGAAATCTGCAAAAATATAATTTTCGGCACGTGTCTGTAGGAAATGAAACAAATATGAAATATTATTTTTTCTAAAAAATAAATTCTAGAAAAATTATTTATGATCTTTTACACTCTCTATACAGGGTGTTTATTTAGTCCCGGACCCATTTTGATGTTTAATGACTCCTAAAAGAATGAAGATATAAACAAACTTATGGCATTTATTGATGGAATAACTCATATATTTTCCTTTTCAGGTTTGAATATTTTTACTTTTGTAAATATCGTCTGCGCGTGTTTTTAATTTCAGATAATTTCATTTTCCGGTCTAAAAATCTGTACTTTTCTAAATATCGTCTGCTTATTAATTGGATTTTTCTCTCTTTTGTTTTTGGCAACTATTGAAATGTTATGTTTACTTTTGATTTGTTTGTTCTATGTAGAACTTTTGTATGTGATGTTTTATTCGAGCGGATATTAAGGAGAATGCATACACCACAAGAGAAAGCATAGATTTTATGGTGGTCATAGAGTTAATTTCCAATCACTTAAACTGACTGATTTATGAAAATTTGAATATCACTATTCAATAAAAAAAGGATAATTTTAGATTTTCCATCGATCGCTTCAAAGAAAATACGCCAATCAGCGCGCAGGTTTCTCAAGATTAATTGGCCTAAGAATATGAAAATGTTGAGTTTTTCTAAATTTTTAACATTTAAAACTTCATAAATAAGTCTTAGTTGATCGTGGAAAATAGAAACATTCATTCATTTATTTAAAATTTGGTGTGTCCAGAATATTTCTCAGAATATGATACCTTATTGCATTAAATTTAGACTTCATAATTTTTGAAATATATTTATAGGCCGGAACAAAATATTATTATTGATTTCATTTCAATCCTTTTGAAAACAAAACTAAAAACTGAATTTTTTGCTGAATCTGAGAAATTTTTGTTGAATTATTGTTTGAGATATTACATAAATGATGAAAAATATTTTGTAGTTAACATAAGACTTAAATACCGAGCGATTCTGTTTGCAATACTCACATTCAATAACAATAATAATTAATAAATAACAATAAAGATGATAAATAAAATAAAAAGCTTGGTTTTATTAAAAAATATCTTAATTGCAATTTCATCATTTACAATTTAAATTAAAGTTGAAGTTTTGTCAACAACAAATTAGCAAAATATATATAGTAAATTGTAAAAGTAATGACAACAAATTAGCAAAATATATATAGTAAATTGAACGAAACGATCTAAACAGTATAAGTTTGATATGGCTATCAAAATTTGAAGATTAAAAAAAGTTTTGTTTGAGAATTCTTTAAGAGACCAGTTACTTAAAATATTTAATTGAAAATTGTAGCGAGCGGTAATACTGGCGAACCGACTGGTCGCCAAAGACGGCTAGTCATATTATAAAAAAATGCTTTGTTTCAGTAAAAAATATTATTACATTAATTGCAGATTAATTCTTTCCACTTTAATTTAAAGCATAAATTCTACAAGAAGTAACAGAAAATTAGAGAGATACATATTACGTTATGACTGAAGGCCTTTATAATATTATGAGTGAATTATATGATCATCAAAATTTGAAGTTTTAAAATATTTTGATGAAAAATCTATTAAAGTTGGAATTGCGTAAAATATTTAATTATTAAAATTTAAACGAACATTAAGATTGGCGAACCGGTTGGTCGCCAAAGTCGGCTAGTATTTAATAAAATTATGAAAACTGTTAGTTATTTTTTGTTTGTTTTTACTGAAATTCAAATCTGGAAAATTATGCATTTTTTTTATTGTGAAAATTTGAAACAAAAATAGTAAAAAATTTTTGCAAATATTAAATATTTTCATTAAAAAGACAGTTTTCAAATGGCGTAAAAGTAAGTTTTGTGCTATAATATTTACAGGAAACATGAATATTTTAATTAAGTATATGTGAGGAATGTCCTGATTGCCTGTTTGTATTGCACCAATTTGAAGTCTAATGATAGAAATATTATCTAATCAGGTATAACGATAATATGGCTGTTAAGGATAAATAACTTGTTTGTTACCAAAAATCACGCATGTACTTAAACAATCTAGGTATTTTTATTAATTTTATTAAATTACAGTCATTTTAATTACTCATTCAATGAAAGTTGAATGTGACTCCTGTTTTCGTCATTTTGTTATTTTATTCAGGATGATATTTTGGAGATTTCTTACAACATTAAATATGAGTAGTAGTACAAGTCACATAAATGGATCTTTTTGTTTTTGTAGCATCTGAGCTGATTTTGGAAATAGTTTTTAAAAGAATGGAATTTTTTTATAATGATATGTGAATAAAGACAAATGTAATAGAAAAACAAAAAAGCTGCATTCTAAAAGAAATGGCTTATAAAGTTTCTAAAATTAAAAGAGAAAATGACATCCTGTGTGCTAGTGAAAGTTTAAAAGATTTTATTATTGATCAATGCATGCTTGAAGAAAAAGAAAGTGATGATATCGATATAGATCGAAATTTGAACATTTTTGATATATTGCAGTCTTTCTGTAAGTTTAATTTCCAGTCGATAATGGATATTCACACGGAATTTTCCTCTCAAGTCGCGAATAATTGCAATGAAGAATGGTACA
>JAPMOR010101614.1:0-13701 GCA_026543865.1 Argiope aurantia
ATTTAAATAACGTTATTTGTATCTATTTACAATATTTAAGGGAATAAACACTTGTTTCCCTTGAAAACAGCTCGTAAATTAATTTAAACCAATTAAAGATCTTGGGTACTTTTACGTGTGCACTTTTATCATACGAAATGTATATAAAGTGAACTCTTGTTAAGCATACTCTATCTGAAATCATTCTATAGATTTTTAAAATATTCACTAAACATTTCAAAACACGTTACCAATAATTGGTATTCATCTGATACTTCAACATAAATATTTAAATATTAAAATAAAAGATACTGCTTTAAACCGTCAGAATATTACAGTTAATGAATTGCTAAAATAATATTGACACCATTTTCCATTAATGAGAAAATGAGGAGCGATAGTAATTTAAACCTTATAATGAATCATTGATATTGTTTAGGAGGGTGGAGGAATTTATTGGCTGATGACAAGCGTTACATACCCTGAACTCTCGTCCTTCGGAATTCGAAAGTATGTATTGATATTGGTTTAATTCTCGGAAGATTGAGCGAACATTAATAGAGTACTGTAGTTTGAAAGTGTAAAGATACACTATTCATGGAAATGTGGTATGATGCAATTGGAAGAGGTCGTGGTGAAAGTTCCAGCGTCAGTTACCGAATTACTTATGCAAATTATTTCTGGCATTAAGAAATTCTTCGATACGAATTCGAAACCACATTCCAGCCAAACCTGTGGATGAAAAATAAATCACTCTTTTAATACTTTCGATTCTTCAAGGTTCATTTCAATTCTTCACATTGAATGTGAAGCTTTGTATTAGATTTGTATTCGCCGTAAGAATAAAATATGAACTGATTAAAATGTCAAAAGTTATTTATAACTTTTGTTACTTTAAAAATTGTACTTTAAAAAGTACTTTTTGTACTTAAAGTGATTTTTGTACTTTAAAAAATGTCAAATGTACAATACTTTACTGGGTGTTAAATGTTAAATTTGTTTTTAAGACATTATATAGTTAAAAACAATGTGTAAAGATATTGCTTAATTGAAGTCGTTGTGAAGTGATTGGACAGTGTTTTGTGATTTCTCAATTTTTGTCATGTTTTCAGTTCTTTCATTCTAGTGTTTCAGTAATTACTATGTTTTCTAATATTCTATATTAATCTTCGATTCTACTGTATTAATTATACTGTTCCTAATTTTACTATCGAATATTTTATCACATTTCTACTGTTTTAATTACGATTATTTATTCTACAACTCAATTATGTTAGTCCTCGATTCCAATATTTATTCCTGAAATACTTTTTTATTATTTCTTTATAAGAAAATTTATGTAGAAACGCTTTTTTTATTTCATATTCTTATTTTAATAGGAAGAAATATTTATGAAGAGAATTATAAGCGTTCTCATATTTATTTTTATTTATTTAATTGCATAAGAATTTGAGTTTTCATAACATTTCTAATATGGCACTCTGATAAAATATTGAAATTTCATGTTCACACAATGTTTAGTGAAATATATCATTTTAATGGTTTTTAAAAAAAATTATGTTTCACTTCATCCTTATGAAAAAGAGAGCTTCTGATTTTTTAAATATTTTAAAGAGAGCTTCTGATTTTTTTGACACTTAAATTTTTTTCAGCATGAAAAATATTTAATTGACAGTATGCGTAAAAAATGACATTAGTAAGATAGGTCAAAGAGTTACTCTAAGAATGAATAAAGTGCCATCAGTTCAGATCAAGGAGATAAGGTCAAAGAGTTAAGTACAAGAGTAAAGTAAGAGTTCAGGTCAAAGAGTTAAGTACAAGAATAAAGTAAAAGTTCAGGTCAAAAAGTTAAATACAAGAGAAAAGTAAGAGTTCAGGTCAAAGAGTTGAGTACAAGAGTATAGTAAGAATTCAGATCAAAGAGTTAAGTTCAGGAATAAAGTAAAAGTTCAGGTCAAAAAGTTAAATACAAGAATAAAGTAAGAGTTCTGGTCAAAGAGTTGAGTACAAAATTTAACGTCGTTGGCGTACCAAAGAAGTTAATTTTCTCCAAGATCATTTTTAAATTAAAACCTAACTGAAACAAATTTTTAATGATATATAAAATTAGCTATAGTAACGAATGAAAATATATATCATAAGATTCTGCAAGTAATAACCATATGAACTTATTCAGAACCATATATTTAATTTCATTCCATTTCCTTAATGAATGCGAATTTCCCCCAATAATCCTTCCCTTTATATAGTAATCCTGAATCCCGAATGGGATCATAATTTGCTGGGCAAAATGAAGGTTTGAAGGAATAGAATATACATTCTTATGATAATGAAAAATAGAAATGCATTTATTACATGGTTTAATTCATTATTTTGACGGCTGGATCTATATACCTCTCATACTAAGTCCAGAGAGTAAAGGGGCGGTACTTTTATAAGAGATCCAGGATTATTTGATTCTTTCTCTGCCAAGGTGCAATAAAAGTCCAATTACTTCTAAACAAAGCATCGCGATCAAAGAACAAAGTTGTAGGTGGGAGCTTAGGTGGTAATAATGACGTATAAGGCAAAAAGAATTATTGCATTAACAGAGGAATGCAACTTATTTTTCCTGTTATTTGAATGTAATCAAATATACTGCAACGCATAATGCTTTCCATCCAAAAGAGAAATAATTATCTGTCAGTTAATAAAATGAATTTTATTTATTATGCAAATTCAGTAGACATGGTAAATCAATGCTAATTTATCTTTGAGCATCGCGTTCATGTGAATTTTTCTTTTCGAGTATAATTACGTAATTTATTATACAATTTTATGCGTGTTATGAAATTTAATTAAACAATTTAGTATGTAAATTTCAGTAACTATTTTATTTTGTTATGCATTTGTTTAATCACAACTATCTACTTAGGCAACCGGCAATTCTTCCATCATAGTAATAGTATTAATATAGTGGTGTGAAAATAATGAATGAGTTATATCTTATCACACAAAAAATCTAATTCTAAATTCTCAAAATAAATATAAAGCAAATTGATTGATTAACTATGAGCCCCGAGTACTGAAATTAATTGGTGGAATCAATTCAGTTGTTGAAGTTGTGAAACAATATTCAAAGTCTTACTTTTAATTATATCTGGAAGAAAAGGAGGATGGAAGCGGCAAGCGATCATTGTTGATGTTCTAGTCGTCTAGTGGATATGGCCGGTGTTTTTCGCCATAAAGATTATGCACTAAATATATATATATACGTAATGTGTAACATCTAGAGAGATCTTCGTTTAAAAACGATTTTAATCAGATATTTTGAGTATTGTATAGTAACTATGCACATCACATCGCAAAAGAATGTAAAAATATTCGTTCGTAAATATTTTTATTGTAGATAACGATAAGAAAAGACATATAAATAAACATAACGTTATAAAACTTCCCTTACAAAGTGCATGAAACTTTAAATATAAATTAATATAATTAAAGTTTTAATGTAGATAATTTTATAAAGAATTAACATATAATAATAGCGTAATTGAAGCAGTAAGGCAGACCACGATTGGCTGATACAGCATGGAACTGATACTTTCCATTGACTTGGTGGAATATCACAAATGAGCGCAAAGGTGCGAGGTCAGTCCGATTCTCTATTTTTGTAACAATCTAGTTTGAACCTTATTGTCGACTACCCGATACATTTTATTTATATAAATTCTGTGTACCTAGCATAAAGTGTTATGCTGATGCTATTTCATCCTACCTACGTCAAATTAGCATTCATTTATTTCACGCATTTGACAAATGGCTTCCTCAGGAACTTAAAGAATCAAAATTTTATAATAATCATGGTTATATATTAACAAAAACAGTTATTATGAACATTCAGATTGATTTGCATTAATTAAATATTTTTATTAAATTTAAAATAAAACTAATTTTTTTGGATGATATAACAATTATAAGTGAAACAAATGTATAGGATAGCGATATTTTTCGTCAAGCAACAATTAAGTTAGAATTTTATGATCGCAAAATTTTCACATTAGTAGTAAATGAATACCACATTTGGCGTATCATTGTCAGAGAAATATTATAGTTTGGCGACAGTGCCATGTCCTTAAGCTAGCTCAGTTATATAAGTGATTATAGCTGAGATTTATTCCATTCAAATTCTGCATATTATATGAAACTGTTAAAGATTTGTAATCCTTCGAAAACTGTATTCACGAATCCATGAACTACTCGAAACGGTTTGTGACATTTATCTCCCATTATAGGTTTCAGACACGCATTTTCAACACAAAGAGTGGACAGGTGGCTATTGATTATGCAATGCTAGAATTCAGCATTCATAGAGTTTTCAGTGAGAGGTTTCTACTAGCGCATAGGAAACATAAATATTTGAAACAAATCTTGGATTTCAATTAGTTTATCGCCAATATTATTCAATATTTGAAGATATTTGAAACGTTCTAAAGACCACAATATTTTGGTAATGAAAGGAAAATTAATAGTTTTTCAGAAATATCAAATGCCTAATAGGTTGAAGAATCAACGATCTTCGAAAATTTTGATTTTATTTCAGCAGAATGTTTAAGAACAAACACATTGTGTTAACAAACATTGCTTAAAAATATAGAAATAAATGTACCTTCTCAGTTCATTTTAAAATATGCTACTATATCGTTTCGTTAACACAAGAAAAACCAAATTAAAAGTCAAATTCAAAAAAATTGTATCTTTCAAAAACAAAACAAAGGTTTTAATTTTTGTTTTAATATATCTCATAGCACCTTCTCGATTCAGTTCATAAAATGAAATGAAAGAATATATCAATATAAATATCATTAATTATAGATATAATTACTGCATATACCACATAATACAAATTCACATTTGGAGAAAGAGAAACCAACAACTGCTGTCTCTTTTGAAAGCAAAACAAGTTAAAATTTTAAAAACTGTTAAGTAACTTACAGAAAAGTGCAAAAAAGGAGGGATAATTTTGGAGTTTCGAACAATATATTTCATAATTTCTTCTTATGTTTGTTCGAAGTATCCCGCCGTTTGATGTTATATTTTTTTAGACTTTTTGAGATCACAATTTTAATTATAAATTATTTTAAATAAATAATGCAGTACTGATTTATTTAGCAAAATATTTTAAAATATCAAATTGTTAAATGCATTAAGTTCATAGAATTAGCATAGCATTGCGCTTGTTCTATTCATAACGTGCATACGCCGTACTAATGAAATTGAGTTCCATCCGGTCAGAATGCTATTTTTGTAACCCATGTTCTGATTCCATGTTGTTTTTCTTATAATATGTTTTTTTTTCCTATCTGATTTCTAATGCAAAATCCTCTGATAGTAGGCAAATACCATCATGCTTTCAACAATTGAAGAAAATCCTGTCATGAAGTCTTAATTCATGAAACAATAAAGACGTAACGAATTGCCTTACAACAAGGATATCTAATGCTGAAAATTGTACAAAAAATATATTCAAAAATAGCCAAAACACACAAAAATAATTTCACAGTAGTAAAGATAATATCATTGAAAGAAAAAAAATAATGGTATACAATTCATTTTTAGGTAAAAATGCTTTACGGAATTATTGCGCTGAAATGCAAGATTTATTATTATTATTAATTGAAGTTGAAATCAAATTTTCAAAAAAAAAATGATCACTTCTCAGTGCACATTCAAACTCATCAAAATATATTTGTGCAGAGTTCGGTAATTCCGAAGTTTAATGATTCGGATCCCAAGTTAGCCAAAAAATTTGTCAAGTAATGCCAAGTAAATCGATCAAATAATGATCTGCCAACACACACATAGCGTTCTTTACTTTCGATACTTAAAAATAATTCCCCTCTTTAGGTATAAGTTCAGATATAATTCTCCAAACAGAACAACATAAATATGCAATCTAAGAATATTAAAAAAAATGCAGACCGAACGAATTTGTGAGATTTGCACATTTAATGCTGTTAAGATAACATAATTTAAAGATGCTATTTTCAGGTTAAAAAAATTAGATTAGGATATAGCAATTTTTAAAATTATATTTTGTTACATAATTCACTTCGAGGTTCACATAAAGCTTATTGTAACGAGAAAAGAAAAAATAGAAAATTTTAATATGGGCATCAAAATGGTGAAAATCCATATTCTGATTTCTTTTTAATCTACTGAAATATTTTATAAGAAATATTTTCTGAATTGGCAGGTCTTTACGTCTAATAAACAAAAGAGATAAATAAAGAAAATATATCTAAGAAAGCTAATTTTCGAAATACTATCAAAATGGAATGAAAGCACTTTGTAATTTCTTGGACGGAACTTTCATTACTAGATAAAAAGTGAATTTAAATTTCATATTTCAATTTTCAAATAGCTCAATAAACCATTAAAAGATTTCTGCAGTTATTCTGGAATATAATATAATCCAATGGTAAAAGAAATTTTAGTGTCTACGCTTATTTTCTCAAAGATATAAGTGTTGAACTGTTACCTAACGGGATAAGGAGAGAAAAGAAGTGATTCAAAAATAATAGAAAATGCTTATTATTTGAATTTTTTAATAATTAAAATCACTTAAAATATTGAATTAAAATTAATGAATTAAAAAATACCGAAGAAAAATATATTAGATAAAAGATAAATGTGTTTACTAAATAAGAAAAATATATATTTTTCATTATTTATTTATGTATTGGATAAAAATTATTATTTATTCAAAAATATTTATTTATTTACTAATTATAAAAAATATTTCTAGTTTAGAAGATTATCAAATTATTTACTCAAAATTTTTCAGATAAATTTTAAAATAAATTATTTAGTTCATGAACCCCTATACTTTGTTCTTTGTCTGTTCTTTGTCTGTTTCGTGATTTTCATATGTTTGGTTTGCTTTTAAATAAAACTGATTTTACTGAGGTTTCAATTTTATTAAAGTTCACTTTTTATTGTGTCGTGTGTATGTGCTTTCTCTTTGTCTCTTTTGACTTGTGGCTGTTGTCTGCTTTGTGTGTGTGTGTGTGTGTTTTTGTCTTCTGTCATATTGCAATTTTATGTCTGTGTCTAAACATTTATATATTGTACTTTTAAATTGCATGTATTCTGTATTTTTAAATTGTTTTTACTGTTGCGATCTGCGGTACGGGGTGGTGCATCAAACGTTCTTGGACTTTTTAGAAAAAAATAACCCCGGCCGCCTGCCTTGGGCCAACCAGAGGGTGGGTTAGGTACAATAATATATTAGTTAATTAAGATGAAAAATAAAATATACCATCACTCTCTGGAGACCCACGCTTCTCCAGCCGACGTCCCATTAGAAATTAAAAGAGGAAAAGGTAATTAGATAAAATAACTATAACATTTCATTCTAGAGGATGAATATGAAATATGATGTATTGAGATGACGTTTGAGGTCTTAAAGCTAATGTTAATCAACACATAAACACTCACTTTAACCTACGATCCGCTTCTCTTTCATCCTTCACTCTGGAAATCAAGGTATTATTCATAAAATACATCTAATCATATAGTTAAAACTTCATCTAAGTACAGGTTATATATATAGAATACAACTACAGCTAAGTCTAAGTAACTCACTCTTAGTCGCGTCACGCGGCAAACATATCACCATCCTTCATAGCTCGACGCGTTTAGACCACTTTTATTTTATTTTATTTTTTGCTGTTTTTCACTGTATTTTATATTTGTGTTGTGTGTGTTTTATACCATTTTACTTCAATGCTTAGCTCTCCCCATCCTATTGATGGGATGAGCCATGTACTAAATGAGCAACTATAAGGCTCATTTATAATCAGCCTCTTGAAATTTAAATGTTAAGAAAGAGTTCTTAATTAGAAAAAAATACAAATATATTATTGTGTTAAAGCATCTGCGTAGGTTACAACCGTGGTGGACATCGACAAGCAAACATCTGTTGCCAACATTCGTTTTCACAAGTTAACATAAGCTAAACGATTACAATTCATTCATCGATACACAAAGTGAACCTTACATTCGGCCCCGCTCAATATAAAATTTAGACAGACAGAAGAAATTTTACATTGAAGCGTAAAAATAAAAGAAACAAAGTTTTTGATGAAATCATAGTTCAAGTCTCTGGGGAACACACACCAGTTAATATCTTTTTGACGATGGCTCAGTGGCTCTCATTCTCTTCGTCTGTGCTGTTTTCCTCGATGGTTGGTGAATTTCGTTTAAGGTAAGGGCGAAGATGTTGTACGTGGACAACCTTGATAAATTTGTTCTGCTGTGTTGTAGACTTGATCTCGTAGCACACCACCCCGACTGGACGTATAATCACAAATGGTCCTTTGAAAATGGGAGAAAGTTTGTGATCACCTTTTTTCGGCCAGTCGTACAATACGAGATCTCCTGCCTTGAAGGAATGGGATCTGCGATGGAGATCAAATAGTTTCTTGTTCTCCAAATGTGTTTCATACACATTATTTGCTGCTTCGGCCCTGGCTAAAGTTAAAAGGTCTAGTTGGTCTTCACGTGGCGTGTCATCTATGAAACTTCCAATGTGAAGTTCACGTGGAAGGCGTGGCTCATATCCATGAAGTAAATAAAATAGTGTTTTCTTAGTAGAATTTTGTTTTGTGGTGTTCATTGCGAGTAAGGCATTTGGAAGTAATTCGTCCCATTTATTCGGGTTTTTGTCAAAGAGGACATAATGATGCCGTTGGTTCGTTCAACGATACTATTAGCTTGTGGTGTCGCTGATTGTGTGATTCTATATTTTTGAAGAAACCGCTGAGTGTGACGTGCGGTAAATGCTGTTCCTCCATCTGATAAATACATATTTGGCTCTCCATATCTAAGTATTATATTATGATACAGATCATCAGTCTCTGTATGAGTGGCGAGAGATGCAGAAGGTGTTGCAATTACATAGCGTGTGGCGTGGTCAATTTGGACAAGCATATTTGTATTTCCATTTATTGTTTCTGGCAAACCGATTATGTGGTCAGCAGATACAATTTCCCAAGGTGTGGATGGAATCGGCATCTGCTGCAAAAGACCATAGGCATTAGCAGTACGTCGGTGGACAATTTGGCATTTATGACAGCTTTGAACATATGCTTTACAGTCATTGCGCATATTTGGCCACCAATAACGTAATTGCAAATTGTGAAGAGTTTTTTTCGTCCATATGTCCAGCATCATCGTGACAAGCGATCAGAGTTTTCTCTCTCATTGCCTTAGGAATCACTACTACAGATTTCGAATTATTATCTTTAACTCGCACAAGAGTGTTGTCATCGATATTGTAATTGCATATGATTGACATTGTCCTTTTGTTTGGATTTTTTTTCTCTGAGTAAGCGAAAAATATACTAACAAAAGTCATCTCTATTCTGTTTCACACAAATGTCTGATTCATAATTTGCAGTAACTGTTAAAAAAACAGGTGGTGTTGGGAAACGTGAAAGGTGATTAGTGATGACATTTTGCTTTCAGGGTCGGTGCTCAGTTGTGAAATCAAATTGAGCCAAATCCACTAAATATCGTGCAAATTTACGATTAATTGCATATTTTGCAACGACATAAGCGATTGTATAGTTGTCTGTGATGAGTTGAATCTTGCGACCTTGGAGATAGAGTCGAAATTTTTCAGTTAGGGCCCAATGTACAGCACCACATTCCAGTTCGTTACTGTGGTAGCGTGTTTCGTCATCTTTTAAGGTACGTGAAGTATATTCAATGACAAGACGCTTTCCATTCTGTTCTTGAGATAAAACTTACACGTGTAGAATCTAGTCCAGAATAAGATGCATCAGTTTCTACAAAGGTTGGAAATCCTTGTTTGAAATACGAAAGAATTGGAGCAGTTGTAATTGCAGTTTTTAAAGATTCAAATGTACGCTGTTGGTCATCTGTTAAAACTATGGGAGCATTGTTGGTCTTCTTTTCTAAACCTTTTAAAACGCTTGTTAAAGGTTTAGCAATAGCAGCAAAGTTATGAATATACTTTCGAAACTGATTAGCAAATCCGAAGGAAACTACGAACTTCATGAATTGATTTGAGAGTTAGGTAATGTTCAAATGCTGCTATGCTTTCCGGGTCAGAACGGACACCATCTTGAGAAATAATTCGAGCAAAAAGAGTGATTTCTGATACTGCAAATTGCGTTTTTTCTCGTGTCAGCTTGAAGCCAGCTTTTTGAGTTGCTTCATATGTCACTTTGAGATGATAATTGAAGTCATCATGAGGAGTTGATATATCATCAATGTATGTGTTTACATTGTGGGGTGCCAGATGCTTGTAGGCTAATTTAATCGCTTTTGTCATTGTAGATGGACCATTTGTGACACCAAAAGGCATTCGATGAAATTCATAATGTCTGTCAGGAGTGACAAATCCAGTTGTGTAGGTGTCAACGTCTCTTATGGGAATGCAGTGAAATGCAGATTTTACATCCATTTTAGAATTGTAGCTCTTGCCTGCCTTGCGTTGAATAACGTCTTCCATTTGGTTGATTGGGTGCGGATCAATATTTGTGATAGGATTCATAGTGCGAGAGAAATCTACCACAACTCGCCTTTCATGAAAGGGGCTGCTACACAATGAAAGCTGGTACTGCGTACGGTGGGTTGGAATGACGGCAAATTCCTTGTTTTAACCATTTTTCAATTTGTGATCAGGCTCTGAAAGTCTATAAGGTCTACATCTAATAGGCTTTTCATATTGCAATTCGATTTTGAATTCCACATATGGGCATAGTCTAATGTTATCATCATTCGAATAAAAAACATCAGTAAATTTTCCAATTACTGCAGCAAGTTGAGCTTGTTGAGTTGTAGAGAGACCTGCGGATTTAGGGATAAGATTTGTTTCGGATGAAATTATATTGGGTGTTGCTTCTGGCAAAGTAACATCATCTAATGATGGTAGTGAGGATGGATGAACAGCGACATAGTTTATGCTGGGTTTCGAAGCATGAATACATTCGTACAAATGAAATGAAGTTGAAGTAGAAATACATAATGAGCCATTAGGGTCGTAAGTGCATTTAGCTTGAATTTGTTGTTGCCAATCGAATCTTAAAATAAGTTTAAATGGAAGCTGTGTGCACACTCCAATTTTAGGCATCATATGTTCCAAATTACCAACAATTATGTTTAAAGAAATCCAACCTATAGGCTTTATTTCATGGTCAACAACTTGGAACTGTCAATCAGTCCATGGGTTAATAACAATATCATTTGGAACACAAGATTGTTGAATGACTGTGATATCTGCACATGGATCACAGAGGGCTTGAATTTCTGTATCATTGTTGATAATAACAGGTATTAAGGTACGTCTTTTAGTTTCAGTTCTAATACAATTTATAGAATTATTATTTGCACTATTTGCTGTTGTAGATCTTCCAGATGTCGAGTTGCGATTGTTGTTATTGCGGCGGGAATTTGAACTTATGGTTTTGACTACTGTGTTATTATCAGAACTAGTTGAACTGCTAGAAAAAGGGATTTGGGCATTAGTTTGACTGTTGGTATATTGATTTTGTCGTGACGTGTTTCTTGGTTAAGCTATGGTTGAACCACGTGGAGGAGGTGTTAAACGGCACATATTATGTGGAAACAAAGACCATAATGCATGGCCTTTGTTTCCACATCTCCAACAAGTAATATCACGAACTTCGTCAGTTACTGGATTGTATTTACGACTTTGTTCGTCATGTGTATAAGAAGATCGAATTTGAGATTTCGGAGAATGTTTCTTATGCTCTTATTTTGCACTGCGAATAGCATCAAGTGCAGTTGCCCTGTCAATTAATTCTTCAACAGTATTCGTATTTTGATTAGCTAATGCAATTTGCCATTTTTCCTCGGTAATATCACATATGATCATAGAAATACGGACAGGTGGGGAAATTGTGAAGGGAGCTTTTTCCAAAAGAGCATCTTTTGAATAAATATATTCTACTAAACGTTCATTATGCCTCAACTTTCGTTCACTTTGCTGAGCCAAAAATTCTTGCATTGTAATACGCCTTTTAAATCTTGAGGCGAGAGTATTTTTCCAAGTAATTCAATCATTAAAATTTTTCCTCTTGTTAATTGCCAATTTTTTGCAGATCCTGAGAGACGAGAAATAGCATTAGTTAATTTTAATTCGTCGGATCAGATAGCTAAAGTTGAAATAATTTCAACTTCCTTTAACCATTCAAGTGTATTTTCAGTTATATCACCTTTAAATATTTGGATTGAATTTGCAGTGTCATGTGATTTGAATCACATTTGGATTTACTTGTCTTTCTAAAAATTGTTTTTGCGTTTCCATTAATGTAGAAAGAATAGCTGCGATATTCAGATCTATTTGAGAGGGCGGAGGCATAGGAAGTGGTGATTGTGTAGAAGTATTACTTAAAAGTTCTACTTGTTTTCGCAGAGATTCAATCTCTATCAATAAAAGTGCATTATCAGAAATTGGCTCCTCAACGTTATGAAGATAATGCACTCGAAGAAAATTCAATTCTTCCAAAGTTCCTTCACTATTTCTTTTATTATTATCCTCTACAATACGCAAAAATAGTTCATTCTTATTTCCAGTTAGCGAAAGATTTCTGAAACGTAATTTTTTTTACAGTTGAACTATCGTTAAAGTTTGCAGCGGTTGCGAGTCTAAAGAATTAAAAATGATATCATCTTTTGATGGCATTTTTTTTTTCTTTTTCTGTTCACTGCTCTTGACGAAAGAAAGAAATTAGTGAAGATTGCTTGGCGACGTTCTTGTTTAAAAAGCAAGCAATAAATTTTGCAAATAGAATAATATTTTTGAAGGTAAGGCGAAATGAATATTCTACATTCGTTAAAATACTCGCACTGATTTGTACAAGGTTTTATCACAAGTAAAATGAAAGTATATCGATTTTCTCATAAACTTCGCTTACTATGCGTGGGCGTTTTTTTGGAATACGTTCAGGCAGAAACAATCTTGGCGAGATTATCATTCCTTGGCGAGGATTCTGAAAGTTACAAAAAAGGCTTAATAAGTGATTTTTTTTTATAAAATATTATTTGAAATTCTCTTTGCAAGTCCATTAGATTCCAGCTGCGCCGTATAAGGCTGATTTATAATCAGCCTCTTGAAATTTAAATGTTAAGAAAGAATTGTTAATTAGAAAAAAAAATACAAATTTATTATTGTGGCAAAGCATCTGCGTAGGTTACAACCGTGGCGGACATCGACAACCAAACATCTGTTGCCAACATTCGTTTTCACAAGTTAACATAAGCTAAACGATTACAATTCTTTCATCGATACACAAAGTGAACCTTGCACAAGCCACCATTTATGATGTATTAAGCCACAATTTATAAAGCCACTGCATTTAATTACTTCCCATGTTCTTAGTACAATGCTTGTACCCTTTTTTCTTGATTGCAATAAAGCTGTCTGGAAGACTGGGCTGTCCCGGGTGGGGCTTCCGGCTGCTTGGGTGATTCTTTTCCCCAACCCAATTTTTTTCCCTTACGCCCAACAGGCAGGGTTGAAGGAATGTACATTTACTTTGTTCTTATCATGATTATTTGTATTCAGACATATTCCATACAAGTTGATTGCCTTCGACATTTGCACATTTGGTCAGAAAACCTCTTACGGAATTTCATTCGTAAAAAACATTTTTGAACTATCATGTTAACATTTATCGTTTTCGAATA
>JAPMOR010101618.1:1618-19528 GCA_026543865.1 Argiope aurantia
TTAATTAAAAAAAGTTAAATTTTGATGTATTTTCAACATAAATTCTGAAAATAATACAGCATAAGAATGTTTTTTATTCTATTTTAAAATAGAAATTTTATATAAATTTCCACAATAAATATTTCAACACCTATTCTCTTATCATATCATATGTTTTCAAAGCTACGAATTTTGAACTTAATTCCTATAGAATTCCATTATGGTGAGAAGTAAAAACACTTAAAATAAATTCAATTTAGCACCCAAAAGTTAAACAGATGTTCCCTAGAATTTTATTTAGAAAATTTAGTCAAAAAATTGACATATTGCAGGCTCTTTCACATTCTGACTTCGAAAGGATTGATTAAAATGCGATGCAAGAAAAAAAAATTCAGTTATATCCTGAAAGAAATGCTTCAAATACATAGTGAATACGTTAACAGGTGTTGCGTGACTGAGAAGGGAAGCTTTTCAAGACTATTCTGTTTCTCCGGAGAAATTTCGGCTCCACTGTAGAAAATGGTCGGCAGCAGCTTTGACACGCAATCTCTTCTCCTTTAATTCAAGTTTTGGAATAAATAAAGTTTATTTGTACAGACCTTCTAAATGGAATCAATACCGTGTATTCCATATAGTGCAAAAATGTGACTGTAACATCCATACCACTAATTGTTATAATTTTGAAATATATGGATATAATTTTAGAATATAGTTTCCTTAAATCTAACTGAAACGGAAAAAAAAATTCTTAAGAACTGAGCCTTATTGAAAATTTTGAAAAATAACGAAAACTGGCACATTAAATGCACACGCACGCATGCACGCATAAGCACAGACTCACACAAAAACATTTCTATCTTTATTATTAGAAGAGAGATAGAGAGAAATTCTTTTCTGTTTATCTGTTCACCATGAATTTTTGTAAACTTTAGATTGATGTATACGTAATTTATGGAAGCAAATATCCCTTCAATGTTATGGCTTCCTGAACTTTAAGATGCTGGCTAATATTTTGACATCATTTAACTTAGATCCGTTTAAAAAATTCATTGCCAATAATTTTCATACTGAATGAAAGTGTGAAATTATACTAATAAATGAAAACACTTAAATAAGGGTAGTATCTCTGAGTACAGTTCTGGAATCAAATACCAATTGTAGAGAGAAAACAAATAGAACATGTAATTGTCAGAGCTTCGGAAGTGCTTATTTAAAAGAAGTGCTAGTTTACGTAAATATCTTTCAATCTCAAATAGTTTATAAACCGATAATTGTGTTTAAAAAATATCAGTAAATTTGCGTCTTTTGGAGGTACCAAAATTGTTTTCATGATTTTTGAAAAAATAAACTGCATAAATTTGAAAATAGGTAATTTTGAAAAATAACGTAACGAATACGTCTACTTGATACTTAAAAAGAATTTGAACTTGCAAAAACCAAAAATTATTTCTACTGCATTTCTTTTCAAAGTCATTAAACACTTCATAATTCCTTGAAAAGTATTATCATTCATACTTTTTATACCTTTATGAATTTGTATATATTGCCAAAATTAAATGCTCAAAACCGAAAGTGAGATCAACACACAGTAAATTTAAACTGTACGGAAATGTTTGAAAGTAATCGAAAATAATTTTCCATTCTAATTAAAATAACAATTAGATTCCATTGCTAAAATTTAATATCAATTGCATTCATTAATTTAAGGGAACATAACCATTCTGTCTCCTTTTCTATACGTATCAATTAAAGTATTGTTACGAATTTTTTTTTTTACCGGGGTTCGTTTGGATAGTGGAAGTTATATGGTGTGGAGAACGCTCAATCAGCAGACGGCAGTAGAAAAAGGAACAACGACGTTTATTTACACGAAGACACACAGGACAGCACAAAAACGACAGCTATATACAGCACAGAGACGACTATCTTCAGCCGAGACGTGTAGCATACAACCGGAATCTATTGCAGACAGTAGCGCACAGCTCAGTTCAGCACGAGCATGACTCCGTCGCTTCCGACTACGACTCTCGACTGCTTTTTCGACGACTCCGTCCACTCTGTCTTCGACTTCTCCGACTCTCGACTCCTACTGACTGACTTCCTCTGGCAGCTGCGGCTGCTTCCTTTTATAGGTCCCGGGAGGCGGGGCTAGAAGCCTCTCAGCAAATCAGGAACGTTCGAGGCGTATCTCGGTTCCTACTGGACGGATCGGGCAAATTCTCGAAGTTTCGGGTATTATCTATTTTGGCACCAAAGTCGCCAAATTCATCGCCAAGTCGCCAAATGGTCGCCAAGTTTGTCGCCAAGCTCTGGTACTCCCGACGCGCCACCTGGACTCCGTCCCATTCAGATGACTGTAAAACTTTCATTCTGTTGATGGAACAAACTATGCTGGAAAGCCGAATTGTAGATTTGTAACAATATATATAATCAAAGAATAGCTAAAAATTATTTTTCTTTATTTTTCCATAAATGTAAGGAATAATTTGCACTAGATACTATTTCAAAGAGAATTCTTTGTCTCTAAAAAAGTTCGAAATGAGCTTAAGAAATTAATTTTTACCCTTTACTTCCAAGAGAATGTTCTTTCGTTTCCTAGCTAAAATTCATCATTTTTAATTTCAAATTATTAATATAATGCTGAACAAGATGGACAAGATTATAATTAAACTTTCTATTAGGGATTCTGAAGAATGATAAATCGAATCAATTTTGTTTTCCGTGACTGAAGGTAATATGACGATTGGATCGCTTGTCTTAATGAGGTGACTGGATAGAATGGAGAGGTCACTTGTCGTCACTGTCATATTCAGGTTTCCATTAGTTAGGAGAAATTACGGCGGAGGATAAAAACTAAATAATTGGTTTCGGGATAACATTTCGTTAGATGGAGGATATATTTCCCAAGTTACGTAACTGGATTTTAGTCTTTTAAACTTGATACTTAAAAAGAAATAATCCTGTGTTAGTAAATGTTTGTTAAATATTGGAAACTGAAGAAAATTTGGAAAAAGATGATATTTTTCTCCATTTCTGTAGGGGAAAATGATATTTTGATCAAATAATACTAAGAAAGATTATTTCTTGAAAGGGAAAAAGTGGGATTTTTTTTTTCATTGTGTTGGAAAAAAAATGTTATTTTGTTTTTTTGTAATATAACATCAAAGTAGAATAGTGATTTCTTTATACGTTTTTTTATTAATTTTAGTATTGCAAAGCATTTTTATGTTTACCACATAATAAATCAATAAACATCTACATTTTAAAAGCGATAAACTGTTTTTGAAATTTCTTTTAATTTTACATTATTTACGATTTTTAGATTTCAATTATTTCTTAATGTTTAATGAAAAATGTTTATACGATAATATTTCCTTGTATTTCAATTTTAATTATGAAGCCTGAAGTCCTTTTGTAAAAATTATAAAAACAGATAGATACCCAATTCTTATTTTCTCACTAAATATACTTACATTTTTTCTAATATTTTTCAGCATTCAAGTCATTATTTATGTCAATCTATTCAAACTACATTCTAACCTCATTTTCGATCTTCACACCATTTTTTTCCAGCACTACAGAAATCCAATATTAAGTATGCTATTCGCAGGATAATACAATATAATATTGGGCAGATTCATAAATTAATCGAAATCAAATATTAAGTATGCTATTCGCAGGATAATACAATATAATATTGCGCAAATTCATAAATTAATCGAATAACACACAGTGAGGCAGAATCAAATAAAGTATAGGAAAATATAATTAATTAGAACCTATAGTAGATGAATGATTCTTGAAGGAATTCCTAGAAAGTTTCAATGAAAAAAAAAGCTATATTCTTCCGTTCTCAAATCTGAATTACATCTTCGTGTATCTAAAATATTATTTCAGCCACATACAACCCACCTTCATTTTAATTAAACTTGTGATTTGAAATTTCGCTGGATGGCAAGTCAAAGGCTTGCTTTTTCTTTGATGGTTTGGATGCGAAAGGATGAATCTTCCATTCGTCCTAATGAGACGGGCCGGATAGGATGGCGGTGTCACTTGCCACCACTGCTGAAACTGCCGGATCAGGTTTATTTTAATTAGGTGAAAATTACATAATTTGGTTTGGAATAGATGTAGAAAATATTTTGTTTCCTTCTTATAAATGAATGATTATAAGAATTACGTTTCTGCTCATTTGTGATTCATTTAACTGTAATGAGGATTGCTGGCACTTAAAGTATACAATATAAATTTGGCTGCCAGATATTTATTTGTGACATTTTAATATATGAAAGAAACTGAACACGTAAAAGCTTTTCAATGTAAAGGGTCTTTCAAAATTTTCGCAAGATTTGAATTTGCCATCATTCGTTCAATAAAATGTTGGCATCCCTATTAAAACCGCCATTTGACAGCTATAGTTTAGGGTTAGTAAAAATAGAGCGTTACACGCTAGAACAAAGTGTTAACACAAAATTTGAATTATATAAAACATAGTCTTTTTCTGTAAATTGTTATATTTTTATTGCATCGTAAAGTACACAGGATAGATTATGTATGGAATAAGGCATAGCGTAATGGCCTCCACAGCTTTGCAGGCACATTTTATTGACATTTTCCATGACCATTTTGCATAAATGTAGCTGAATTTCGTTGATGGAGCGTTGAATTTCCTGCTTTACTGCAGCTATGCTTGTGGGCTTGTTGACATAGACCTTTAAATTCAAATAATCCCATACAAATAAATTCAGTGGTGTTAAATAATGCGTTTTAGAGACCTAATTCTCAAAGTTTTGAATTCTGGCCGCCAGACTTTCATCACCCGTTGTTCTATAGTAACGCTCTATTTTTACTAATCGTAAATTATAATCTGTCAAATGCTTTTTAAAAGGGCTGCCAAAAAGTGTGTACGGTGTTGCACTATGCCGCACGAATAGTGGGAAATTCAAATCTTGCGCTAATTTTGGGACACCCTTTATGTACGGATTTTTTTGGGATACTTTGCATGTTTCAGTGTTATATGAAATTTTAAAGAATTTTTGAAATTCATATGGCTATGTTACGATAAAAGTTTAATACAGTTAACGTTGGATATAAGATAAAAGCTTTTACACTCATTACAACTATTTCTATTTAAAAATTATAATCAGTTTCAATATTATAATTAGTTGGAATTGGAACACTTCTTTTCTACGGAATATAACAATTTTGCTTAATTATGTTCCTTTCCACGAAAATATTTACATAAAAATTTAAACATGTTTGTAATTTAGTGATGCATTGTTTTAAGCAAATAATAATACTTATTGAATTTATAACAATATTGCTTAATTATGTTCATTTGTACAAAAATATAGACATGGAATTTTTGAGTAAATATACTTAGTATTTACATATTTAGTATATTGAATTAAACATATTTAAAAAAATCTCATTTAACATTAGAAATCCAAATTTTAAATTACTAATAATTCTTCAACTGTTTTTTTTTCATAATTATAAAATTTGGTATGCATACAAGTTACTTAAATCTAGAAATATGAGTGTGTATTAGAAATCGTGTGTTGCTATTTGCAAAAAGTGGAGTTTGAATAACTCTAATATTGGAGACACTCCTTTACGAGTGAAAATGTTTCATATACTTGCAGAGAACATATTTCTACAGCAACAGTTTTGTTTTGAGATAAATATTTTTGGAATAACGAGCAGTGTTCAGATACTTTTATGACAGACTGTACAAATTATCATACAGATTTAGGAATGAATTAAGAAAAAGGAATATTTGAGATGCTGAGAATTAATTGGTTTTCATAATTTATTTCACAAAATTTAACCAGAAATGTTTTTACAATTTGTGTCAAAATGTAGTAATACAAAAATATTTAAATAAATTCAAACATGAAGTGTATGAGTGATTCATACTCCTTTCGTACTCGTACTTCTTTCTGACTAGCAAATGCATTATATCTTGAATGATTAACAAATTTTAAAATTATTTTCGATTCATTAACATTTCTGATTTAATACATTATAGGAAATATTAGTTTTTATTAGTTTTTTTCCAAATGAAACAGCAAAACTTAAATGTTCAAATGTATATTACAATTAAGATAACATAAAAAAATCAAAGAAGAAATAGAAACTCGTTATTTTTTCTCTATAATTCTGTCTGTAATAAAATCAAAGAGGAAATAGAAACTCGTTATTTTTTCTCCATAATTCCTTCTGTAATAAAATCAAAGAAGAAATAGAAACTCGTTATTTTTTTTCCATAATTCCTTTCTGTAATAAAATCAAAGAAGAAATAGAAACTCGTTATTTTTTTTCTATAATTCTTTCTGTAATAAAATCAAATAGAAAACGAACATGAAATTTTCCAGCTTATAAGCAGTTTATTTATTACTCATTTAATTATTTTGCCCAAACATTCCGTACTTAAATTTCTTAAAAATGCTCAAGAAATAATCCCACAAAGTGTTTAAAAAGAGTAAAATTAAATGCCATACACATTGATAAAATTACGAATTCCGGCACTTTTCCTTAATATTTCTCTTTGAACTTAATTGAAATAAACGCAATTCCAGTTTAACGAATGAAACATATTCTGAAAAGTTAAGCCTAGAGCCTGGCATTTAAGCTGAAAACAAGTATTAATTACAGCTCTAGTTAAGAAAACATCATGAGCGTTATCTTCACTAATTAGAGTTTATGGGGCTCGATCTTTTCCCTCTGGATTGCCTTAAACTGATAAGAAACATGAACTATGGCGACTTTCGAATCACCTAAGCACTTTCTCGCAACTTTCAATAAATAAGACGTGGAATTATCTGGAGTAAAATATTCCTTTTTCAACTTTAAGGTGAGGGTAATATATTCATCTTATTTGTAAAGAACTTTCTTTCTGAAATTAAAGCTTAAAATGGGTTTTTACAATAGAATATTCCTAGTTTAAGTTAGAGATACATATAAAATATAGTTAAGAATTTGTAATGTTGTTTTCTCTGTGCAGATAGTTCTATCGCAAGAAAAACGGTTTGACAGGTAGCTCTATCCCTGAATCAATGAACCACGCCCTTAGTGACCTTTTGGCTACTTGGTACCAAATTTGGCGACAACATGGAAGATTTTGGAATCTTTAGGAATTTTAGCGGTAGGCCCTTAGGAGGCGATTTAAGGTGACTTTTCCAGAACCTTCTCTGCCCAGTCTCGGGAAATATAAAAGGCCAATAAATGACATTGAAGTTTTATGTGTGCTGCAGAAATTTTTTTATAATGTATGCAATAAATTCATTCTGAACTTTATTCAGATTTATCATAAAATTCAGTTTTCAATTTTACTTTCAAAAAGATTTAAATGCTATAAATAGTAATATTTTATTTTGTTTCTACCAATAAATGCAAATTTTTTAAAAAAAAATTATAAATCTATTTTTTTTTTTTTTCCTTCTAAGGAACAATATTCAATAAAATATTTTTGGTACAGCAACCTTTAAATTAAAGAAAAGTATCGTTTGAGATAAAATCTGAATGAATCTGAATTATAAGGTTTTGAATATGACAATTTTAGAAAAACAACATTTTCATAATCTTAGAAGAGTCAGCCATTGGGGAAAATCTAGAAGCAGTTTGGCATATCTTATTTAAAATGGTTGATGTAATTGTCTAACATCATGCGTTTTTATAAGATATTACTATTCAAATTTTCAAAACTCACTTAGTTTTAGATGCAATAGAGAGAGCTTTCTTTTTATTTAAAATTATTCTCCTTTGGTGATTAGCTCAATTGCAGGAAATGTTGATTAGATTTAATTTTCTTTAAATCTTGAAGATATAACTTCGTTTTAATGATTCCGCCACATTTTTAAACATTAAATCTATGTTATTTTAATTATCTCTTACATATGTTCTGTTTATTGTGCACATGAACATTTCAGAATGTGACCAGTTTCATGATATCATGCAGTTATTAGAAACATAAATATCCGGAACACTCAACTTCTAAATTTCGTGATTTTTTATATGTCTCGTAAATTGTACAGATACTAAAGAGAAAAGAAAAAAAATATGGTATAATGAAATGAAATAATATGGTATAATGAAAACAGTTTAAACTTTAAAGAATCAATATGAACTATTCTTGGAAATCTGGCAAAAAAATTTAAAACAGATCACCAAAATTCTATAAATATTTAGATGATTAGTAGATTGTGACCGAGAAAAAATTTAAATTTTAAATTTTTCAAAAGTGGAAAAATTATTTTTTGCGATAATATTTTCGGAAGTTATCTTAGTAAAACACCAAAAATTAGCTTAATTTTTAATTCAGTAAAATTCTAATTAAAATTTCATAAGAATAAAAAAATCGCACATAATTTCACAAAAAGAACACTCCAGGTACAGAAGTATAGGCAAATTAAAAGGTAATCACCATGTTGATGCATTTGATTTCAAATTTTATCCATATTTTCCATTCTGAGATTTAAAATTAGAATTTTACAAGGTTAGAATTTTGAGTACTAATGTTTATATAGGTGCAGACGACTTTCCTTTAAAGAATTTCGGCCATAATAGGATGCACATTTCTAAATTTATGGCAAGGATTACATGTAAATTTTCCCCGTCTAACCTCTTCTATTTTTGAATTGTATTATTAAAATGCAGACAAACTGGGACGATATTATATAAATGTAAATCCAAAACACCTCATTTTACTAACATTATATAACAGGTCTATCATATTCATAAAATTCTGACATGAAAATTTTCAAAAAAGTTTAATAAATATTGATAAGTGTTTGGTAAAGTTCTTATACACATTTGCAATCCATAAAATGGATTTTAACAATGAAAACATTACATTCAAAGATACAAGGATCTTTGTTCTATCATATTCTGATCTATTTTAGGTGCCGTTATCTGTTGTCTGATCATTTTTCTATTAATATTTATATAATAAAATGCATACGCATTAAAATAAAGAGACGACGGAAAATAAAAAACGTTTTTTAATGACACAACATATTGAAATGACACAACATATTGGTCATGAAATTTCCTAATACCAAAGGAATAATGCAAATCAATTATAACCAAGTATACATTGTCTTTAACAAAAAGCCCATAAGTTGATATTCTTTTATAAATTCAGTATGCATTGATGGATACATTTCCTGAAGAAAATTGTTTGTATTGGATGAAGGAAACAAGTATTACTGTAAATGCCATATGAACTATGAATAACCATTTTGCTTAAAGCAACTCAGTTCTAATTATATAAATGCAAAACGTAGAATGGGTGAAGTGTATTTAATCCTTAAATATATGATTATTTCTTTTGAATTAAAAAATCGTTTATTACAGGAAAATAATCATAGGTTACGTAAAAAATAAATTTTAAAAATACAGATAATATTGGGTTGTTCGGAAAGTAATTTCGTTTTTACAAGGATTTAATTTATTTTTTTACACCCAACTTCACATTTAAGCAGTATAATTTTTATATGCTTTGAGAGTTCATATAGCAAGGCTTGTGTGTGAAAAATTCCAATTAATTCTACGCAGTAGTTTTTGGTTAGTGCCCTTTTAAATATGGAGAGCGATAAGCAGCATTTTCGACATATCTTACTGTTTTACTACAGAAAGAGTAAAAATGCTGTTCAAGCCAGAAAGAAATGGACCGATGTATATGGAGAAGGTGTGTTGACAGTACGCCAGTGCCAGAACTGGTTCGCTAAATTTTTCAGACGGTAAAACCTTCACCTCAAATGAGGAGGTCAAAAACCACCTCGATTCGTTTTTTGGCAGCAAAGACCAAAAATTTTATGAGCGTTGAATGATGCTACTACCAGAAAGATGGCAAAAGCTGTTGGACCAGAACGGCCAATATATAATTTAATAAAGTATATGTTTATTATACGAAAACTGTCTTTCATTTCCACACACACACACACACAAAAACGAAATTAAATTCCGAACAACCCAATAGTATGGTTTATTTATTTTTTAAAAAGCTGTATGTAGACTTTTGTAAACATACATTATTTCCCAAAATATAGTTAATATCTAATATATTTTTAAATATAACATTAAACATTGATAGCTTACCTCACAACAGATGAGAAGTAATTTTTTAACAATTAGATAAATCACTCCTTTATAGGGAACTCGACGATAGAAACTATCTCTTCTTCTGAATTTCATCACCCACCATATTCAAATGTAATTAAACAATATAACATACTTGGCAAATTAATGTCAACTTTTTTCTTTCAGACAGGATTTATTGTCTATGGTTATCAACGTGCGGTCGGAAAAGGGACAAACACATGTTTTGGAATAAAATTAAATGGAACTGGATATAGACAATTGACAACAATATGTATTTAATAATTAAAAATGACGCGAAAATAATACTATTAGGAATTTGTTCTATTGTCTCGCTGTGTCTATCTTGCTATGGAAGATATATTTAAAGAAATTGTAATGACAATTGAATGAATGTTGAATTAATTATCCTGGCTTTGGCCGTTACTTGGTGACTTTGGAGAAAAAAAATGTAGGACCTAGAATATTCGAGAATCTTAGCGTTATTTTCATTAGGATTCAAATTTCAGCGTTTGTTCTTGAAGTTTCTTTTTTTTTGTCGCGGTAACTATTAAAATCTTGCAACAGTGCTAAAGAGTCAGTCAGTTGTGTGGAAAGGTACACTTGAGTTGATATCAAACAAGTAGTCAATGATAATAATAGCTGAATCGAGGAAAAGTAGTTGCGTAAAGTTTTTCTTTGTAGTTCTCTCCTAGTGCTTTACATTTTTGCGATTGCCTATGCAATTTGCTGCTTATATATAGCCGTTTACTGCAAATCTGTATTGCGCAAGATTCATCGTAGTTTTTTTAACCTGTATTTCGCTCTTTTGAATAAAATAAAAGTATTGTTATCCTTTACTGAATCTGTTGAATTTTTTTCACCGTACACACTGTACAGTTTTGTTATATACCATATCTATACTTAATTAAAAACAAAACGATGCTTAAATCTTTTAAAATATATTAATACTAATATCAGACAGAATTTCGGGTGATTAACGGTTGGCTAAGGAGTTGTTGCTTACATATGCCGGAAAACAAGCGATTTATTTTCTTTTTGTTATTTAAAAATTATAAAATTGTCCACATCAAAAAGAAATTTTAATATCTCTCTCTGGGTAACATTCGTTCAATAATAAACATATAGTGTATTACAGCAGATATAAAATAAAATCTTTTGCAATATTTTTTGACATTTTTGAGATTTTATATGAAGTAATCCATGAATTTTCTATAGCTTTTTTTTATCTTCATATCTTCATTGAAATTGAGATGAAACTAATATTTACTTCATAAACGCAGACCAATCATTGAAATACTATTTTACCTTTTGAAAAATATTAGTTCAAAATATTCCTTTTCGAAAAAAAATAATAATAATGGTTGTGAATTGTTAAAATCGAAGATTAAAGAGTGGAAAATTCCGAATACAAACATTTGCTCAGAGTAGAAAATTTAGAAATTCTCCCCCATTAAAATATATTTTCTCGCAGAGTTAGCAAATGTTTTGAATTTCGAACATCAAAGCAATTGTCTTTTTTTTTTCTTTATAAGCAACTCAGTGAGCTACAAATCAAAGGAAGGCCTCACGGGGAAATGCCGGAAATTTCATGAGCTCTCTTTGTTCTTGGTGTCACATGATTGGTTATTTATTTTCCACCGCGGATGTTTATATGACAAAAGAGCTAGGAATATTTTTGAATAACCAACCTTTAATACTGTGATTTTCCAAGTTTTTTTTATAAATATATTTTTAAATGATTCAGTAAAGCGTATCGAAAGAATTTTATATATTTTGGAATACTTATTTTTATGTATAATTATTGTTGTTATTCGGAAGGTGTTATGCTTCATTTATATTGAAATGTGAAAATTCCAAGGGAAATTTATAAACCTTGCTTCAGATTATGCATTATATTATTTTAGGCCTTACATTAATTATACTTAACCTGTGGAGACTTATAGAGAGATAGGTGAGTTGATCTCCAATAAGTAGTCCATAGCTGAATAAAGATTGAGAGTCTCTGAGTAAAGTATCTCTTTGTAGCACTATGTATTATGTCTATGTAGTACTTTGTAGCACTATGTCTCTTTGTAGCAATATGTATTATTCCGGTTGCTTACGAGATTCGTTGCTTATATATTGCGGTTTTGTGAACACTTCCTTGTTGCTTTAAAACCTGCATTTTTCGCTTTTGTGTAGAGGGCACCTCATAATTGAGGATAAGAAGTATCCGATATGGTGGTTGGTTCTCGCCACCCTTGTGAGTGCACAAAAATGTTGGGGGACTGGCTTCTCCCTCCGATGACGTCCATAGGGAAAAGTTGTACTGTGGCCGGTGAGGAGAGCCCTTAGGACTCAACCACAGTTCTCGCCAGTGTTTCTGTTGCTGCTGTTCGATCAATCAAGTTTTTCCGTGTGCATTTTCCGACTGGTCGGAGTAGCTAGTTTGTGGTTTGTAGTTAACTGAACCTGTTGAATTTTTTCACAATGCACAAACTAACCGGATTTTTGATATTTAATGTTTAATTAAAAACAAAATAAAACTTGCATCTTTTCTTGCACTAATAGCAAACGGGATTTCATGTTATTATTAGTAATAAGATTTCAAGAAGCTTTAATCATTATTAACGAATTATTGATCTCTTATGCCAATTAACGAGTTATGTGCATTCTATTTTATTTTTGTTATTTAAAAAGATGTAAAATTCACCACGCCAAAAAATATTTTCACTATCTCTTTTTGAGTTACGTTTCTTCTTTTTTTTAAAAGTTCAGACATATTCTTTCAATTAGCCTCTTATAAAAAAATCAAGTTTATTTCTATTTGTCGATAATTAATAATCATATGAAAATTACAGTGTCATAAAACTGAAGGAATGCTTTCTTATAATAATTTTTGATAATAGGAAAAGTAACCTCTATCGTGTTTGAATTATTATATTAATACAAGAATACATAAATACTCTACTATAAATGAACAATAATAGATATATTTACCAGTAGAAAAAAAGTATATAATTTCTTGCTGCTACTTTTTTATCGCATTTTTTTTTCGTTTTTAATTTTTATTCGTTTTGATTTCATAGTTTAACATTTAAAAAAAATAAAATTTTGCACATACACACACACGCGCGAGCGCGCACACACACACTCACACACGCACGCACGCACACACACATTATAATTTTTATAGGGTGTTCCACAACTCTCACTTAAATCTCATAGCATCGCTCTCAGAGTACGAAAAATGTTCAATGAATCATACGTAGTATTCTTAGTGTTCCAGAAAATCAGAATTAAAAAAATCAATGATTTTATATTTCTTATTTAAAACATTGTATGTGTGAGGCCTGATGCTTTCAGCCGACTTCCTGGCCTAGAGGTAGAGCATCTTCTGCCTGATCTGGGTCTCGGTTCGTGCCTGGTTGTTCTACTACCTGTGATCTATCTGTGAGATTTGTGTGAAAATAGTAAAGGGGCCCTCCCTGTAAAAAAGGGTGTGTTCAAGTGACTGTGTTAGTGACATCTTCATATGAGCTAGAAGTCAGGCTTCTGCCCTCGGGTGCTCCGGTCCCTTTATACTCAAAACTGATGAAAGGATAGAAACTAAATTGATTTCAGTAAGTAAAGTAAATATTACAAAAATTTCAACGCGAAGCTATTGAGAAGGAAAAAAATGTAGCTTCTTAGATATTTGCTCTTGCAGGAAAAAATGAACTTTTGCATTACTTATAAAATCAAAATTAACACATGACCTCAAAGAATGGTTTAAATAACAATCTCTCATCTTAAATTATCTCAGTTTTTTTTTGTTTACACGAATTGCTAACTTTGCTATTACTAATTACATTTTTTTTTCGCTTTCACCAACAAACAAATCTGCAGACCTAGAATATTTAAATGTTTATGTTCCAAAAAATAAATATAAATTTAACATAATTCCAACTATGATAATGGTGTGATATTTAAAGATCTATATTAGAAATCCGAGTAAATATATTGTCTGAATTTAACAAAATCATGTAATATAATTTTTTAACTAAAACTTTTAATTTATCTTTTAATACAAATTTAAAATATAATCTTAGAATATAAAATTCATTTCATTCATTTAGAATATAAAATTCCTTTCATTCATTTAGAATATAAAATTCATTTCATTCATTTAGAATAAAAAAATTCATTTCAAACTATTATTATTATTCGTATGAAATATAATCGTAATGAATTTAGATAGTTTATTTAATTTAATTATAATTATCTTTAACATAAATGCGTATGCCGATATTAATTGCTTGAAGATTCTCGCTATTTAGGTGATAAACACACATCAACTTATTTTGCTTTTAAATCATCAGACAATTTTCTTTAATGATATTCTCAGTCTTGTAAATTATACATCATATTAGTTTTAAAATGGAATTTGTGTATGCAATTTGCAGCTAAACGTTCTTTAATTTAATTATAATGCTTATCATGATAGAAATCCTAAATACATATAATATTTTAAGACAAAGGTTATTTTTTTATTTGAAGAATTTCTCAATTTATAAACATCGAAATAAGACCTCCTCAATGAATTCAAGGAAAGGCAATTCTAAACTGAACTCATTTGACCGAAAAAACATTCCTGCCGTAATCCAATCTAAACTCCAGCGCAGTGCCGATGGTATTGCCTTTCCAGTCCAATCGCTGCTCCATTTCTTTGATAAGTTGGCGAGAATTGGCGAAGGTGTAATAATTTACACTTCCTCTTTGGGTGGCATTTCCAATGTGTGCCCGGTTCCGTTCAGGAAATTGCTTCACGAAATAGGCGGCTATTTAATCAAAGGGAGTAACTCTTCTTTTATCGAAGATTGGAATTAAATGATCGCGTGGAAGAAAATTTAAACTTTTTTTGAGAGCGATAAAAGCTATGATAGCTTTATCATTTGTTAGAGAATTTTAAAAGGATTTTGTTAAGTGTATTGAACTTTTATTTCTTGTGCTGCTGACTATGTTTTCAATGTATATGCTCAAAACTTTTCCATTTTGGGTTTGACACATATTTTTGTTCGTTAGGATACATTGTAAAAGAATTGAAAATTGTAAAAAAATTGAAAGAACAATAGTAATAAATGCTAAAAATAAATATTGAGTCTTCTTGTAAAACAAAGATAGATGAATAAAGAATAAAATCTTTCTAACTGCTATCTCAGTAGGACAAACAAAAATCTCTCATGCCTTAGTTAATGGAACGATATTTTAAGCATGTTTGCTAAGTAGGGTCTAAGTAGAGAATTAATTTTTTTGAAAAAAATTGTGTTACATAAATTAGAATGAAAATACATGCATATTCATAAAATCATATTCCGATTATAAACCAGCCAATATTTTTAAATGTGAAGTTAAAATGTTCAAAATATAAATAAATATTTGGTTTATAAATATGAGAAAAATAATGTTTTATAATAAAAATGCTTGATAATTACTTTTAAATAACCATAACTCGGATTTGTACTTAGTATGGTTAGGAACTAAATGGACTCTAAGTTTTTGCCTGTCGAAACTTTTCTAACATGTGAAGACAGAGTATTTAAGTGAAATCATCCAAAAACCAAGTTAGCATCTTTTGAAACAGAGTTATTTTTGTCTTTTCAAAGAGATATTTTCCATTTAGGATAGACTTCGTACTTATTATCAACAAATCTGTGAAACAACCTTCCAAATATATTAGAATTCTCTTTTAGCTCCCTATAGAGCTGTATATGAAATGTATTACGCAGAGAAACACCAAGTAACCAAGAAACTAAGCTTAAAAGTCAAATATACTCGAATTCATTTTAAACGATACACTCGGACTGAGAATTACACTAGTCATATAAAAATAAAAAAAATTCTGACATTTTAGCAATTTAAAACAATTTGCTATAAACTTTATATGCGTCTGTTTTTTTATGTAATAATTTTATTTTTGCATTGCAATTTTTGGGTCAATATTGTAAATATAACATTTTCTGTTTCCTCTTTCGTTCTAATATTTTAATTTCTCCTGCAAGCATTTTTTTTATTTCTTCAGAACTATTAGAATTATTATCTAGGTTTGATCAATTTCTTTGAATGATTTACAGAGATTAACCCTTAACTGTGGAGGTGAATTTTTAGGACTTAACTGGGGAGGTGCCGTCTACGAGACCGCATTTCATTTACACTCAAATTAAATTTTCTAATGAATGTATTAGTATGAGATACTGCCAATATATTTTGCAGATTTTTTTCTTGATATATAAATATGTTTTAGAAATTTTTCAAAATATATTATCATTGACAAAAGTAAATGCGTTGGAACATACATTTTCTTCTCAAATTACATGTTATAATAAATAAAATTCTTGAAAAAACATATTACTTTTTACTTTTTAAATCATATTTATTTTTACTTTATGAAGGTATATAGAAGACAGTATAACGTAAAATTCAACAATTGTATGAAAAAAAAATTGACAATGGTTAAAATTGGCCTTTATTTTATTGACGTGTGACTTTCATAGCACTGTTTTCTAGGGCACTTTAAACATACAGGTTAAGAACTAGTACAAAAATCAACCTATCAATTCTGTATATATATATCTTTTGGTATATTAATACATTTTATAAATTTTTCAAAATACATTATCAATAGAAAAATTAATTCTGTTTGAACATACATATCAGAATCATTTTCATCGAAAAACTCTTCTGTACAATTATCCTTATCACTAAAATCACTTTCTGATTCATTTAAAAGTGTCTGGAGCCCTGCTTTATAATAGAATCAGTAAACTGGATGATATTTCGGGGCCCCAGTCTTAGCGTCATCTGCTAAGCCTTGTTTATCACTGGGACACTAACAGGGAGGTGCGGTCTTAGAGACCACGCTCGAAGAAATGATTAAATTATTTTTAAAAGCATCCGTTGAAATCGGTTGATGAAGTGCACGTGTATTGAAGGTCACAAAACAGGAAGCTACAGGGTCAATCCATTCAATTGAGCTAAAAATAGAATAGGGGTAACTGAAAATCCATCGCTAGCGGTCTCACAGACCGCACGTCCCCAGTTAAGGGTTAAAAAATCATCAGAAAGAAATATTTTTCAATATATTCTAAATAAGTAGTAATAAAATTGCAGAATGACTCTGTCAAATATTTCTGAAAGCAGAATTATGGCATTCAGGTAATCTTGAGCACTAAATGGGCATTTTGGATATTATTTCTAACGTTTAAGATAATAATTTCAATCATTAATGATGTTAAATGACATTAATTGCTATCTTTAATGACTTTAAATGACATTAATTGCTAACTTTAAATACATTTAATGTAAATAATTGCAAACGTTTTCATCAAAATATATTTCAAAAAGCTTTTTAATAAATTAAAAAAAAATTTTATTAATAAGCCACAAATCAAATGTTTTGTATCCAAGAATACCAACGCAAAATGTTTTGATTCGTTTTGTCAACTATAAATTGAAGCATACTCGTATACTTTCTTCAATGCTATTTAAAAATGCAATTTCGTAGTATAGCTCTGTTCTGTTTCATAATATAAATTTTGAATTTCTTAACAGCATGGTTTTAATCATACTTTGTTATAAGGAATTTTATGAACTAAAAATGCAATGGAAATCTTTTTTTTAATCTGATTTTAAATAAATTAATCCCAGGTTACTTTTATGTAAAGTAATGTGTAAAATTATCATCTTTCATAAAAATTAAACATTATTTTATCATAAACATTTTTATATAGAATATTTAAGAGAAAGAAGAAATTGAAATCCTATCACATCTGTTTCCATACGTTTGGTCTTATATTATATTTTCTACTC
>JAPMOR010101618.1:27797-39351 GCA_026543865.1 Argiope aurantia
CTAAATGTATGCATACTGAATGAAGTGCATAATCAAATGTATATATTCTCAGAAGAGATGCATTAAATATACCTACTAAGTGAAAGTACCGCATCAGATATTTATAGAGGCAATAAAAACATAAAATTTTCCTTTCATAACATTAATTCATTAAAGCAACATTCTTTGATTCACTTTCGAAATAACAAATATATATATATGTATATACTGTCTCTACGCTTTAAATTAAAATTTATATTTCGAAGAATTCCATTCTATTCGAGTTCCCTTCTCTTCTTGTTCTTACTTAAATTTTTTTGCAGAAAATTGAATCTGGAAATTGATGTTCTTTTACCGAAGTGTGTTCCTAAAGGCAATGAAACGCAGAATATTATTTATGGTGATATTCTAATTCTTTGTAACTCAAAATCCAGTTTTGTTTCAAAGAATTTCACCATTATTTCTTCATAGTAAAAAATTTCAGCGACAAGATGAGATTGATTTGAATTTTTCTTCAAAAGATGCAAATCAGAAATAAAAAATCTGACTTGTATGTTCTGATGAAAAAATGAAGAAATCACAATTCGAATGAAATAAATATCGAAAATTTTGTCATTCTACAAAGAATCAATGAAAAGTAGTAAGCAGTTTCTACTAAATGAAAAAAAAAAAAAAACAAAAAACATCGCACTATTTTTTGAAAATAAAAATCGTCTGCCTTCTTGGAAAATTTAAATATTTCCTCTTAAAGTTTATATTCTTTAAAAGCATTTTTCACAAATGCATAAAAATTATTAATTCTGCAAATATAAGACAAGTGGTAAATGAAATTATAAAAAAGATCCTTTTTCATATATTGTATTCATTATTGAGTTACTTTTTCAATGTTTTTAATCATGATTTATTTAGGAACCTTTATTGGCATTCTTCTTTCTATCATAGATATTTGAAGAATTTCTGCTCCAAAACTTATAGAGAATTTTTTGTCATACTCTTCAGAGTATTAAAAATAAAATACAAATACTGGTTGAGAAACTTCATTCATTTCAAAATGCTTACAATTAAATAATCACAATCACAGATAATGTTATTTATATTTTCACCGATTATAGCATGCTCAGGTGCATGATATCGATAATATACAGATGAGATCTGCATAATTAAGAGGATAATTCAAATACGATAGTGAAAAATAAGGAATTAAAAATGTGAATTAATGCGCATCAACCTGTGAGAAATATAAATTTAATGAAAGATTTCAGTATATTTCTAAATACACTAATAAAAATATAGTTTTATAATGCATTAATTGACTTTTTACTTTAATCATTTTTTAGACTTTTTTATAATCATTATTAAAAAATAATAAATTAAACAATCAATTTTTTATAACTCACTTTCAGGAAGCTGCACAGATATGGACTCGAGCTTTAACTAAAATAAAATTGATTATTAAATTATAAAATATTTATATAATATGCTATTACGAAAAATAAAATGCATCAGCCTAATCCTTTTATTAAGCAAATAAAAAATTGTTTATTAAAAAATTTATCTTTATACACATGAAACAAGTCAAGGTGAATAAAATTACATAAGAGTATTTTCTCTCACTTCTGAACTTATTAATATCCCATTTCTGAGTTTATGTAAACGTTGAATGAGTGTTTAACAAAACAAAAGAGAGGTGCATGTAAATCTACTTCACATGATGTTTGGAATCGAATAGGATCTTCTGTCTTATCATTAACTATCAAATAAATAACATATCCTGCAAACTTTTACGACTATGAATTCTACATTTGAATTTTGTTGCAATATGTATATTTATATTTTAACCACTAAAAATTCTGAAATCTTTTTTAATATATTGTATTTTGTTGGTTGAAAAATTATAAATTTATTTTAAATAAATATCAAGACAAGTTGTTATTTTTTATCTAAATAAAAGGTATTTTCCACCATCATAATTTTAACAATAAGGATATTAAGTGCATACAGGATAAAACTATTAATCGCTTAAGGTTGCATTTATCATAAAAAACTATTTGGAATAATGAAAGATGATGAGAAAAGTATTTATTAAATTTTCATAAATAATTAAAATTTAAAATAGTAATTTAACGACACTATTTTAAAGAACATATCCAACAGCTTTTCTAAAATGTTTTATGAGCTTAAAATTCAGTAATAAATTTCGGATTAAAATTTTGTATTTATCCATGGATAATACTGCAACTGTATTTATGAATATTAAGACATTTATTATGACATAATGAGAAAACAGATCAAGAGTTTTTTTTCTTTAGTTACTATTTTAAAACTGTATGGAAAATAAGAAGCCTTAAATTATGTATTTAAAAACCTCTAACAGAAATCAACAAAAAATGTTAGTTTAGAGTGCTTAATTAATCTTATGTCAAGAGATTGTAAATATTGAATGTCTGGTGCATTAAAGTCATAATGAATGCACTTAATTAAGGCTTTTATGCTAGAGTCTTGAAAGAAACTTGCATTACTTTGTTTGAACAGGAAATTTTTGATATTTACGAAAAAATGGTGGTTTTAAAAGAACGTATACAATAAATATACCTTTTTTTAGAAAGATCAAATAGGATAATGTGTCAAGAATTCAGATGATACTTATTAAATGGCGCGGACATTTTTAGATTGAATTATTTGATTTCGTCAAAACTGCTTTTTCATTTAAAAGCATTTTTTTATTTTAAAAGTCTTTGATTATAATGTAATTAATTATTTTCTGAAAAGGAAGTGCAGCTTTTAACCGATAGTTGAAAAATGCTCATTTTTACAATAAATTAATGCTATTTAAATTCCTCCGAACACCATTGTAGTTTGTTGCATTCATGCGAGTTAAGGCCCTAAGCGGATTAAAAAAATTATTTTAATTCTAAAATAAAAATATTTTAAGTTATTTTTTCATTACTTCTTTTTATTTTCTGTACTAATAGACATTAATGTATTTTCATATATTTTGATTAAAAAAAGATGGTTGTTTTATAATAAATAATTAAAGCAAATGAACTGGACTACTTTTATAAATAAAATATATTATTTTCATTTCTTGCAAATGATAGAAGATTCTTCTATATTGTACATTGACAAATAAAATGCCAGAAATCTTCATTTGTAACGGCTAAATTTTTATCAACTTGTTTCCATATAATTAATATAGACATATTTATAAAGTACAAATAAAATCCGTCACGTCATTTTATTATTAATGCCAACTGCGCATACGACATGAAGAATAAAAAATGAAGCAACATCACCGTTAAGTAGAACATACAGTAGGGCATTATTTGCATGTACTATTATATTTTCCATGTGATTGCGATGGCATTTGACTTGACAAAATTAGGGAGGTTCATATGCATGTAAAAGGAATATGTATAAAAATCATAACTTACTTAACTGTCTAAATTGGTATGGTTGTTGGATCTCGCCACTCTGGAGGGTACAAAAAAATGGTTGGGTATCTGGCTCCTTCCATCGATGACGGGAAGTACTTCCTTCGGGAAGGGTTGTACTGTGGCCGGTGATTACTCTTAGGACTCAACCACGGCTTCCAGCAGTGTTGCTGTTACGGCGGTTCGGTCATTCAGTTTTCTTTATCCGTGTGCCTTCGGGCGGGTCGGAAAGTCAGTGATATGATTTACTTGTCTAAATTTGATTTTTAAAAATATTTGCTGTGAGGAAACTAGGAAAATTAAATGAAACCAAACGATTTTATTTGATTATGTGAAGTTAAACATGTTATTAAATTTTGTTAAGTCTAAATCATTATGTTAAATGAAGTGAATATATTTGATTAAGTGAAGTTAGAAAGTTGAAGTTATGTGAAGTTGAACATAACCAGTATTCCCTTTCAATCAACTTGTCAACAAAAACCCTTAGTAGTTATTAATATCTAATTTAATTGAATATATTAAAGAGTAACTTTATTAATGAGCAACTTTACCTTTAAGTAAGATACATGATTTCATTCGTTATCAATATTTAAATAGATTAGTATAATAAAAAGCCCATTTAAATTTCAAATTACCGACAGCCAGAGGTAGGCAAGTAATTTCAGTAAAGAAATAATTCATATTCTCTAAAAGTCAATAAAAATTTCCTCGAAAAGTAGTAAATATGAGAAGAGTGAAAACTCATTCCTCTTTTAATGGAAATTATACATTATTTCCGAAATATTAAATTATATTCAGCTCACTGACTAAAGGCGCAAATGATTATTTAGGAATTGAAAAACTCATCAGTCTGAATATAAAAGCAATTTTTATTTGAAATTTTAATACAACAAAACTTTTTTTTAATAATACAGTTTATATCATCATGTTTGCATGAAAAAACTGCTGACTTTCTTTTTCTATATAAGAAAACATTGTTTTTCAGACATTCCTTTTACTCTCTGTTTATGTTTGAAACTCATATACTATTCGAATTCAATCATTGTCTATTTTGAACTTGGGAGGGAAGGGAAACAAACAATATTTTCATTATATTTATTTATTAATATATTCATACTTTGTAAAGCGGGATTATGAACTGATTTTTTTTAAGAGACAATGGACAATCTCATAAAGACTTTGCTATGCATTATTCATTGACTGCAAAAGGTTTCTTGATCCTTATTACATATTGTCTTTAAAACATTTATTTCTTTGTCTCGTAAAGGCTAGTCTTTTGTTTTAATACACATGCTTGGTGCTTGGTTCAAGGTGTAAATATTCATGAAAAAATAGTCCAGGTCATATAGTCCATCACAGATTAAAATAATATAAAGTCAAAGTTGCTGAAATGAAGGACTTTGTGTCCCTGAATAGAACGTTCTCTTTCATGGCTAAGATTCAATTTAGTGATTGTGATTATGAATAAGGATTCCAGTCAAAGTTCATTAATATTTATTAAATTTAAACAGATATTTTCATGAAAAGATTCATTAATGTCACAGTTTACACCCGTTGAACAGTGAATTTGAATTTACATTAGAATTCTAAAGATTATTTGGTCTCTTTGTTTGTGAGCACGATAACTGGAAAATGAAACGAATTTAATGAATGAAAATCGGCGCGCAATCTTCACACCATGATTGAAGATGTACATGGAATTTCAAACGAAGTTTTTTAAAAGGAAAGTTGTCTGTCTGTCCGCTTATGTCCGTATTCATTTAAATACCCAGAAACCCAACTAAGCAGATGAATGGAATTCGAATTGATTTTATTCACATAATTTATTAAATTCAATTAAAAACTGCCAATTTTGTAAATGTCACGATTATATTTGTTGCACTCGCCTTTTTTCCATTTTTATTTACATAATAGTAATTTCTAATTAACAAAGTTTTATCTAAATGCTCTGCAAACTGCATAATAATCTTCGACATAGGAAAATTCAATGATATTACTTTAAAAAAATGAATCCTAACCCTGACTAGATGAAATCTCAATAAAAGTACTGAATTTAAGTATCTAATTAATTCCTAACATATTTATAAAAATCCTTTTTAGAATCCTTTACAGCGACAGTAGCGCTTATTACCTAATTAGAATTGGAATTTCTGTCAGGAATTTGCATTACTCCGTTTTATTTTAAAACTTTACCTCATTAAAAATAATTATTAGACTATATATGAATGTAAATAAACTATTATGGGCTCAATATGGAATGAATTAGCTCTCTAGACAACGGTCTGAGAGAAATACACACACTTAAAATACAATCATCTAATTAGATATGCATTTTTTAGAGACTCAAAAAAAAACGACTTCTTATTTAAAACTAAGCTTAGCACCATACCTAAGGATCAACTAACAGTGGAAAACAATTTCAGGGCAAATTACTCGTTAAAATTATTCATAAAAATATTCTTATTTTGAATTTTATTCAGAAATAGAAGAATAAACAAAAATCTTCATCATAGCCAACATCTTCTTCATACGACTTTGTGAATCGTTCTGCTGTTATAGAAAGCACTATAAATAAGTATATAGTGTTACAGATTCATTACTTGATAGATATCAAATAATTAATTAAAAAGATTAATGATTTAGTTATTCCAACGACTGAGTAATATAGAAATGTTTTCTCTGATGAAAGTAATATTTCCTATATCATGTTTGGACGTCATGTTTATTATACATGATAAAGTGAGAAAGTCTGTTCAACAAGAAAACTTCTATACAGAAATTTTTTAATTTATAGGAATATTTTAGGTACTTATTCTAAATGTCTGGAAATATGAAATAAAAATTAATTTGAATTTATCTTCAAGTAAATAAAATTTCAAATGTAAATCAATACTCATAAGAAAATCCATCTCATGAGTTTATGTAATATTCATCAATTGTTAAAATAACAGAAATATTAAATCTTCTCATGAAAATTTCAGAGATATTTTAAAGCAAGACTTAGAGATGAAAAAACATTATCTCTCAAATGAATGCGTGTTTTCAAGAATTAGGTAAAGATGAATCAATTGTCATTACTGAATTGCAATGTTTCTTATTTTTAAAAAAGAAACAGTTCGTACAGATATTTATATATTTATAATAAGTAATTCTTTTCAGCTATACATTTGCTGAGCCATACATAACGTAACATATAATTCTTTACATTATTGTGAGTATTTTTCAAACTGGAAGTATGTGTCTATTGATAATGGTTTAAAAATTGGCTGTTGGGATTTGATTAAAATCAACTTTATTCCATAATACTTTTCTAGACATGGAAATAAGAACTTTTACCATGAAGTATTCGATCAAAAAACAAATTTGAATTCCTTGTTCCTGTGAAGGATTTCTTCACAAAGATCTTACGCACACCTTAGAATTAAAATAAGCATGTTCTTCCATGGAATGCGTTTACCTTTATTTACTGAGGGTTCCGAGAAAATGCTTTAAAGATACGAAAGTCGTGCATCTTGCGAGCATCTTATCAACTTCAAGCAATCCGCCGGGAAAAGATAGAATCCCCTAAACGCTAATTAGTGGAGATAACGCTCATGATGTTTTCTTAACTAGAATAGCAGTTAATGTCTGCTTTCAATGCAAATGCGAGTCCCTGAACTTAAAATTTCGGAATATGTTTCATTTAAGTTAAACTAGAGCCATAAATATTTCAATTAAGCCTAGAAGGAAACAGTGAACACAAGTTGGGGAATTTCTGACTTTGCCAATCTATAACAATTAATTGTCCATTTAAGATGATATGCGAGATTATTTCTTCATTCTTTTACAGAGTTCTAGATACATGATGCCACAACTGCTTATAAGTTTGAAAATGTTACCGAGTGCAGTGGTAAATAAGCAAAATTTTATTCTTAATTTAAAAATATATCACATTGAAAATAAATTATTTTTTGATCTTAAATTATTTTCATTTGATTTGGGAAATATACCAATCAAAGAAGGATATTTTCTATAAATGATCATAATCAAGATTTGTATAAATCGATTTTTTTTATAAAATTCTATTAAGCATTCTAAACATTTGAGATGTTCCTGTATTTTTCCAGTTATACAATATTTAATGCTGTATACTTGACAATAATCGGGTATTAACAATTCTTTGCTTCTGAATATTACATTTGTATTTTTTCTAGGATTTTTTTTAATTTATTTATCTACATTATTAGACATATTAGCATCAAAAGAGTAAACAATGAAGGAAAATACATTCCTATCAAATTCGTGCAACGTTTCTCTTATTCAGTTACAAATCTATACAATGTCTTTTATCTACGGAGTATTATGAACGAATATAAATTAAAATGTCTTCTTTTAAATTAATCGTCGTTAAAACATAAAAAGGAATTTGTATTTCAGCTATTTTGATACCTGAAAAAAAAGGAATGCCCTCCTTCCAAATTTTTATATATTGTTATATGGATATATTTATATTATATATGGAGACAATGCATCAAAACTTTTTTCCGAACACCCTACGAGCTGTTAAATATATTCTTATTTAAATCTCATTTGAAAACTAGATGCATCTAAGCAATTCGTAAAAGTTCTTATTGATTATCCTTTGTTAACCCTCCTCCGTCATCCGATTTTAATCATTTTATGAATATCATGAAGACAATGTTCTGTCATGAAACATCCTGAAATTCCCAATGCCATATGTTCCTCTATCAAGTCTCATTGCAAGGTTTAAAATATCAAGTATTTGCTGAATCGCAAAAATACAAATCTTGCATAAAGGGTTCTAATAAAATACAGCATTGAATTTGAATTCAGTCATTGCAGAATATAACAAATATATTTATTGGGACGACAGTGGAATTTTTTTTTCATATATTATGCTCAGAGTTATTTTCAGAGATAACGCAATATTGGAACTTGGACAAATGGTAGATAGATAAATAGTAGAGAGTTTCATTTTTTTTTTGCTTGAAAATAAATCAGTTAAGAAGAAAATATTTCAGTGTTTAATTTTATAATACAACTCTACTGCAAAAATCACGAAGTTTATTTAAGGACCTCGATTAAATCTATCACTTACTTAGAAATAAAAACAGAATATTACGATAGAAAAATAATTTGATACCAGAGAAAAATAATTTGATAACAGAAAAAAATAATTTGATAATAGACTAATAATTTTCTAACAGAAAAATAGCTTGATTGCAAAAAAAAAATAATAATTTGATAACTAAATAATAATTTGATTACAGAAAAATAATTTGATTACAGAAAAAATAATTTGATTACAGAAAAATAATTTGATAATGCAAGAAAAAAAGATATTTCCTATATTCTATGTCAGTGAGAATCATGTACTTTTTGTGCTACCAGATTTTATCTTCTCTTTAAAACAAAGATTTGGCAAATTCATCTAATGACTTATCCTTTTATGATAAAAGATTCATTCATAATCATTCAAGCATGTTGTGCAATCTTTTGATTTTCCATTCTGCAAAATTCCAAATTAAAGGTTTAATTATAATTAGACCATGCTGTCTGCTATCGGATAATAGCTCAGAATAATTGATGATGCAATTGAGACTGAAACCTGAAAATGCTGATTAGATTGAAAACACTAAGTAGAAATTAATTTGCCGTCTTGGTGACGAACCAAGAGAAAGAACTAGGCATCTTCTCTTTGAAACTTCTTTCTCTAAATTATTTATAGAAAGCTAAGAGGATTTGTTTCTAAATTATTTATATTTTACTGCGAGATAATTAAATATTGGTCTGAGTTTGTTGTATTTAATGGTATAGGACTCGATAATGAATGCTAATATTACCTTTAATCTACCAATAAAATTAATTAGAAACTATCTGGCAAATAATAATAAATACTAGATAAATATTGGAAAATCGTGTCTTGTATAATTCAAAAATTGAGTAATATTAATTTTTTTGCTTAGTGGAATATGTCTCGACGAATAAATAAAAATGTTCATATCTTTAAACAGTTTGTAATTGCAATATTTTAATGCTAGTGGATATATGTGAAAAAAATAATAGCACATTAAATGGAAACCATCTTATTGACTGAGAACTTATGATCTTTTAATAACATAATTTAAATATTGAGGCATATGAAGCCATTTTCATCTGGCATTAAATACCACACTGCATTAATCATTAATAATAAGAGCATAAAACACGATAATAATATATGTGGATATAGACAACAAAAGTTTTCAAGATTCCATTGTGTGATAATAGATTGCTTAAACGTTTCATTTTAAATGCAATTAAATTAGACATTTTTAGTTTAATTCAGTTGCTTACTAAGAATGGTCAATATTCATTAAATTTAATCTCTTAACCTTTTAAAAAGAAAAATTACATATCAGAACCAGCATTTTATTAAGGTGTACGTACACACTAGAAGATTTTTTTTTAAATTTTAACTTTAAAAATCCAGTTTTTTCACAATAGGTCATTAATATATGTTTAAACTCATTTCAGTGAGAAAAAACCATATTACGCTAATTATTAATTAATTAAATAATATTTAATGAGCTAATTAGCCTATTTTTTGTAACATAATATATTAAATTCTAATTTGTACAGACACACAATTCTAGGTGGAAAATATGCCTAATATTAGTCTTCATGTTGTCTGCCTCAAACAAGTTATAAAAATGTATAGATTTTTAAACAATTTTTTCATCAACGATTAATAGAAAAAACGAGATTTTTTCTGTAATTTTAACGTTTAAATAGCTATTAAAAATTTATTTCTATAAATACACTGGTGGGCAAAACTTAAGCAACAGGTATGTTTTTTGCCATAACTTCACGAGAAATCATCTGAGAGACATGAAATTCAGAAATGAGATACAGTATTTTGTTCTGAAAGAATGACGAAAGCATAGTTGCGCAGAAATGAATACGATGCATACAGTATGGAATCAAACAAAAAAAGGCTTTATTGAACTCATAGTATCGTTACACATGATTGTCTGTCCAAGAGGAAGAACAGCAAGCAGATGTTCCTTAGTATGGGATATGCCCTCCCCTTACTGCAATGATTGCTTCGCACCGTCTCCCCATACTCAGCATCAGATTGTCAACAGTTCTTGAGGTAAGAGTGCCCATTCCTCAATCAGCATTTGTTTAAGTCGTCGGGTGTTCCCAGGAGGATGTAATCGTGCCGCAAGGCGTCTCCCCAAAGCATCCCACACATGTTCTATCGGATTTAAATCAGGGGAGCACGCCAGCCAATCCATTCGAGTGATATCTTCACTTTCCAGGAGCTCCTCAACAGCATGAGTCCTGTGTGGCCGTGCATTGTCATCCATAAAAACGAAGTCTGATCCAATGGCACCTCGGAACAGACGCACATGAGGAAGGATCATGTCCTGACAATAGCGATCTCCAGTTACAGAATCTCTGTCGAAAACGCGGAGCTCAGTCCGTGCGTTCATCATAATGCCTGCCCAGACGACAACTCCAGGACCACCGAAACGGTCTCTTTCCGGGATGTTACTGGGATGAAACCGTGTCCCGACCTCTCTTCAAATCAACTGGCGTTGGGAATCGCTTGTGGCACTAAAACGACTCTCATCTGTAAAGAGGACACGACTCCATTGATGAGATCTCCAGTTTTTGTGCTCCCTGCACCACTCTAAACGGCGCCGCTGGTGGGAAACTGTCAAAGGGATGCAGCGTTCAGGACGGCGGGTGAATAGGCGACCTTTGTGAAGGCATCTGGGCACAGTAAAACGCGACATTTGTCCCCCCGCTGCTGCACACAGTTGCTGAGCAATGGCGCTTGCTGACTGGTTTCGGGTTCTTTTCGCATGCAGGACGATATATCGTTCATCCACTGCAGTTGTTTTAATGGGTTTGGCCACCACCAACCTTTCTCACAGCTGTACCTGTAGTTTGGAAGACTTTCCAAGCGCGCGCAACGATATTTTTGTTGATTCCGAACTCTTCAGCTACACTGATCACACTACGCCCCTCCTCCAGCTTTCCGATCATTCTTCCACGTATGAAATCGTCCAGGTGATTTCTGCTAGCCATATTTCACGAATTAACTCACGTGCACTTGCAGCGAATGTCTTTAATTGCGTCTCCGTCCTTCCTTT
>JAPMOR010101631.1:0-10775 GCA_026543865.1 Argiope aurantia
AAAAGGTACGAAATGATACTGTGGGTATAAATGAAGACTTTATCCAAAGCACAACGACCCCATCGATTAACGAGCCAAAGGATTCCTTGTTCCCAGAATTCCTGTGGCCATAACGATACCGAGTCCTTCACAGCGTCCTTGAGTTCGCCGTCTGAGTTGAAGCTCTTCTTTTACAGATGTTTTTTTCAGGGGACCAAACACATGAAAATCGCAGGGCGACGTGTAGGGCAGATGGTCGAGCTCCTCCCACTCGAATTTGGCCAGTTCTGCGTGTGTCCCTGGAGATGTGTGGAAGCGTGTTATCATGGAGCAGAACCACACCCTCCAAGAGTAGCCCGGTATTTTTTTCTATATGAATCTGCATAGTCTTCGGAGTGTCTCACAGTACGCATCGGAGTTAATGGTTATTCTGTGTTCGAGGAATTCAAATAGCGGACCTTGGACGGCGAATTCAAGGACACTGTGAAAGACTGGGTCTCGTCTCGACCGCGGGAATTCTGGGAACAAGGAATCCTTCGGTTCGTTAATCAATGTGATCTCTGTGCTCATGCGTATGGTGTATACTTTGAATAAAGTCTTCATTTATACCCACATTGTTGTTTCGTACCTTTTCATTTGAATACTCCATGTATATATCATCTGGTGTTTTGTAACTACTCTGCATTTTGGTTTTTTTAAATCCAGAAAATAAATGCGTTTCAGCATAAATTAGATATATGAATATATTATCTTCAGCTTTACAAAATGAAACAATATTTTATGGGAATCTTGTCAAGGAATATTCTATTACGAAAATACGAAACCAGCGAACTAACAATCATGTTCATGGAAGCATTTAAATGTTGATGATTGGTTCTGGATTCCAGTCTGAAAGATTTTGGGATAGTCATACTTACTATAACAGGCCCAAGTTGACAATCTTGCCAAGCATATCCAAATATGTATACATGCCATGGTGCCAAAGCATCATTATCCTACTGAAATTTTACGTTGGGAATAACTTTGAACCAATATCTACCGTCAGCTATTTTAAATATAATAACTTTTTGTTGATGGATTATGAATAAAATTGCTAAAATCGGGTTCGTCTTCACAGTGTAACGTTTTTTTGCCTCAAGTGGTAATTGGCTAGATATAATGTTATTGTTTCCTCACACATTGGTAGGTACCTATGGACTGCCAGATGGAGTTCCTCTTCACCAGCAGAAATGTGACTAGTCATTTGTTGTATCCAGATAAAGGACCACATATGTGTGTTTCGTCGTTTCAAAGACATTTATCATATCTTCAAAGGAGAAGAACATCAAAACATCCAGATGTTAAACTTATTTTCCATTATGAAGGGACTCCTCACATCTTCGAGGAACGATCAATCACCAGCAATCGTTGTCATTAAGTGCCGAACTCAGGTGGATTCGAGCAGGTATTAGCTGTGAATTGAATGTAATTAAAATGTGTTCGGGAAGGGTCAGCTATAAAGATGGATCATTAACAGACATTCCCACGATCGACTGGAGAACATGAGGAATCATTGCTGAGCAGCTATTGGGCAATAAGGAACTCAAGTTCATCAATGAGAAAATCATAGGCGGAGATCTGGTGGAAATAAAATGCGGTATTTTTTTAGAGCAAAGAGAGGCGTGGAAGTAGAAGTTAGGAGACTTCGGGGTTCTGAGGTGGTGCTCCCGATTTTATGAGAAGCTGCGTGTGATTTTCGTTTCTGTGTTAAGATCCGCCCGATAAATATCAATGGATTTCTGGAGTAGCCGTTTGAGCTAACAGCCCTTTAGCGGGTTCTTTTAGTGTCTATTTTCCGACTTGATCGAGGAACTATTTCAAGATTAAACTTCCAACTGTTGTGTAAAAATTGTAAATAATATTAACCTAGATGGGACAAATTGTTTTTGTTTGCATATATAAGGCTATAAATAAAAGGGTTGTTTTGTTATAATAAGTTCTTACTTAATTTGTCAAGGTCAAGATATTACAACAGATGAAAAAGATCATCTTCTGTCCTAAAATATATTTATTGATTTTTAATTTATTACATTTATTATTTAAAATATCTAAATGGGAAAAAAATCAATTTATATTATTCGTTGATTTTTTTGGTCATTATTACAAAAGTTTACAATGACTATATTTATATAAGATTTATTCCTATATTTATATAAGACTTGCATATTATGAACGAATTTTCAAAATAATTGATAGTTCAAATTTTATATATTGCTATTTGTTTTATAATTCTAGAATAAATAAAACTTGAATGTGATTTTAATAGGCGATACTCCAATTGCTCCAGTACAAAATTAGTGAAGTAATTGGTCAAAGAAAATGTACTTTGGCTCTAAATGAATTCATATAAAACGCATCATTATATTGAAATTCTATTTAAACCTTTAAAGGGCAATTTTTTTCTAGTAGTAGTATGTTAAAATATTTTTAGGCTTGAAATTAGGATAAGGAAAGGAATTCATTTAATTTATTAGATAAATTTATTTTGATTAATTAATTTGGTTAATTAATTAACAAATCAAGACACATCATTTTGTCTGAGATAAAGAACAGAAGCATCTAAATTTCTGATTTACTAAAAAAATTAGTCAGAACTTATGCCGACATACATAATTTCATACAAAGATTGATAAATTTGGTGGGAAGCATGCTTCCCACGGTCCTAGAAAGGGTTGAAAAATAATCCGAGCCTTGAAAAGATGGCTTTTTAGCAATGTGAAACTATGGAATGAGTACCACTTTTATATTGGAAACTATACAACTATTCTTACTCGTTGCCATGACAACAGAACAGAATTAATAGTTATCAGTCAAGACAAACATATTCTAAATATTTCATTTTTGTCATCATGGGCAGTTGCAATCGGATCATAAGAAACATCTGGAGTTTAACACTTGATACCTGTTTTATGTGAAATAAAATCTCCTCAGAAATGTAAATTGGATTGACGAACGCCGTTTTAATCGAAGTGTAAAAACCAATTGTGAAAGCAATCACTTTTGAAATAAAAAAAGACCAATTTATCACACAAAAGGCTTGTTAGAACAATTTTCTACAAATAAGCGGCGTGTCATTTTTAGAAACATATTTTGCACAAAAGTATACTGAAGAATGACTAAACTATTCAGTTCATCTGGGATAGATCTGTATCTGAATTCCTTGGTCTTTGACAGTACTTTTTCATATGTACTAATAAATAGTATGCCGACACACCATACATCAGTTATAAGAGGATTATTGGATGCTGCCTTCGTGGAATTGCGTGCAAGGACCTGTTAGATTTCCTCCTACATCACATGACTCGATTCTGTTGATTTATGGAGATGATTACTTTTTTTAATCTAACACATATCATACGTATTCTGTAGAGCTAATATTTTTTATTCAGCTGATTCAGGAAGCTTATCTTGGTTTTGAAAGCGATGAACTAGATAGCGTACATGTAAGAATTGTTCGAAGAATGCACCTTTATATAAATGCCCAAGATGCTGATTTTGAAGAAATCTTTTATGAACTTCATGTTTTTTCATTTGACAATTTTTCAAAATTTAATGAAAATTAATGAATATATCATTATACAAATGTATCATAATCTCCCCCCTCCCCTTTAAATAATTCTAAAATACTTCAGCCTTTATTTTTACACATTTGGTCATACACTAGGAAATAAACTCTTGTTCCTGTTTTTGAGGTATCGTCTAATGTATATATTCCCATAATATTGAATCTTAAGATTATGCTAGTAAACAAAATATGCTGGTAAACAGTATATTTTGTAAAGATTCATGCTAGATGCTCATTTCAAGATTTTTACAGAAATTATAGGCATTCTAAATATATACTTTTAAAGTGCTTTCTTTTAACTTCGCTTTCTTCTTGTTTGTACAGATGGAGTTTTGTAATTGACTATTTTCTTACTTTTCGATGCTTAAGAGAACTGAAATGTATTATAGCTGTGGGTTTCCATTGAGAATATATTTGAATATTTCGGAACTACCAAATAAAGGAATGAATGAATTTACTTAATATTAAAGGTGTTATAATAGATGAGAAAAATATTTTAAGATATTTTTTAATTTGCCAAATGCATAAATGATAAAATTGTGAAAACCTTTTTCAAACACATTTTATAAAAATAAAATGGTTTTAAAATAATCATTTTATGATATTTATAATGAATTAATTACGAAAAAACTTAATTTTTTAAAAATAACTTATTAGCGTTAAAATATAGAAAATATGGACACAAAACCAGATTGTAAGATTTAGATTCATTGAAAAACAATACCAGAAATGCTTAAAGCCACAATGAGTTCATGGGAAACAAAATTCTTAAACATTTATTAAAATTTGAATGTAAAATTCCACTTTGCTTATAATATTTATATCATCCCCTCATGTGTTTTCGTCTTTGTTTTGGCATCCATATTTTTGATGAAAATAATTCTTATATTTATTTTAAAAGTAGAAAACGATTAAAGGTTTTTTTTCACAATGGTAAGAAAAAGAAATTTTTATTTGCTAACGTTTTTGCATAGAAAAACAAATTTTTATAAATATCTTTTTCAAAATTCCTATCAAAGTTATGATTTGAATTTATTTATATATATATATCTTTCAAACTGAATGAACACATATTAGATGCTTTGATATTTATTATGATAAATCTTCGTGTTCTTGATGTCAGATACTTAAGAAGACCCCGATTTACCAGATCATTACCTGTGTTTACCCTCAAGGGCGTCATATTAATCTTGATTATCGAAGTATCGGCATCAGGTCGGGAAATATAGTTTAAGATATTCTGATATTAATTTTTGCATCCTTCCTTTCACTTTAACATTATAAGGTCAATAAAATGTTGCAATTTTCAAGCCCTTATTCCCTAAAGTGTTAAGTAAAAGTTAAAAAAAAAACTTATAACAGTGGAAATACAAAATCTGTGATAATGAAATATTTACAATAAATATCGGAAATATGATGTATGGTTATGAAATATTTATGAATTCTATTAGATACGTTTTTGTATTAGTTTTATATGCAAAACTGTAGGGAAAATTGAATACTCAATATAAGCGATATTTTAACAGTATGTTAACATTAGATTGATGGAATTCGCTTAAAAAAACTTCTAATTAGTTTTACCGGTTAATAGAATTATTGATACTTAATGTGCATTAAAAATGGAACTCTTCTATTGAAGGAATTATAGAATAATTATTTAATATTTCATTATAACCATGTTGAGAGTTTTCATAATATTTTTCTTTTGATAGAAAAAAAATCAAAACACATTGAAAAAACATTTTAAAACTTATAAGCGCAAAATATTCAATAACATTATTACGATATCTTCAAATGATTGCCTGGTATCCGAAACATCGAACAATATCGAGGAGAAAACCCACAATATCTTATGCTATAATGGACCCACACTCTTTTATTAAACATATGGAAATCGAATCGAAAATTGAAATGCATAAATCATTATTAGTAAAAATTGTACAACAACATTGCTTCAAAATCTTCGATACTGCCCAGCATTCGGAAAATCAAGAAATATCGTGAATATATTGTAAAATATATTGTTCTAATAGGAACCGTTTGTTGAAATATTGCAGACAAATAAAAATTTTAACGACAGTTATAAGCGATTTCAACTTTTTAAAGAATGCATCGATATTTTCTTTTTTTATTCTGCTTGTTCTTGGATCGCTTTCGCTCAGGATCCTAAAAGTAACTTATATTTTTAGTCTTAATAATTCACCGCTATAAGAATCTTAGAATCTTGGAAAAGATTTTTTCAAAGTGATTCCAATACTTTTATTTTAGTATTTACGATTTAGTTTCTCAAATATGAAAAATAAAATTAATTTAATACATATGACGAAAGTAAGATAAGAAAAATAAGACGTATATTGTGTGCAACAAAAAAAATAATTGTCATATTTTACTACTTTTTAAACAATGTATTTTGATATTTTTTCAGATAATTGTCGTTACAGAAAAGTCAAAAAATGAATATAGTATGGAATGCTTTTTATTATCCAAATGTAATTAATCCTGAAAACAAATATTTTTACTAATTTCAGTTTAAATAAAATTCTTAGCCAATAAAGAATCGTCTGCGGGTCATTTTCAAATAAATAGTTATTGTCAAATTTCCCTTCATTTTAATTTGTTCTTGATTAAGAAATTCATTTTTCATTCATTGCGGGAAAAGATATTGGAGTTTTTGTTTATAGCCTAAAAATAATTCCTCTAATTTTCCCCGAAGAATATTTCATACAATGAATACATTTTTCTAAAACTGACAAAAATAATTCGCATTTGTGAAAATATTTCTCACGATTTCAAGAGTGCTGCTATTATACCTTTAATTCAAATGAATCTTTAGAAATTAATCAGTTTCTCTTTAAGATGAATAGAAAGAAAAAAAATATTTTTATTTTCTATTAAATCAATTTGTTTCCAAGATGCTTGTCTGAGAGCATTATATCCGATTTAGTACAAAACAAATCAAACCCTTTTCTAATGCTGCTTACTCTGCTGATTTGCCAATTTTGGCTTTATGCAAATATAAGATAAAAAATAAACTTTGCTTTATTTACTTTAAATTAATTATTACTAGAATATTTACTTAAGTATTAACGTATAATAACATAATACGTGTTTGAATTACATAAATTTTATCAAATCATGTTTCAATTACTTTCAAACATTTTCTTTAAATTCAAGTCGTTATTAATTTGTTATTCTATTTTTTTAAAAATTAAAAATTTGATATATTTGTTTAAAACATTTTATGTGTGAGAACGTATGTTTATTTATTTCAAGTTTTACTTCTTATTTTATGGTAACTCTATTAGAACATTTGAAACATTATCAACAAATTTCATAATATCTAGAAATTAGAATAATAACATCTACAAATCAAAGAAAATCTAATCTAGATAATAATTAGAAGTGTGTTTATCTTAAAAAGTTATTAATTTTTCTTCTTGCTTATTCACATATTTTTATTACAAATTCTGTTAATAAAATTTCCAAGAATGTTAAGTCGAAATGATTTCTGCTTTTAAAGAATTTATTACCGAATATAAGCATGTAATTATATGCATATTAAAAATTCATAATGGAGAGCGTTGTATGTCTCAAAACCTTTATTGTTTATAACGTTTAATTCCAAATTGAGCAGTTTTAAAATGCACGACTAGTCGCCTCTGGATGGAGGGGATATTGATTATATTTAATATTATTTAAATCCTTTAGATATAACTTCATGTCACCGATTCTATCAATCTGCCATGCATTAACCCATTAGCGACGGGCCTGTCGTATATGCATCACCAGCGAACGTCTCTCACAGTCATTTGCTCAATCCGTGCATTTGAGGAAACGAACTCATGTGATGGTAATGCGTATGTACATTTTAAACTGGTACCATTTTTCAAACGCCAATAGATGGCTCTCTGTGTTCATTACTTTTGCAATAAGTTATATAGTTATAAGTTAAAATAATTTTAGTATCCTGATCTTCAGTTTGCTCATATTCAGTCTATGGTATTTTACTCATCAGTTGTTGTGGAAGAGGGGGGGGGGTAAGAGTAATGTAAATAAAAAGACCTGTATTTGTGGAACTTTCCACTTGATAGCATCATCCGTGTTTCTGATCTCTCTTCGAATATTTTTCTTCTTTTTTTGTTATTATTGTGTGTTATTAACTAGTCTTTTTGCGTTTTGCCGTCAGTTCCATCATATTTTGGTGTAGTTTGAAGACACATTTCACGCACTTCTCTTTTTATTATGGAAAGCTTTGGTTTCGATTTATTGTGACAAAAAAAGTGATTTGTCAAAGGAAGAATGTGCTCGTATTATGAATGAACTAATAATCTAAAAAAGTAGTAGAAAATATTACGACGTTACTTAAACTTTATTTATTTTTTTTTCAAAATTAGGCTTAGCGACGCAAAATCTCCGTCCTTAGGATAATTGCTTTCTTACGCTCCATCATGTGCGTGCAGTTTGTAATAATATTTCAACTTTTTTTTTTAATTTGAGATTTTTTCACTTGAATGGCAACACGTTGATAACAGCTAATTACCGCTCCCCGACCCATTCAAAAGTAATATGCTCTTGCAGGTTACATTTTATTTTTATTTTGTGTGAAATAAATTCTTGATAAATATGGTAAAATATTTTTTGAGAAAAATTCATTAAATATTAAAAAGGTTTAAAGATCAAAACATTTGTATAATTGAAAAGACAATTATTTTTAGCTTTAAAATGATATAATAGCCACTTTTTGATGCATTATTTTCCCAAGTTATCGTGAAAATACGTCAAAATTTCGCTGCGTTAAGTAAAATTATAATTAATCATTAAAAAATGGCCTGTAAAGCGCCAACACACACAATTAAAGAGATGCATGCTTTTGAAAGAAACACTTGACTCGTATTGTTCGTCCACTCTAAGTTAAACCGACTTGTAATACGGAAGTTTTTACTTATAATTTCATATGTAAAAGGCTGCAGGATTACTTTACCTTCTTAATTGTGTTTTAAAAGAAATACGGTTTCAAAAGTATAACGCATTGTTATAAAATGTCAGTTATCCTTAATTTAGAATCTATTGTTAAAGATCACTTTCGAATAAAGTAATCATTCTTATTAAAAAGATTAAATAAAATTGAAATAAAATATGAAAAATTAAACATGATTTCAATTTTAGTTGCTTTTAGATTTTCAATTTGAATTAAAATTGAAAAAGTGAACATAACTGAAATTGAATTAATTCAAAATTGAATTAAAGGATCTAAAATAGATCTACACAAATATTCTTATGCACGTACATTCCTAAACTTACTTACCTACTAGCTGAAAATGCCAGCCTCTAGTTTCAAAGAAATGTTATTTATTTTTTTATAAAGGAAACAAAAGTGTTTTGGTAGGAGGCAACTTTACTTTCACGAAGCAATTGGATTAACATGAAAAAGAAGTTAGTTCTTCTATAACTTTCAAACTGTAATGAAAATACCGGGAAATCAGTGAAATTCATTTTTACAAATTACTTTTTTTTGCCTAATTTTTTAAAATATTTTATTAAACATCTTACTTTTCTGACAAAACATTTTTTAATAAAATTGGCACTATTTGTAAAAAATAAAAAATCATATGGTAATTTTTTCCATTTTTTTTTCTCTAAATTTTAATAAAATTGTAATTTAACTTCTTGGCATAAGAGGGGAAAAAATACAAATTTTCTATGCTAAAGAAAAGTAATTAATAGTTTCTGTAAAATAGCAGAAAATATAAAATTTCTCCTAATTATTTTTTTCTTTATCTAAAAATTATAAATATCAACAAAATAAAGCACTAAAAAGAAAAATTCAATTGATTTATACAAAGTTTTTTACTTTAAAAAGGTTTGTTTTTATACGAGATTAAATAAAATTAAGATTTTTAACGATATTAAACTTTTTACTATCTTTAGAGAGTAGCTGATTCACCAGTGATATTGGCTGAATTTTATTTATATGAAATCTCTTGGGAATAATTTCATTTTTATGATTTCAAACTACTCTCAAGTCATTTCAATTTTCATGTAAGTTGAATCCTATACTTTTCTTGTTCATCGTATACATAAATCATTCCAATGCAGACCATCATATCGCCATCAAAATCATATATATATCCAATTATCTCTTTTCTAGTTTCTGTGGGTGACATTATATCTTTATAATTTTATTCATTTTACAAACTAAAAGTATTAACGAAAGCATTTTTCCTTTGTTTTCAATAATAGAAAAAAATACGCGTTTAAATATGTGATGAAACAATGAAAACGGCTTGAATTTTCAGGAAATAGTGAAATCTGTGATAGAAAATATTTTTAAAATTTGTCAAAAGTCTAGAAAACTTCACACAGTTATCAAATTAGTATCATTAAAATGATTTTTTAAATTTTAAATAGTATGAAAATAATTTGTTCTGTAAATTTTCGAAAATTCTCATAAAAAAAAATTCCAAAATTCCATTTTATTTTTTATTAATTAAAATTATAATCAAAATTTTGAAAACTTACGCCGGTATACAAATTCTCAGCTCCTGAAATATATATGTAACAAATTTGGTATCATTTGATCGAACTATATATCCTGTAGTATATACCAACATAACTCGGAAACATACAAGCACACATATTATCTTTGTGTTAATATCTAGTGTTAATAGAAATGCATTTTTTCATCTAAAAAAAACCAATAAAAAAGTTGTTCTCTCAACTTCTTATTACACTTTCAGAATATGGTATTTTCATACCCCCACCAATGCCTTTTGGGTCATTATGGCTTATTTATATAATCAAGGTTTTAATTTACATAACATTTTCGGTCTTAAAATCGCATAACAATTTTCATCTTTTTGGCAACTAGTATTATGAGTTATCATTTTCATATTTATAAAAACTAAAATTAATAGATAATTCTTAGATGATTTAGTTCAAAACATGACACTGATATACACTTGTGGCGATGAAATTATATACCAAATTTCATTCGTCTAGTTTATTTTGTTTAAGTTATCTTGCATATATATCATAAGGAACAATAATTTTCAAGTAAACAAATGGTTTTAATCTAAAATGGGACTGAAATTTGCAAATTTTATCTATTTAGCAGACTAATTCCTAAAATGGTCATTTTCTGACTCATGAAGGCATTTATTAAGTTACGTATGACTCATGAAGGTGTAAAATG
>JAPMOR010101631.1:10785-56505 GCA_026543865.1 Argiope aurantia
ACGTATGACTCATGAAGGTGTAAAATGAAGGCATTTATTAAGTTACGCACTTGCAGTTATCATAGAGTACTTTAGCAAACATACTAAAGACGGAAATAAGAAAATCTATACTAGTGGTAATTCAGCTCTATAATGATTTAGGCGTTCAAATTATTATCATTTATCGATGAGGAAAGCCCTTTATTTATTAAAAATCCTTTGCTTATTTAAATTTACTGTAATATAAAGATTGAAGAATATTTTCTAAAAGTCAAAACTCATAAACTGTGAAATTGATGTTTTTTTAATTACGAAAATTTTAAATAATTATTTTAATGTTTTCAGTTACAGAGAGTTAATGTTAACAGTTACAGAGATTCAAAAAACGAAGCAGAAAAAGGAAAAAGCAAAAAATAAGCAGTTGCATAAAAAAAGCCATGCTTCATTTATATTTTTAAGCAAATTTAAAATTGAAGTTTTTGAAACATTAAAGCAATATATTATTTTACATTTTCGTTTAGTGGAACTTCTGGAAACTTCTAAACCATTTCGTATATATTTGAATATACGAAATATCATACGGATATTTTGACGATTATCGATGATTTCTATATTTGAAAGTTAAATAGAGATCATGCATTCTTCTCTAAGAGATACTGGGAATTGAAGCACATGCTCAATGAAGGCATATTTGAATATTAAGCCCGCGCTGACCTGCTGTTACTTTTAAAACTAATCGATAACCAAATATAGTTAATAAACTTTGAATATCAGTCATAAGTTGCAAATGGCCTGACGAATAATTCTCTCAAACTCTCCGTAAAATGATTTAAACTTCTTTATTATTGTAACTTCCTTTTATTGTTTTCTCACATTTTTATCTGTTTCGTATATCATAATTTAATTGCTTTTTTTTCTTTTTATCTGTTTATTATTTTCCTTTTTTCTTGAGATTTGTAGACTTGATTGCAGCAGCTATTTTGAAAAGCAACTATATTGAAGATATTTTATTTATTTACAAATTTGGAAGAAAAATAAATCGATTATTTGTTTTCTTTCATTGAAATTTTTGTTTCTTGTTTTTTTTATATAATTATCAGCAGAAGGTGGTGGTCCATCGATTTCAAACGGGCATACATTTGGTGAAACAAAGAAACAGGCATAACGAATATAAAAAGAAAAGTAGGTATGAGAGTACAGAAACCCCAGATTCCAGTCTTGTAAGGCTCACAGGAGGTAAGAAATCAGTACCTTTATGTCCATTTAGAGTGAAATATTATAAGAGCTGATATACTGGTCATCATTTACAACTGTTAAATCATTGATAGCAATTGTTATGCAAAAAAAAAATAATCAAACTCTCATTACAAAAATGTCAGTACTTTTGTCGCCATCAGCAAACATCCCGCGTTTCTATTTAAATGTACTTCCTGCTTTTTCTAGCAAAGTGTCGAATGGAGTTAGATGTAATATTTTCTTATTATAAAAATTAGCGTGTTTTTATTTTAGAATTTAAAACAGGTTATACTTTATAAATCTTTAATTTCTTTCCAAAAATAAATTTTATCATTCCCCTTTCAACATTCTTTCAATTAATTATACAGGATGGTTCAACATTCAGCATACGAATTCTTAAAGCAGTTGGAAAGCACGAAATTGTCAAAATTACATGGGAAATATAAGCATAGATTAACAAAAATATATGCAAAGATGCAGATTTAATAAGCCAATAATGAATGAAAACTTTTTAATCGATTATATTTTACATTTTGATAATACATGAAGACGTGCAGTTTCAAACAACGGTTGATAGTGCAATAGTAATCACTGCTATACAAACTTCATTCCGATAACAAGAACAGTAGAAAACTCTTTCGATAGTACCCAGCAGTTCACATATATTTCAAACAGTTACAGAGATTGAAAAAACGAAGCAGAAAAGGGAAAAAGCAAAAAATAAGCAGTTGCATAAAAAAAGCATGCCAAATTTTGATGGATTACGACATTATATATTAGCGAAATGAACATAAATTATGCATTGCTCAACCATAGAATAAAAAAGTTTTAGTAAGTAGTTAGATCACATGTCAACTGCACAAAATTTTTATTATTCGCACTTTTTGTCTCTTAACTGCCATGGCGCTGGTATTTGCAAATTCTTTCGAAGGTACCCTTGCATTTCGTAAACATTTGCAGCTCTAACTGGGGTACAACAAGATGCTATTTCTGAAAACTCAGTACTCATTAAATGATGTATATTTTTATTAAGTAGATGAAATGTAAAACAACTAGAGCTCAAATTCAGGAGTAGCGTCCACTAAGCCCATTCGGTTGGCATTTCCGACTTTGCTTTCTTATGAAATTTTGGCATATTTTAGTGTGTTCAGGAAAGTGTAAGATTTTATAGTTTTTATTTTTAACTGCTGTAATTATACTTTTTGAGCTACATACATAAATTTATAAGAATGTTTTGAAGGTTTCCTCCTAATATATTGCATCCGAAAATGTTTCTGATAGAAATTAGTAATATTTTTTATCCGAGTAAGAAAGTAAATTACCAATTTCCAGAATATTCTTCAATAATTCAAATCATATATGCTTTCTTGACTTAACAAAAATATTTTCTAACATTACGTTATGGGAATTAAAGTACATTCAGTACATAATTCAGTACATAATTATTTTTAATAGAATTCGATAATTATTTTTAATTAAATGTTTATATTTAATTTGTTTAGAATATTTTAACTTAATAAATTGATTTTTTTCTAATTGAACATAATTTTTATTTAAAGTCAAATATCAATGGCGCAAAGAAGGAAAGAAAAAAAAATTCTTCGTAGATAAAAATGTTTTAAAGCAGCGTTTCTCAACCTTTCAGTATTCATGCCCCAGTTTTCAATCATAATTTTCATCGCACCCCCCGCTTACAATAAAATGTATACAACAATAATGTATATTGAGTATTTTGGATTCTGTTTTTAAATTATTTTTGACTAACTGCCAAAAAAAGAGTAAAAGCGAGCCAATGTTGGTGAGAAACTACATCTTGCATTTTGGACAAGCGGGCGGTAAACAGATGAAGCGAATGAAAGCGGAAAAAAAATTAAATATTATATTTGAAATGAAAGCCAAACAAGGAGAAAACGTTAAAAGAATATGAAAGTAGAAAAATTCGTTAATGAAAGTTAACCTAGATGGGGTGAGCTAAATTTAAAAACTAAGAATACATTTTTTTCAAATAATAAAAGAAATAAAATAGAAGCATGACAAAAGAAAAGTGAAAAAAAAATAGCAATGTTTGTGGAAGGGAATTCTCACGTCCGATGCCGTCTCGAGCATACAAGGAGCAAAGGTTTTCTCATAGGAAGAAGGAAAATGTTAGATAACGCAAATTTAAATTCCAGCCAGTCTTATTCTCGAGTCGATCCTTTTATCGCTATCCAATCTATCGTGAATTTGTATGTTATATATGTTTTCGTGTTAATTGCAATTCACCATATTAAATATTCACGGCAGAAGATTTATGCAGACACATGAATAAGTTTTTAAGCGGAAGTAAGCAAGCATTAGTCGATCATCAAGCATCAACAAGTAGACAGACGAACGTGGTTCCAAAAATAAAATCAAGGAATTATTCTCAAGAATACTTAAATTTTGGGTTTACCAGCACTGAAGTAAATGAAAAAGAAAGGTCCCTGTGTATCATTTGCTCAAAACTGTTGGCCGCAAACAACATGAAACCTAATAAACTTAAACGACATTTGGAAACGCTTTATAATGAGTACGTCAACAAACCCAGAGAACTCTTTGAATTAAAATTAAAATCATATAGAAAGCAAACATCATTTTTTAAAGAAACTTTGTTTGTGAATAAAAAAGCTTTAATTGTATCTTGCAAAGTTCATATAAAATAGCCAGATGTAAAAACCTCATACCATTAGTGAAGAACTTATTTTGCCAGCAGCAATTGAGATTGTAGAAACTATATTTGGAGATAATTTTTGAATGCAAATCTCCATACCTCTTTCAAATGATACTGTTGCTCGTTAAATTGGCGTTATAGCAGAAGATGTACAGTGTCAGCTTTTCTCGAAGTTGCGTGACAAATTGTTTTCAATACAGCTTGACGAAGCAACAGATAGTAATAAAGATGCTCATTTAATTGCCTATGGTCGAATTTGTGATAATATGTCAGTAGTAGAAGAACTAATTTTCTGCGAAGCATTAGAACTGAAAACATCGCATTATTTGCTATTTTAAAAGATTTCATGAACAAGGTAAACATAGAATGGAAAATTGCTTCGGAATATGCACCGATGGTGCTCGTTCAATGACCAGAAGATTCCAAGGTATACAAACATTTGCAAAACAAAACTCGAATCAATGCACACATTGCATGATCCACAGAGAAGCTTTGGCTTCAAAAGAAATGAATCCTGGTTTGAATATTCTATTAACTACGGTTGTAACCGTAGTAAATTATATAAAAATGAGATCCCTGAAATCGAGAATCTTTTCCGTATTTTGTAAAGACACGGGTTCAGTACATTCAGCTTTACTATTTTATTGCGAGACAAGATGGTTATCAAGTGGGAAATTTTTGCAACGTGTTTATGAATTAAGAGAAGAAATCGCCATTTTCCTAGAAGGAGAAAACAGAAGACCGAGAATTTTCGCGATGGTTTATTTGTGATGAAATTGAGGTACTAGGTCGACATATTCGAGAAATTCAATAATTCCAAGGAGCAAATACACATTTTGGATATGAGTGATAAAGTTAATGCTTTTTGTAGGAAATTGGAATTGTGGAGCAGAATTTTAAAGCTAAAAAACCTAACAATGTTAGCAAATGTGGAAGATTGTACTAAAACTTATAAGGCTGAAGAGGAACATGTAAAAGTTGTTTTTGTAACCATTGAAAATCATTTAGCCATGTTGGAAAGAATTTTAAAAAGTATTTTCATGCTGACGTCAAACTGATAGTAAGTTACGAGTGGATTAGGGATCCATTTCATAATACTCCAAAAGGACTCTTGATTGATGAGGAAGAAACATTCATACACTTCACGACAAGTGAAGAAACTAAAAGATAATTTAGTAATAAATCACTATCTGAATTTTGGGCAGGAGTAAGAATGATTTTTCTGCACTAAAAACAAGAACATTTCACATTCTATTACCTACCTACCTTTGTAAAAATGGATTTTCTGCTTTGGCTACATTGAAGACAAAATATAGATCTCGGCAGAACTGAGAGTGGCTATATCTAATATTAAGCCTTCCTTCGAAAAACTTTTCTCTGCAAGACAGGTCCAAGGAAGTCACTAATAATTATTAAATTTGTTTCTAATTTAGTATGTTTTGATTAAGTAAGTTTTGATTTAGTAAGTTGTTTTGTTTTAATAAGTTATTAAATATGTCGAAATGTACTTTGTTTTCTATGTGCATGTTTGCTTTCCTTTCAGTCAGTTAATCAATTTTTTAACATAATATTTTCTTATGGATATTCACGCCCCCCCTAGGGGGACGCGCCCCACAGGTTGAGAATCGCTGTTTTAAAGTACATTTTGTATAATTTCATCCTACTTTAACCATTTAATAAATCTTCTGGGAATAATAAGTTTAAAAGTAGATTTGTGTCAACGAAAATTCTAGAAAATCTTTTAAATTCAAAATTTCGTACCACAATTAAACAAACAAAAACATTAACTGAAATACTTTTGAACTTCTGAAAATGTTAGTAAAATTTCATAATTTTATATCTGGCATAAAATTGCTTTTTTCTTCTTGATAATTTCTTCACTTGAATACTAAAATATTTTGCTATATTTTATAGTTTTCAGAAAGTTTTCCAGGCAATTAAATTATAAATGTTTATGGTCTAGAAGAATATTCACCTATGTCTTTATTTTAAAGACTAAATAAATATTACAGAGATGCTATTCCTTAAAACAACAGGGAAAGTAAACAGAGTAATAAATTTAATGTACTTCGCGATTTCATATTTTAAAGTATTATATAAGCATATGAATTTTTTTCTAAAATAGTACTTTCATGGAACTGAATAATGAACTTTATTATTGTGTGTGAAACTGGAATAAAGTTTTTAGAAAATTAAATATTACATTAATTCACAATAACTAAATATTACAGGTTCGGAATATTTATTGCCGATATAAACTTCATCTCTTGCTTTTGAGTAAAAAATAATTCGAAAATATAAAAGCCAAGAATTATATGTATTTTTAAATTAAACTTTGTCTTTAACCTGTCTGTACACTGGCGTTGAAAATTAAAAGAATTTGCATTTGTGATCTGTTGTCTCTAAAAGTGCAGCACAAATTATAATAAATTAGGTAAACAAATAAGTTCATATAATAGGAAAAAATACCATAAATAGTGATATCGGAGAATAATTTTTATCAGAACGTGTAAACCAGAAATTATCAGGTGGAACTAAAAATTGGAATTATGAGAGCATGTGACCCTCTCATAATTACATATCCCCCACAAGCATGAAATTAGGCAATTAATGAATCCCCACTTAATGTCAGTCACTTTCACTTTATTAGCAGGCTTTAATTATTTTTCAAATCGTTCGAAAGAAGAAAAGCTAAGTTCATTTGCCTCCTCCCACTCCAAGTGAATTTCAAACGTACTGCATTAGTTTAAAATCTGGAGATCTGGCTGATCAATGTATGTTCTGAGTATATTTAAATATGAGAAATTAGTCGACTATATTATCCCTAGCAGTGCGAACACTGTCATTCACAAAAATGAAATCAACTGCTTCCATGGAAAAAATAAAACAATGGATACAAACTTTTACCTCCATATCTGACATCAATCATCAATACAAAAGAGAAACTGTGTACCACAAAAGAGCTCTTAATACAAAGCAGATATTATAGACACAGAAGAATGACTCAATAGGAGGTCGTTCCATTCATTGAATTCAGACTTCGCTTAATTGAGAAAGTACCACAAACAAAAGAGAAACTGTATACCACAGAAGAGCCCTTAATACGCAGCAGGTATTATATACATTGAAGTAAGAGTCAATAGAAAGTTGTTCTGTTCATTGGGAGTACAGTCTAATCAGAATATTGTAGAGAGTCCTCTGAAGTATGCTCATCTAGAGAGAATCTGGGACACGCTATCTGTCCGGCCACATATAATAATAAACAACTACAGTAGAGCTTCGATAGCTTACACAAGGTTTATGTTGAACGAGCAAACACATCTTTGACGTAGGGTTTGGGAATGTTAATAGATAAAGATACGAGATCTTGTATCAACTTTTCAGACACAAGTTAGTTCTGATTTCATTTTAATAGATGACCACAATAGTCCACACATTGCTCATCTGATCAGCGAATTCCTGGAAAGGGAAAATACTCGATGAATGGATTGGTCAACCGAATCTCTGGATCTTAATAGAATTTCTAGAAGATTTTGTGAAAGCAATGGCAGCATGTCTTATTCTCCCCACCCCCACCCCATCGGAACATTGTAGGGCTTGAAAGCAACATTTATGGGAAAAAGTGACGTTATGAAAACTCTGTAACTGTATAACTCCATATTAAAGCATGGTTTCATTCCATCTTGGAACAGTCTGTTTTGCATTGTCCAAAACTAAGGATTCGTGCACATTGTTATGATGTGAACATAAAAATTCCTATTGCATGTTTTTCATATTTTGTTAGTCCATATACATACCTGACGTAATTAAAATCTATACAAAATAATAAGTCAAAAATGGAAGTCTTCTGAGTTTTCAATACTAGAATTTGCAATAAAAATCCAATATTTATGTATCCAATTCTTTAAGCTTTTCGAAAAGTAGTATACTGTATTTACTGAAACGTTAAGTTGCGGAAGATATTCTTAAAGTAAACAGTAAAACGAAATTAATTTATAACTATAAAATATTATAATAACAGTTGTCGTTTCTTAAATTGGTATATATCACATGCTGTCGTATATTTCTATAAATATACCAAGAAAAACTATGTTCAAAATAAAAATATGTAAAATCTATAAATGATATATTTTCTGTAACTATTGCTGTATTTGACAAACTGTTTATTTGTCTATATTATTGAGTGTTTATATATTCCAATTAAATTCTTTTTGCTTTTACAATAACCATAAACTAGTGGGAATAATCACCACGATACTTTCGCCTATACTCTTGAATAAAGATCACACTTATCCTTCCCTCCTCGCATGAAATTGTCAGCTTTCTACCTAAAGCCATTTACATTTTTGGCATGAATTTAATAATTTTTACTAAATCCATCATATGAATATGCGTTTTGGGTGCTTTTCTTCTAACCGAGCGTAGCCAAAATTTTGCATGAAACTACAATTGCAGTCACAAGATCACATACCAGATTAAATTGGTTTAAGAAGTTGCATTCTTCAGTTATTGTGTTATTGTGGTCAGCTCTTTGACATATACGACTCACAATTTGATAACCTAAATTTTAGATTTGTTATTGAAGTTAACGAGTTCATTTGAATTTGAATAGCCAGATTTTATTTGAATGGATTTAGTTCAAAATTTGATAAAAATCCACAAATTGCTCTAAAGTTCGAGTATAAAATTTCCTTTGTCTCGTTCAAAGCATTTTGAAGTCACCGTGTTATCTTAGAATTTTCTGGAATATCCATTTATTACTTACTGAAAGTTGAATGAAGTAAAATATTTGTTTAAAATTATACATTTTCAAAGAAAATCATTGTGATGGATAACTAAAATTTGGTATTAAAATTAATTTAAGAATTTGATCAATGCACCGTAATTTAAATAAACTGTGTTAAAATAAGTTATTAAATTTGCATTGAAAGATTCAAAAATCAATTTATAAGTTTCTAATGACAATGGTAAATCAACGTGATATTAACGACAAAAAAAGTTGAAGATTCTTGCCAGAAATAATAGGAAGCGAGAAAAAAAAAGACTCCGACTGTATATATTTTTTATTTCTCAAAGACATCACGCCTTTGATATTTACTCATCCGATTAAATGTAAACAACTGAAGTTCATAGTAAATTTTTTTATTTATGAATACCAGATTCTCTATGAATATATGCTATATATAGTCATTTCAGTGTATTGTACTTTTCAAGAAAACAGCAGTAAATAAATTTACAAGTTACTTCAGGAGAAATTTAGAATTCTCGGAATTCCATACGATGCTTGTACGAAATCCTTTTATGCGGATTCATGACAAAAAGTAAATCAGTTAAGAGAAAAATACAGTATTCTTGGATGACCCCGGATTGTAGCGCCAAGGGAATTCCTCATATTCATTGAGTTGTCAACACGACTCCCCAATAGACACTAAAGACACATGTCTATAAAAACTATGTTTATATTTATATATTGTAATAAAAATAAATGTATAATTTTTATTTGCAAGAACCAAAGAAATGTGTATATCATTTAAAAATTTATGGGTATTTTGTGTTTGAAGAATAACACTTTATTATATGTGACTGCCATATTTTTCCGATGTATTCGAATACAAAAAAAAATATTTCAAATATCAAGAGAAATGCTGTTTGTCTATTAGATAATGCATGCATATTTTGAGAAATTATTTCTGATTCTTTATATGAAAAGAATCGCATGCATATATAATGTTAATAATATTGTTTACTTCTCTTTAAGAATGTTTCCTATTTCTTGCAATTTGTTTGAAATTTACAAAAGACGGTAATGAAAATGGAAATTCATTCTAGATATTAGCTTTAAATGTAGTATTTATCATAAAATTGGGAAAATTCTCGCTGGAGGTTTTCATAGAATATTTTTATCACTGAAAGTTTTTATCATTTTAATTTATAATTATCTTTTTCCTAATACTGGTAAAGAAATACTTTAATCGAGTCACATAATTCATCCTATCTCAATGGCGTCCGGGACACACTTTCAAATTAGTTTGAATTAATTTTGTACTGATTACCCTTATAAATAATAAGACAAATCACAAAATAAAAGTTCAGAAAATTTTGTTTTTAAATTTACTTTTTATAGAAAAAGTGTGGTCATTCTAAATCGCTAAAAATTCAATTATTCTTGATCAATGTCCAATATTTTTTTATAAAAATTGAACACAGAATAAGAGTTCTAGTTTTGATTCAGTAATTTAGAAAATATTATTTCAATAAAAATTAAAAAAAAAATATTTGAATGGAATTTTCTAAAAATTATAAGATACTTTTCTAAAAAAAGGCCTCCTTTTTAAAATAAGCATTTTTTTTTAAAATTTGGTGAACAGAATTCAAGTAAAATGTTTAAAAATGATACCTTCCACCCCTGGATCTTTAAAGGTTCTTGATTTACAAAAATCTAAATTAAGGTTTATATAAAAATCGACTTTTTGAAAAACCGGTTTTCGAATTTCCTATTTCCAAAAAAACGGTTTTTGAATTTTTGTCAAAAAAATATAATATGAAAAAATATTTTCTCTAAGTTATATAAAATAACAAAGAACGAAATCAATATCAAATTCAATAAAATTAAAGATTACATATATATTATTTACACAAAATAACGAAAACTTAAAAATTTTGAATAATATTTATATTGTTTTTACTAATTTAAATTTTTCCTAAGAAAATAGGATTTTAAAAAACACAAAATATCGACTGAACGGTGGCTAATTCTTTTTCTTATTTTGGACATATATTAATTGAAATTGAAAATACTCGTTCACCAGCTTCTGAGCTTGCTTTTATAGTTTTCATGGCATAAAATAACAAATCTAAGGTTTTTTGTTGTTTTATTCGTTGCCTCAAATAATGAAAATTCAGCGTTCAGTATCTTTGAATTTGCAAGTTTTTCTTCAGGGTCTACAAGAAACTTATGAATTGATTTTCCCATGGCTTCTTTTAAAAAAGCATTACCCTGACGAGTAGTTTCTTCGATTTGCTCTTCATCGGAATGGGTTTCCACACAAGAATTTGGAAATATTCTAGACAATATCTTTCCAGATAACTTAATTTAGGTTTTTGAAACTAAAAAAAGTGCACTAGATTTCTACGCTGAACTAGAAGTGTGCGAATACATCAAAAGATAATTCTACTTTCTTGAATTCGTTCTTCTACAGCATATAATAATTTCAAACTTATTTCCGTGTTCAAATTTTTTAGTTCATTTAACAGAAATTCAGATATACCTACACTTGTTAATAAATTCGCATCTCGTCGCCTTAAGCCCCGAGCTGCTAAACAAATCGGTTCCAACCGATTTTTTTTTTTGAAGTATTGGAATACCCAGGCGTTCCGGAAAACCGGTTTTCTTATTTTAAAAACCGGTTTTTGAATGTGACAAATTTACTTAAAAAACCCGGTTTATTAAAACCGGGTTTGAAAAACCGTCAAACCCTAATCTGAATCGAAGAAATCTTGAAAAAAAAAATGTATCATGGAGAAAAATACGGTTAAAGTTTTAAAGTCTGATTTAATATTAATTCTGACTGTAAAACGTTAAAACTGTATAAATATCTATTTAAAGTGTCCAGAAAGTAAGCCTTCCCTTTTTTTTACTTAAATCTTTGATCTAATTTCATTTTTGCCATTTGCACCTTTTTTCTATAAAGTTTAAAGTTCTCCGTTCATTTGAATAAAGCTTTTTGGTTATGACCCGTTCGTAGTTTTCGTAACATGCTTGCAGCTGATTGGCATGGAGAACGAAAACCGAAATCAAACAAATTTAAATTGATACCTTTATCCCATTACTGAAATCTGATATTTCTCTAGCAATAGTAATATCTATTCTTACTCTAGAACAGTTTTTATTTTTTGCACAAAAGTTCCAAATAACATTATGAACTGATTCATTTCTGTTTTGGGTTTCGGCTCTTGAACACCTTTCCAATTGGCTATCCGAATCTAGCTTTTGAAAAATAGTTTCACTTTCGCGATAACATCTTCTCGCACAGGAGTGTTAATAGCTGTGTTATGAGTAGTGGTTTTTTTCTTCAGCGCCAGGACTCGGCTAAAGAAGCTCCAAGATTCAAGCACATAAGGCCTGTTGTGTGTTTTAGTTTAGATTCTGTGAGCTGCAGTGTTGCAGAATCGCTTAAATATCCTTCTTTATACCTTTAATATTATTTTTTCTTCGAACCATGGAGTTTCGGTAATTTCTAGTAACTTTTTTATATCTGTATCACTCAGGTATCCGCTCTTCTTTCCATTGAGTATTACGCCGGTTTTCTTTTCATTGCCTACTTCATCGTGTGCGTAAAGTCTGACAACAATTGTCCAAGTGATAAATTTTCAAAATAGCACACACCACAAAAATAATTATCTCTCATTCTAATTAAGATAGAAGCACGATTCAGTCCGCGGTGGTCTGGAGGTAAGACCTCGGCTTCCTAATGGAGTGCTTCAGTTTCGAGACCCGATTCCACCGAAGAACCGTCGTGTAAGCAGGTCTTGCATATTATGTCGCATTTCACTGTTAATAAATTATAGGAAATCTAACAAGACCTCATAAAATTATACATCACAGAAAATGCTTGTAGAAACTTATTAGAGAACTGTTTTCATAATGATAGTTAATCAATCAGAATGAATTTTCCTTCAATTAATATTGATTCCTTAAACTCGCTTTACTTTTTACGACATTCTGATGACAGTTCAATGTCATCAGATATATTAAATATTAATAAATTATATGTTTGGAGGAAAATATAATTTTTATACTTTTTAATTCCTTAGCAAAATATATAATACCTTAACGTATAATATGTTTAGTAAAACGTATAATAACAAACGTATAATAGCTTTTGTACTAATTGCTTGTGATATTGAAAAATTGTTAAATTGTAAACAACAAATGTTAACTACTTCATTTTATCAATTAGAAAAATAAACTTCACCATTATTTGTCTTTAAATGTCTAAAAAAATTTTATTTGTAATTTTTCTATAATCTTTACGATAATCCATAACAATAATTGAAATACCATATTTAATAACAATTCCTTGATAAATCTGCTCTGACATTAGAAGCAGTTTAGCCAGTGCTGCAAAAGCGAAAACTGTGGAAAATCGGTTAAGTATGAAATAACAAGAACAAGTGCCTGTGTAATTAAGATCTCTTCAATGACTACAGATTTTTATGTACTTCGTTATTCATTTTGGTAGAGTAGAATGGGCAAACATAATTTATTGACCAAAAATGTAATTTCTTTGCTTCAATTTGTTGATAACTTAACTTTCTTACAGTTGTAACGTACAATGTACAAACATTTTAAAAATAAAAATGAAAATATAATACTGATTCTATTGAAAACTATTGTATTCATTTGGAATGCTTTAAAAAATTTTTGTTTATCATTTTTTGAAGGATTTATATATTATCAATTCGAATCCTTTCATATCCTTATATATTATAAAAAAAAGAAAGGATAAAAAAATCCTCAAGATAGAAAAAATTAAATATCTATTCATATTTAAATAACAGAAATTTACTTCATTGATTTTAAGGATTTTCCTATGTCTTCTAACGCAAAAACTGCTAATATCTGCCTTTAAATGAAAGAAGTCACTTTAGTGTTTTTTAATTCCTTTTATTGATCCTTTACCTTTAGGATAAATTAACCGACTTCAGAAAAGAACAGAAATAAGTGTCTCTGCAGTAAATTGAATTTTAATAAAAAAAAATACCCTTATCGACAAGACAAGGTGCAGGGACAGATGTTATGATGGCTTTATATACGCCTGAATCAATTTTAATGAAAGGTTCTTTCTTTTGGTTTAAAGCTCCAGTCTGGGATTTTTTAAAAAGTTCATATCAAAATAGAGATAATGAAGTTAAGAAAGAAAAAATATAATATAAATCGAACGAACCTCCTGCCACTAGAAGAGGAAAGATAAACATGGATACCGACTTAAATTTTCTGCTTTCTACCATAAATTTATCATAACATTTCAGTATAGAGATATAATATTCTTTCTATATGATGAAATGAAAGCTGAAATATTAAGAATAAAATTATTAGATACATCTTTTCTGATTAAAAGCGGTTATTTTACTTAAAAAGGAACCAAAATATAATGAATAAAAATATTATCCGAATAATGTGAAATAAAAAAGTTTAGTTTTATAATTTCAATGGAACAAGGATGATAATTACATCTAATCAACCACTAAATAAATCCGGTTGTTTCAACAAAAATATAAGTGGTCTCTGTGGGTGAACATATGTATTTAGGCCTTTGAGTGCGTTTTCTCTCTCTCTCTTTGAATGTATGTGTATTTGAGCATGTTTTCACCATTTTATGCACATGTAATTAGACTAATATATTTTTAAAATTGCAAATATTGTCTAGGAATAGAGATATTTACTGTTCAAGTTTTAATAGCTATCCAATCTATCTAATATGATCTGAACAATAACTATCGACTCTCGCAATATTTCACTAGTTTTTTAACTATATACTATGTGTATATATTCATTCTAAAGAAAAAAGTACCTTGATTTTTACAGTAATAAATGACAACATGTATTAAAGTAGTATTATATTAAAATTTATCAAATAAATGGTCTCCCTTCATACTTTCTAATAAAGATCATATTCCTCTTTACCAGTATAAAATTAGGAATCTTGGCGGAAAATGTCCTGCATGGCGACATAGACCTTTGGCTATATCGGGAAGCATTTTTATTGCCCGAATATGTATTTTGAAAGCCGTTTCTCCGCCAGATTGAATAACTTTAGCGTTTGTCATAAGATCACATTTATGAGTTAATGCGCTTACACTCATGCTAAAATACAGACCAACAAACAGTCAACTCTATAACAAATTTTGTTCAAATTCAGTTAGAAACTAGGTTATAAATAGTAAACCAGTGTATCCAGTTTTATCTACCAAGCAATTAACATTTCGTTGAAAATTTGAAAAAAAAATACAGGTTTGGTCTAAAATCTACGTGATAAATTTTATGCGTCCAGGTTAGATTTATCATGTTCTCAGACGAATAGACATAATCCTAAAAATGAAATTTTCGGATCTAGGGATGTCTGAAACCCGAAGAATTGTTCGAATCTCGAATTCAAGTTTAACTGTTATAATGGATTCTAAGTATTTCGTATGCAAGAATGTAAAAAGAAAACATCTGACTTAAAACATAAAACAAAAGCAACTAAATTTCTCAAATTTGTTTGCAGTGAAATTCTTCAAAAAATTCTGTAAAAAAAAATCACTTGTTAATGTGAAAACTTAGTTTACAACGATGCAATGCATGATGCATGCAAAGAAATTTCATGTCCAAAAAATTTCTTTGTGCATTATGTGCAAACTGTGTTTTAGTCTTGGACAAACTGGCTTGTAACGAATTACTTACTAAATTTCATTGATAGTTACATAAAATGATAAATAACAGACACTTATTTATATAAATTTGAATATATTGATGATAATCTTAACTAAGCTTATCTGAAAATAGAGCGTATGTTGTATGCATCCCAAAAAATCTTTCCAAGTCTTGTTTAAATTAAATAATCTTTTCTGACAAAACAGAGAATTTGCAGTTGTTTCAAAATTAAAGATGCTCTCCATTTCTTTTTTTTTATTTCGAAGAATTTTTTTTCCAGAATGTTTAGTATCATAATTATCCAAATCCTCTTTTGTAGTGTTATATTCATCTTCTAATTTGTTTGCACAGAAAATCATAAGTTGTTCAAAAATACTTTGTTGGATTCAATATACTACTTTTTTACACTAAAATGAAAACCGCATTCTACAAGATTTCATTTACTCGACTTTTTACAGAAATTCTTCACTAAATTGTGATAAACTGGTTTTTAGTCCCTGACAAACTAGCTGTATTGAGTTAAAGGCTAAGTTTTGTTGATAATTACATCAATCAATAATTAACACATCAATAATTTACATAAATTATTATACAGATGATAATCTTAACTAGGTGTTTTAGAAAATAGAGCCTATATTGCCTGTATCCTAAAATCATTCCTTTTATAGTTTAAATTACCTAAATTTTTCTGGGGAAACACGATATTATTTGCGGTTGCTTCAAAATTGAGGATCTTCTCTCCTGCTTTTTTGTTTATGTGGAAGAGCTTTTTTCGAAACGTTTAATATCATAGGTAACAATGTTTGCCCCCCCCCAAGTCCTCTATTTTTCTATTTGATTTTAATAAACCGTTCCAATCTTTTAGATTTTCACTTTCCTTTCATTTCATACTTACAAATAAATGTGTTGTGAAATATTGTTAATAAAACAATTTTTATTTCTGTAATAAATCAGTCTTTGTACAGTTTTCTCGTGACTTACGAAATATCATATTAACTTTAGACAAAATCTTCAAAGCCCTAAAATATATTAAATCCGTGTACATTAGTAGATAACCATCGTCTGTCATCAAGTCAATTGTACAGTTGCATGACGTTATTATAGCACCTGTTATTATACACAGGAAATGGCATACTATTATAATCAAATCATTGATATTGAACTCACATCATAGGCCCGATGTAGTAATTAAACCTAAGAGCATAGCCTGTAAACATTTATATAGAATTGCTATGAGCAAGAACACATATTTAATATATGTATATTATGAACATTGTCTACATCAATAGTACACAACCTATATAAACACATACACAATATTTTCAGTTGTATAATAGCGCGTCGTATCGAAATCAGCATATTAGCATATTTATTAGGAAGTGTGGAACATATACTGATGTTTAAAATTAAGATAACTTCTATTTTTGGTCGATTGTTTCCACAATTACTGAAAAGATTAAAACACATTATGGAAGGCTTGGCAGGTAAATTTAATACAAAAAGTAATGTCATGCACAAGTTGAGGTTCACAAGTTCGATAGTGTGTGCAGAACATCAGCGCAAACAAATGTAAAATGGATGCTACAAACTAAAACAAAAAAATGGCTAATTGATAGATTGAATTAGATTTTCTTTTCGTGCAAAAACAAATGTTTGAATGGCTTGAGAAACAAAAACAAAAAAAAAGATGCAATCACAATCATATTATTGGCACTGAACACACATTATGGATTCAATGGCGTAAATAAATCCTAAAAATACTGTCTGTAAAAGATTATTATGTGCTTGAATACATATTCAATGTGAGCATTGTATCATGCATGTGAGCGTCAACAGTATATAATCTATATGAGCCTAGTTTCTTCTGTCTTACCGTTGTTCAATAAAAATCTGATTTATTGGAATATTTATTTGGAATTTCAGAAAATACATTGGTGTTAAAAATTAAAATGGCTTTATCTTCTGAACAATTTTTTTCTAAAAGTACTAAAAATGTTTTAATCAAATTATGGAAGATTCACAAGTAAATACAAAAATTTGTACTAGTACAAGTACACATGTAGAAATTTATATGCTTACACATTTGTGAAGCAAATTGCATTCCCAAATACAGGACTTGTGAATCAAATTAAGAAAGCAAGTAAAAAATGCTGTCTAAAATCCAATTTATAAATCGTTGTTTATTTAATTTAGAAAAGGGGAAAAAAATCAAGATTATATGCATCAGGGTGTGTAAAAGGTGATAAAAAAAGTTGATTATATTCTAGTTCTGAAAAGAAAAGAAAACTTTGGCTGCAATAAAAGAAGGAAACGAAAGAAAAGAAAAAAAAAGTGAAGATTGCAGGAGTGAAATGAAAAAAAAAAGTTACGTGTGCCCGTTAATGAGATAGTCTTTTGCATAATATACCAATGATTTTAGAAATCTGCATAGTTCTTGAAATAATATTTTTACTAAGGATAACATTTTGGAACTTATCTGTTTTATATTTTTCTAAATTTGATTAAATTTTTCTACATGGACACAGTCGAAAATGTAAAGATCTGCACTCCTCCGTTTTCTGTTGTTAGATAATAGTGAATTAGATATTTAGATCATGGGAGATAAATCGAAAATATTCCATGACCACTAAAAAAGCACATTAAAAATTTATTTTGAACTTAAAAAAGTTTCTTTCGCTATTAATTGGAAATTATTTTGTATTTAAAAAAAAATCTCAACTCAATTCCTTTAATTGGATCATTTAGTCTGTCTTACGAATTCTGAATCCTCATTAATGTTCCCAGTAAAATTTGATACTTTTACTTCTGAATCTGATGCAATAATAGGGAACCGAAATGTGCATTTTTTCTCTTGTAATTTTGTCACAGAATTACAATCAAATCCCGGAGCTCTTTATACGGATTACCAATATGTGCTTTAATCCAGGCAATGTCCACCAAACATCCAAACACACATATACACACACGCGCCCGCGCGCAATTTTAACTTACCACCTTATCACCAGGTCACCTTGACCTAAAGGCCATGGTGGTAAGATCCCTGTCCCGGAGACGGAGAGTTCCAGGTTCGACTCGCGATTCCATCGAAAAACCGTCGTGTAAGTGAAGTGGGTCTGGTGCACGTTAAATCAGTTACGGCCAAACGCTGTACCACTGGTGGGGAACGGAAATTTAGAGAGGGAGTGCCTTCTCAGGTGTCGTCCTCATCTTTTGACCGTGATTGAAAATTATAAGTTCGTGCCAAAGTAGCCCTAGTGTTGCTTTAAACCGGCACATTAATATAACTAAATTAAAAATTAAACTTGGACTAAAACTTTTCAGAGCTTTAATGGATGATTGACTATCAGCAAAAGTATTGGTTTTAGAATAATTTTTCAAGATTTTTCCGTAGAAAGGTTATTTGTAGCCGATTTAAAATGGAAAAGTTATTTGAAATGATTTAACTTAAACATAACATTCCTTTTAATTTTTTTAAAGTCAAGAACACCATCTATCTTGAATTCGCCCGGATATATATTGAATTAAGTCTTCGTAAGTATTAAATTAACACTGAATATTTTTTGATCAATTGGTGCTATTTTGGTATTTCAATATTATTTTATAGGTATTGAATTTAATTCCAAAAATTTCTTTAGAATCTTAAGAACTAACTATCCAAATCTGATATTTGATGTAAATTTATTTTGCAATTAAAAGTTATGGGACATTTCCAGTTATGTTAGTTAGAATATAAGGTTGATGTAATTTGGTAACTTCTAGTAAATTTTATTTTAAAATATTCCACAAATTGAATGATGCCACTTTGCTTATCCAGAACGATATCTCCTCTTGAAACTCACATCGTCGTTTAACAATTTTTAAATATTGTATTTAAAAAATACATTTTTATTAGTGCTTTTGTATTGAAAATTTACACGATACATATATATTTTTTTAATATTGATGAGAGTAAAAAATACAACTTCCAGCAATGAGATTCGCTTCAGAGAATTGTAGCTTAAAAACATTTAGGCACTGGTTTCTTGGCTGTATGAGTAATATTTGAGACATTGTCTACAAAATGGCCCTCACAAATTACTGTTTAAAAAAAACAAGTTGGTAGGACCAAATCCGCACAAGTTATGAAAATGAATCTGATTGGTGAGGAAATGTGTATCATTGTATCTCCGTAGAAAGATGATAGAGTTCACTGAAAAGTGAACAATATGCAATGACCTTAATATAAATATTAGAAATAACATTTAAATCTTGCAGAGAAGAAGAATTTATAAATATTTATATAGATTCGGTAAACTCTCAGAACAAGACAGTCAAATAAACAAGTTAAACATACATTAAATATATGTAGTAGAATGTATGAGAAACATTTTTGTGGACAGTTATAATATGTGCTTGAATGCCTGGCAGCTAAGAATCCGATAGCTCATACCAGATGCATTCAAAACTCAAATAACAATCTTTTCTTTAAGTTAACCCTTTGGTATTTTTATGAATTTTATATCTGATAAGTGTTTAAAAACTATCTCTGTAATCGGGCCTAAACTTATGATTAGATCCTAACAATTTGATTTAGAAACAGATAGAAGTGTTATTATTTCGATTTTGTGTAAACTGGCTGATTTAACCAATATCCATTCATCGAAATAGAAGTAAGCAGTGCCGAAAAAATATTTATTGAGAGACGGCAATTTGAAAAATACTATTTCACTTATAAATAGCCTAATATTTTTTAATTTCTAGACCAGTTATAAAAATTGCTGATTTAAAAAAAAATAGATAATCATTAATGGATAAGAATTCTTTATTGTTTTGTCAATATAAATTTATTCCAATGATGAAGCAACTACTCAGCGGATATCACAATTTATCACCTCCCTCTTTACTTCAATTTTCATCCAATCTGGTTAATAATATTTATCCAAAAGTACATATCAAATAAGATTTGCAATAAATAATCTGTAACGTTCATCGTTTTTACACATAATAATTAATAATAAATTGTACTTCCTTATGAAAATGTTCATATGAATAGCATTTAGAAAAATATCAATGCGTAATCTTCCTAAGGTCCTTTACCTCTAACAACAAACAATGGATTTCAATTAAGAAAGCGTGTTTCTATTCAATCAACAAACATTGAAAACAAAATTCATAAATATACAATGTTAGATTAAAAAGAAAGAAGAGAGAAAAAGAAGATGCACTTTGAATAAGAGTGAGAAAAATAAAAAAAATAATGAATTATTTTGCCGTGCCTCAAGTCAGAACCGGTCTGATTGCAGCTTTAGTGCCTCTAAATTAAAAGATTGCTTTTGTCTTAAAAAAAATATCAACTGTTTGCGCAGTTATCTTTCACAAACAACTAGCAAAACATTCCCAACCTCTATTGCTCTTGCTGATTGATTCAATTGATGCCTTTTTTTTTTCAAGTTTTTATTGTTTTATTCCCATTTTCTTAGATAATTATATTCATAGAGTGAAAAGTAAGCAAAAAGTATATCCTCTGAGAAAAGAAAGGCCAACAAATTAGTCGAAAAAATGCAGATGGAATTCTAAAAATTAATTTCGGGTGATGGTGCAGCTCTGAAGTCCTTATGGAAGAGCCGCCACTGGATATTATACATTTTTTTGCTTTATAGTGGAATGTAGAAAATTAACGTGCGTTTGGATATTTCCTTTTTGATTGATCGAATTCCAAAATTGAATAAAAATAAGATGTTGATCAGAATACTATTTCAGTTCACTTAAATCATTCTAGTTTTGAGTTTTCACATATACGATAATAGACAAATCCATAGACTAATGAATTTGGTCCAAAATGTGTTGAATGCCTGTAATTCATTTAAACCTCACCTGTTAATTTTCTTTTTTCAAAATTCTTTGCGTTTAGAAGTTAAAATGTTGGTACACACACGAATGCATGGAGATATTTCTGACAGATGGATTTTGCACTAAATTTGATAGAAATATGCAATTTTTTATGTAAAGATTGTATATTAAATATCATTACTCTAACTCAGTTCATTTTTGATGAATCATTTCAATGCGTTATAGGCTGTACAGTTTCTAAATTATTTCGTTTTTTGTTTCTATTAAAAGGTATAGGATAAATTATTTAATGACTGCAGTAAAGTTTTTGCACTTCGTATTTAATAACTTTAGAAAATCCACAAATTATGGAATTTCAAATATAAGAATTTTGCTTAACATATTCCCTATTCTTTCTGAAACCAATGTTTCAAAGTAGATCTTGCGAAACAGGTTCAAAAAAACAATTTTTTTTTGCCTACAACGTAATACGAATTTAATTAACTTCGCGACATTAATTTGTAATTAGATCTAGACATTCTTATGGGAATCAACGTTCTAATTAAACTAACAAGCACACCGCAAATATTCCCTGCACTTTTTATAGTTAATCAAGACATTCGAAAGATTTCTGCAAATGCATATTTAGAATGCGAGTTTAGAAAGATCTTTTTTTTTTCCAAACGAAATACATTATGAGGAAAATTGGGAGAAATATTTGTGTGAAAAAATGTCTTTCCTAATGTCTCTTTCAAGCATGAAAAATTCTGATCCAGGAACAGTAGATTGCTTTGTCTGGAAAGAATTTCCTTCTTTGAAAAAGGGTTAAACCTCCTTTGATTAACATATAATTATGTTTATGTCTAATTAAAGAAATATATTCTTTTATTTTTGTGTATAACCACTAATTTGACAATAAATATTTGCTATTAAGTTTATATTTTGTTATCTTTTTTTTGAAAATATTTATAATCCAAATTAAATTTTTCAAAATATTTGAGATAATTGAGATTTCGTTTTTTCCAAATGTGTAATACTATGTTGAGGTTAATTTTGAATTTTATTGCTTAGGATAAAATATACCTGGTCATGTATAAAAAAATCAGTGTTTATTTCTTCTTATAAGAATAATTATTTAATAATTATTTGAATAAATTATTTGTAATTCTTAATCTTAATAAGATAAATCTCTGTGTGCTGTTCTAAACAAAAATTTATTCTCCATATAAATATGAGATAATTATCAAAATACATCTTATAATTATCTGTCAAACGTAAAAAGGATTTCGTTCTTCAAATACTTAATATTATGTTAAAGTTAATTTCGAATTATATTGTTTGGAATTAAATATACCTGGTATGGTGAAAAATCATCTTGATGAGATAAATCCCATTGAGGTGTTGTAAACAAAAATTTGTTTCTCAATTAAATAGTCAAATAATTATAAATAATAGGATATCATTATTTATATAGTTAATTAATCCTATATATTCTCAACTAAGCAAATTTGACAAAAGTCACTGAAAATAATTTAAAAGAATTCTGCAATGATAGATAAAGAAAACAAATGTGAAGTATGGAATTATTATATTATTGTATTTCTAAACATGATATGATTATAAATTAGCTAGATTTTAGTGCTCTTCAGTTAGACGGTAATTTCATGTTGCAATCTGGGATTTTTCTGGGTAATTTCATGCTACAATATTGTGCGGTTGCTTTCTTGAAATTTCTAATCTTTTCGTGAATATTCATTTAAAACCAATGAGTCTTTTTTGTTACAATGATTAGTTAGAAGGAGATTTAAATAATAATCGATAGCTGTTATTTGAAAAGCTTAATCTCAAGAAATTAATAAAAATGTTCGAATCTCTTTCTCTCTCTCTCTCTCTCTTTTTTAATTTTACTAGCGAACTCTTTTTCTTAAATTTTGGCAATGCGAAAATTTAGATTTAGATTTTTTTCCACATATCGGCTGCAACATAATGCCTTCTTTTTCTTTTAAACATAAATTTCTTCTTTTATTGAAGCTAATTATCTTAAAATTTGCAATTTCAAAAAAATAATTCTTGCAATAGTCTATTTAAATTTTGATTTACGTAATTTTATGCAATCAATAGATTGCATTTTTTATTCATAGAAAAATAATTCTAATTATAAAGATATTGTATTAATGAAATGTTTTGTATTTTTACATAAAAAATCACAGAAAAACCTGACTTATTTTTGCTCAAATTCCACAAATGCAAATTAAATATGAGAAGTAAATCAACAAGCAACAAAAGAAAGAGTGCAGCAAAACTTTATTTGCTGTTAAGTTTCTAATCTGAGCATTCTTATGCTCGAATGCAATCAGAGAAAATTATTCCTTCCGTAATCATTGCATAACTGTATGAAAGAATTTTAATAATTATAAATCGTAATTAAATCTTTTTTTCTTCTAATGTTAAGCGAGAGGAAATATTGATTGCTTTGTTATTACTTAATCAATAAGCAAAATACTGGTTTTCCAATTAAAGATTCTGTTCGTTTTAGTTATGAGTAAATATTCATTATGGTTAATAACTCCGAACTTAATTAAGTATCCATTGTAAATAACCATTCTCATGTTGAGCACCATTTGCTGATAGTGAAATAATTTCCATTAATATTTGTTTTGCATGCTGCCTTCTAATCACTGAACATTAATAAATTAAAAATATCTGTATATTTCCTGAATATCAAAATCTATGAATTGAATTATTATTTGGAATAAGTAAAATTATTCAAGCAGCAGATTGAAAGTGAAAAATATAATGCATTAACTAAAATAGAATTTATTTCTCTTGAATATGCATTTCTGCATTCTAGAAATCTTCAATTGTATTTTAAATAAATTAGAAAATTTGAGTTGTACGTAGTCAAAAAAAAAATTGCAAACCTTTCATTTAAATCTTCTTTATTTTATTGATTATTGAAATATGGTATTTAAATTATTAATTAGATGAGAATTATTAAAAGAGAATGGTTTTCTCTTAGATACCATAATAGAAGACAATAATAAAAGAGAATAATTTTCAAAAAATATTTTTTAAAAGAAAATATACATCAATACTTGTATTATATATATATTCTGTCAATATTTCTACTTTTTTAATATTTAAAAATTTCTTACGTTATATTAATTATATTGATTGCAAAATATATAATTTTGACGAATTATGTTGATTTTAATATAAAAGAAATCAGTCATTCATACATCAACAATTTCTATATGTTTAAAATAATTAGGAAAACTGAAGAACCATTTTCCCGGCTACAACTAATAATCCGATATTGCCAATTTTTATTACACATCAAAGAACCTGCTATTTAAATAAACTATAATGATTGCCTCTTCACCCTCCGCCCTCGAATTCCGGAAGGTAAAGAAAGTTAAACTATCGCAGGTCCTACAGGGTCAATAACTATAGCAAATTAATTATTATCAATTATTGTTTACACATTTAATCTATAGAAAATCAATCAATGTTTCATGATTTTTTATGAAAGTATGATATAAAATAATAATTTCAGTCGATGTAATAAGGTGTAGTTCATCAAAGTTGGTTGATATAACTAAAACGAGGCTATTAATAAACTAGGTGTAAAGCTGGTTGTCGAGGATGGTTTCTGCATTTATTAATCACGTGAAAAACAGAGTATATAAACTATTTTAGAACATAAGTTTAATCTACTTCCAATAATATTTGTCTAAATGCATAGTGACAATTACATGTCTTATAAAAGATTCTTGTACCTGCTTAATATACTTGATGATTTGATAAAAATTTGATAATTTTGATAGCAAAATTTGATAGCAATGAAAGTGTATGGACTGAGTGCATTTTTAGTTTAGTCACGAGTCTGAAATAAAATTGTTAAGGAAAACTGGAAATTTATGTGTATCATATTATCTTGTATGCATATGTTTTATCTAATTATGTTTTGTAAAAATCTCTCTAATGCGAATTTCTTCATTCATGATTGGACAAAACATAATGCTTTTTACACATCACAAGACTTCGAGGTCCAACTTGCCATCGAGTTTTTGAAAATATGATGTAATAAATCGACTTTATAACTAAAATATAGTAAGCGCTTGGTCAAACCACTCTCCAGAAAATACTTCGCACATCATTACAAATTAATCGCCAAAAATTATTGTAATTGATTAGGTATTTAAAGAACGTTCAATGTGACATAAAGTTCTTCAAACCATACAAAAATTATCGTTTTATAAGTTGCATCATAAAATATAAGATAGAGAATGAATTATTATATTTCAATTTCTTTCGAAAATAAGGACTTCAAGATATTGAAGAAAAATTTATGCAATTTAATTCGTATTTTCTCTTTTGAGTATTTTGTTATTTCACTGGCGTATTATTCCCTTGCTGTATTATTGCATTCTTTTACAGATGTAGATATTCAAAATATAATTAATATAAATGCACTATTTTGTCAGAACTTCATAGACTGACAAGATACTGATGATCATGATTTTCTTCCTTGATTGCTCTAAGGAGGGGGAAAAAATGGTACGGAAAATTAAGGGAATTGTAATAGGAGAATTTAATAAGGCGAATACTGATTTTATTGTTTCTTGATAATTTAAGCGATTAATGCGATGCATGAATGCAAAATTAGCACATATACAAAAAGTACTTTTAAGAAAGGGGGTTTAATAGCACCTAATTAATGTAATGGAAATCAGAAAGTGATAATTTCCCTACCGCAATTATAATTTTTGTACGGAATATGGATATTTTTTTTGCTTTAATGTTGTTAAATCTAACTGCAAAATATTCTTTACTTTGAAAATTGCATTGAGTTGTATTTAGAAAATAAAACATAGAAATTATGTTTCAAATTTTTGTCTTGGAAATGTTTTTAAGAACCTTATATTTAATTTCTGCTTATAAAAAGAATGAATGTCTGCGTTTTCATAGACTAAAATGTTTGACCCAGTGGTACAAAATTTGGCACATAAGTACTTTGGAAGGTGGAAATGTGCATCTGAAAGCAATTTTTTTTATTGTAATTAGAATTTTATTTAATTAAAAATTAAACAATAGTTTAATGTTTTTCTGAAATAACTTCAGAAAATATTAACAACATAAAATTAATTTTTTACACCATTTCAAAAGGCAAAAACATATCATTCCATTGACCTCAATTTTTCTGATGATGAATATTCTTTTTATTTTTAATTCCTTTCCAAAAACATATTTCACAACAATATAATTTATATGAAACAAAAATAAATTTTAATCTGTACAATCTTAATCATTAGAAAAATCAGAATCTGCATCATTAGAAAAATCAGTTTTTATCAAAGCGTTACCATTATGTTGACCAAAGTTCATATAAAAATATTAAGCTAACTCTTACTTTAAAGAGAACAAGAGAACTGTAATTTTTAACTCAAGGCTGTATGAAATGAAACAAATATGAATCATGTGATTTTCTAGAAAAGAAATCGCAAGAAAACGCTTTAACATTACTTATAATATTAATTCAAAATTTAAGTACTACTTAAAACAAAAGAGACTTCTATATACAAAATATTCTCGTTAATAGCGGCTCATTGGCTGATTTTTAAGCAATTAATAGGCATATTCAACGAACAGGAAAAATTATCTGATAAAATAAAGAATTATATTTTAATGTCGTTTGAGTTAATAAATATTCTGATGAATTACGAATTTTGAATTTTTATGCATACCTCGATCCTATGAGTTATATATTGTTGCGAAATTTTCTCTACCGGGGTTCGTTTGGATAGTGGAAGTGATATGGTGTGTAGAACGCTCAATTAGCAGGTAGAGGTAGAATAAAAACAACGACGTTTATTTACACGAAGACACACAGGACAGCACAAAAGCGACAACTATATACAGCACAGAAGACGATTACCTTCACCCGAGACATGTAGCATACACAGCAGCATACAACCAGAATCTACTGCAGACAGTAGCGCACAGCTCAGTTCAGCACGAGCTTGACTCCGTCGCTGCTCACCGTCGTTTCCGCCTTCTCCGCTCCGTCTTCGGACTACTCCGTCGTCTAGACTACTGGCTTCGTCGTCGTACTCCGCTCGGATTTGACTTGCTCTGGCAGCTGTGGACCCTTTTATAGGTCTCAGGAGGCGGGGCTAGAAGCCTCTCAACCAATCAGGAACGTTCCAGGCGTATCTCGGTTCCTACTGGATGGATCGGGAAAATTCTCGAAGTTTCGGGTATTATCTATTTTGGCGCCAAAGTCGCCAAATTCGTCTCCAAGTCTCCAAATGGTCGCCAAGTTTGTCGCCAAGCTCCGGGACCTCCGACGCGCTAGTCCCATTCAGATGACTGTAAAACTTTCTTTCTATTGATGGAATAAACTATGCTGGGAAGCCGAATTGCAGGTTCGTAACAATATAATAAAATATTTCAGAAACTCTAATGTTTTAAATTAAAAAAAAAGATTCACTCTTTTTTTTATTAAAAGTGAGTGATTTATAATTATTTTTATTAAAAGTGAGTGAAATTTGAATATTACTATTTTATAAAATTGCGCGAATTTAGATTACTCCATTGACCATTTCGAAAAACATCTGTCAATCCACGTTCGGAATTCTCCCAATGTTGATTGTCCTAAAATAATATTCTTCATGACACGGTCAGATTTGGTAGCAGAAAATTGAAGTATTTTTTTAAAAATTTAAATGTTACAGTGCAAAATATGTTACTGAATATAATACGCAAAAACGATTGACTTATAAAATGACTCTGTGAAATTTAGACTCTGTTATGACTCTATGAAATCTAGGCTTCATCATTATATTATATAAAATATTTTCATCATTATATTATATAAAATATCTTCATCATTATATTATTTTTCATCTAGGCTTCATCGTTATATCATATAAAATATATTACTGAATATAATACGCAAAAGCGGTTGACTTATGAAATGGCTCTGTTATAACTCTTTGATATCTAGGCTTCATCATTTTTTCAGAAGTACATTTATTAATGGAAATGAAAAGATTATCATTATTGATGTCTTTAAAATCTTTTTGATAGTAAAACTGGAATCTGAATTTATGATGAATCAGACAACTTTTTATTGAATAATTCTTTTGAGATATTGTCCACATTAGAAATAATATTATGTAGTACATATAAGATTTCACTTTGAACGATTCTGTTTTTTGTATTCCTATTTGAAAACAAACAAACAAAAAAAAACATAACAAGCTTCTGAAAACTAACTTTTGAATTATTTAAGGTTCAATCATTTCCGCTTCAAATTCAATTTTAAATTTAAGAAAGAAAGCAGAAAAATTAGGGAAATGTATATAACAAATGTATATAACAGGAGAACGGTTTAAGGCTCCAAAAATAGTATAAGTTATTTGAATATTAAAATTTGAATTTTAAACTACTTTGCTGAAAGCTTTAATACCAAATTATATAAAATATATAAATAAACATTTTAGCGACCAATAAACACGGCAAATCAGTGATCGCTAAATGCAAGTAATGTTTAAATTTTCTTATTTTCCTATATATTCTAAATCGACTTTCCACAAGTAAGTTTTATGCAGCTTGAATTAACCAGAAATTATAACTGTAAGAAAAGCAATAAAAATGTTGATATTCTGGACTTATGCCAGTTTTGCTTAGAATTCTGTATCGAAAGAAATAGTTGAGAATCCTAAAGTAAACGGCATTCTGGAAAAAACTTTATCGTAAAATATATTTTTCTTTTTTAATCCTGTGATTTTTATTGACAAGAAAATATAAATTGCGTTTCATTTTATCAACGTATTAATTTTAGCATTGCCATTTCATAAAAGTTGTCCTATGCAACACGCCTAAAATATAAAAATGAAAGGAAAATTTTTCGCATTTATTTTATTTTTAGGTTTTTAAAGAATTATAAACATTAATCAACAAAACAGAAAAAAGGAATTCTTCAACAGAAGTGCAAAAGTGTAAATCGCCTTTAATTATGAAAATTTTATAGAGATACAGAACTTTGCAGTTATGATTCTAAATTAATTAATGATTTTTTTCGAATATTAAAACTATAGAATATTTAAAAAATGACTTAATAACATATTCTTAATTCAATCAAATACGTACTGGAATATAAACTTAAAAAAACGTTTTATACTATTTTTATTATTATACCTACTATTGAAAACCTTTGTTAATTTCTAAATTGATATATGTGTAAAGTTTTAAAAAATTAACAAAACTAATACTTTTTATGCAAACATTTTATAAATCCAGCAAATCGAAATTATCGTTTTAATTTCAAATTTCATTCAAAAATTTTTTTATACTTTTGTATGTTGAAAGACAAAAACAAATATTCATAAATCCAATCCTAATTTTTTTTGGAAAATTATAATATTTTGATTAAGCAAAAACTTTAGATAAGAATGGTCAATTAATTTTAATGTTATTAGAATTTCTCGCCATATCTTCTTTTTTTCTTCTGGCATATTTTAACCCCTATTCAGCAAGTCAAACAAACTTCTTCTCTGATGTTTAATTAGAATTGTTTAAAAATTATTTACAAAGCAATTTATTTAATTTCCTCTTTTTACTTCTCATCATTACTGTTTATTTGCTTTTATCATTATTATTCCCTTCCTTCTTGTATTGCATTTTCTACTTTTCTCAAAAAACTGCTTTTACCAATATTTTTTTTAATGTATTTAAAATTTTATTTGCATTCTAAATCGTTTTCATTCGTAATTCAATTTCCTGACTTTCATTATCGATGCTCTTTTTTGTCAATTTCAATTAGTAGCGTACGCAGTATACAATAAAAATTATTTTTGAATTTTATAATGGAACAATATTTTGATTGATCGCCGTCTGTTTGTGTGAATAACAAAAGATTTTAGACACACTGGATGACAGAAGTATTCCAAATACATTTGATCAAATATATCAGTCTGAATTACTTAAAGTGAAAATGATCGTCTCTTATATTTTCCAATATCCTTCAAAATTTCAATATTGATGTCATAATATTCAAAACAATGATTAGGTTCAATTTCATGACGTAATTTCCGCGCTTAACTTTAGGTATTGTACATTTGGATGCAAATGGATTGCGCATGGTGGTCCCCTTATTTCCTGCTATTTTTCTTTTTTTTTTAACTATTATGATTTGTTCATCAGTTACGAATTGGCAGTATATTTTGATCTAATGAAATAGGCTACAAAGATTTCTGATGTCAGGCATAACTATCGCCAAAAAAATATCTTTTAGAATGTTCGGCAGTTTATGCAGTGTAGATACAGGGTGTCCCAAAAGGTATGCAGCATCTAATATTTACGGATTCAGATAGAACAAGTCAAGTCGAGTATTTTGATGTATAATATGTGGGCTCTCAGAATATAGCGCCATAGTCTAATTACACGAAGAACGTTAATTATGAATCCGGCTGTTTTTATTCTAAACTAGCCGCCTTCAGAGACCAGCTGGTTCGCCAATCTTAATGCTTGTTAAAATTTTAATAATTAAATATTTTATCTAATTCCTACTTTAATAGCTTCTTCATTAAAATATTTCAAAACTTCCAATTTTGATAGTCATATAATTCACTCATAATATTATAAAGGCCTTCAGTCATAACGAAATATGTATCTCTCTAATTTTCTGTTAGCTTCCGTAGAATTTATGCTTTAAATTAAAGTGAAAATGATTAATCTGCAATTAATATAATAATATTTTTTAATGAAACAAAGCATTTTTTTAATAATATGTTTACTGAAAACAGAGTCACTGAACATTTAAACCTTATGGACACTAAAGAATATATTTCTTAATTTATGTAATACCTCAAGAATTTGTCAACAAAAGTTTCTCAGATCATTATGAGCAGATCGATTAATTAACAATGTTTGATTTTAAATGTATCAAACAGTAAGAAAATAAATAGAATCGTTTAAAATAATCTGTCGAAAACAGGTTAAAAAAACTACTTAAAAAAACGATATACTTAAAACTATAAGCATATACAAAAAAATATATCACTAACATAAATACAATTTAATTACAAAAGCATAAAACTAACCTAAAAATAATTTAAATTAAGTCCGCATCCTTATGCGGCCAGCCGGTTCGCCAATTTTAATGCACGTTAAAATTTTAAGAATTAAATATTTTATGGAACTCCCATTTTAATTGCTTCATCATTGAAATATTCTAAAACTTCAAATTTTAATAATCATAAAATTCACTCATAATATTTTAAAAGTCTTCAGGCATAACGTAATATGTATCTCTCTAATTTTCTGTTAGCTCCCGTAGAATTTATGCTTTAAATGAAAGTGGAAATGATTAAACTGCAATTAATATAATAATATTTTGTTTTTAAATATGAGTCCTGAAAACAGAGTGGCAGAGTATTTAAACCTTATGGGCACTACAGAACATTTTTCTTAACTTATATAATATCTCAAGAAGTTTTCAAAAAAATTTTTACAGATTCATCATGAACAGATAAATTAATTAACAATGTTTAGTTTTAAATGCATCAAACACTAAAAAAATAAACAGTATCGTTTGAAATAATCTGTCGAAAACATATTAAGCGTTCAAAACCAAGTCCGTATCCGTTGTCAACAATTATAATACAATGCGCATGCGTGAATTTTCTACTCCAGTTGGGGTAACGCTATGCAGATTAGAAATTTTTAATTTCCTTTATTCTGTTTTATTTTAATTCCAAAGGACTTCAGAATGAATCTCAAAGATCGATTAATTAACAATGTTTAATTTTAAATGCATCAAACATAAAGAAAATAAACAGAATCCTTTTAAATAATCTGCCGAAAATTTCTTAAGCCTATCCTCTTTAGCGTGGGGAAAATAAAACTGAAGCCTTAGTCATTTGGCGGTGGGGAAATGAAAAGATTTTTTGGCGGGAAAGTTAGTTTTTAATTAATAATTAAAATTCTAATTAAAAATTCAAAAAGAGGGAGCCCAGATTCACATTCCCGACCTCCAAGGTATGCATGTGCCAAATTTGGTAGCTGTAGGTCGAACAGTCTGGTCTGTAGAGCGCCAACACACACGCACACGCACACATTGAGCTTTATATAAGTACAGATTATGATGCATACGATGATTGGACAACTTGAACGCTTTCCTTGGTGGCTATGCAAATTTTTGTCAACCAATGAGGGGAAAAGCATGTCTTCAATTGAATATACAAATTCCCACAGTGGCACATAGGAAACAAGTTGATGGGAATGAGTCGCGCATTACTTGCTAAGAAATTGTGTACTGTACGTAATCGTTGTGGTTCTTATATGTGCAAATATTCGATTGAACATCGTGTTTTCATGATGCTGTTTATCATGAATTGCAATCACCAGAGGCTGTGGTGAAAAAATTCGGCAATTCGGAACATTTTCACCATAGAGTGATCGGTTTGGATTTCATTACGAAAACAGGCAATAGTATAGAATGACCACATTACACCCTGGATCTTAACCAGTTCAATTCTTTTATGGAGACATCTGAAAGTCACAGTGTATCTCACATAGCTCTCAAAATTGGAGGACTTCAGAGCAGTAATTGAAACCGAGATCAACGAAATTGAAACAGAAGTTTTGCAGAAATAATTACGAACTTCCAGATTTCGTCATGTCATTAGTTCGAAAGGCCAACATTTCGAAAATCTGTTGTATTGAAAGTTCTCAATAAATATTGATTTTCACTTGGATTTTTTCCCCTCATTTCTTGATGTTTTGATAACATAAGCTTCATGGGCCGCGGTGGCCTGGTGGTAAGGTCTCGGCTTCGGAACCGGAGGGTTTCAGGTTCGAGACCCGATTCCACCGAAGAACCGTCGTGTAAGGGGGTCAGTTGCACGTTAAATCCGTCATGACCAAACGTCCTCCCGCTGGTGTGGTGTGGTGTGGAGAGGGGGGTGCCAGCTCCGGTGTCGTTCTCGTCATCTGACCGTGGTTCAAAATTACGAGGTCCGTCCCAAAATAGCCCTAGTGTTGCTTCAAAACGGGACGTTAATGTAACCAAACCAAACCAAACGTAAGCTTCACACATTAATTAGATTACGACGCTATATTCGGGGTCCCCACATGTTATACATCAAAATACTCTGCTTGACTTGTTCTATCAGAATTTGTAAATATTATACGCTGCGCACCTTGTACCATTCGTGCATCAAAGAAATCGGGTGTAATTTCAGATATCTCTTTCGATTTTTAAACTATTATCATTCTCTTTTTTTGGAATTAATAAAGATTTTTCCATTATGTCTTCTATCCTATCATTACTGTCTCTTTATCACTTGTGGAGGGCATTTCCTGTCATACTTTCCTGCATAGATGTGAATCCTAACGATGTTCTTTACCTATTTTCAAGTTTGTACGTTGAAATATTGGATACTCCATTCTGCCTAAGTAATAAATTACTGTATAAGAGATTTCATTTAAGCTAAACATTATCTAGTTAATTAGCTGATCACCAAAGGCGGCTAATATTAAATGAAATATATAATGATATAAATGCTGATAATACTGAAAATTTTAAGGATACAATAGCATTATGGAACTCACTTTCATCAGGTAAATTTTTCTTTAGTTGTGAGAAATTTGGAAATTTAGTTATGTATCAGGGATTTAATTCAATTTAAGCATAATCCAAATTCCCAGATAATTAGGTGATCGACAAAGACAGATAATGTTAAATGAATTATATAATGGTTTAAATGTTGGAAAAACTGAAATATTATTCAACCTACTTAAGAGTCTCAGATAAAATATTCCAGCAAATATGCTTAACACTTCATGTTTTAATATTTTACGAATATACAATCACGTCATCTTATCTTTCTACCTGAATTTCAAGTGTCATATTAAATATGTCACTTACTTCCAAAACTGTTAAATCATTTTGTTTTTAGTTTTGTGAAAATTCCAATAAAAATAATGTAAAAAGAATTCAAACATTATTTCTGAAACCTCTTTAGATGCCTTAATAAGAAATTTGATCCAAAAATTATTACAAAGAATTTTATAATGACATACTGTTCACATTTGGTAGAAAACAAAAAAATATGAAGAATTCGATTCCATTTTCATTGTTTTTTTAGGCGACATTAACTCAGGATATTCCGGTTTCAACCAATAATCACTCTCTTTCTACAAAAACCGCTTTGGAAGCCATGACGAACAAAAAGGGAGCTTTGTGATAAAGGCGAGAAAAAATAAAAGAGTTTCGAAAGAAATTCCTTACGCTAATTTGCAAACTAATGGCCTTTAAACTGGAACCTTAACTTTTAGTTTGTAACTCTTTTTTATAATTGGAATTTTTAATCTTTTTGTAAAATAAGAATAATGCCACAAAGCATGCGATGAAATGGATGGTAAAAATAGTATTTGTAAGTTTAGTTTTATAATAAATGCTTCATGACTTTGTAACGATTTCTTTCGCATTTTGCTTAAGCTGCAAAGGATAAAATAAAAATAAAAATTCCACCTTTTCTCTCTTTTTATTTTCTTCGATATATGTAGTACAGAGAAAATCGAACTCGAGATTTTGAAGAATATCCACGCTTTAGATATCCCTGAGTTCGAAAAACACATTTTTGAAAATTGTTCACCTGTGTGACAAAATTAACTAAAAGACACTTAGAGCAAGAAGGTTGAAATTTGGTATACTGTTTTTTATACCAAATTTGGAGATTTTTTTAAATCAAATTTTGGATAAAACATTTTCAGAGGAAGTTCGTCTGTTCGAATATAAATTAACACAATAGTTGTAAAACGAAGAGAGCTAGATTGATGAAATTTAGTACAAATATTTAACTTCTATAGTGTAGTCAGTCAACTGTCGCATTTTGAGCCAAATTCAACTGAGGGTTGACCATTTGTCGGTTTTTATTTTCAGAAACAGGTAAACGTGATAATTCAAAAACGCAATGACTTAAATATATCAAATCTGGTATCTGATTTAGGGATACAAGTGCAATGTTGTATCAAATTTTGTTTCAAATGGTTGAGGAAATCATGTCTAAAATATAAATTCGATTTTCGGATATTATTAACTGTATGCCATAGATTAATCGACAAAACACTCGCCAAGAATGATATAATAGATCCAGTAAAAATGCAACGCCAGTGCCTTCCTGGCATGAAAATTTCATAAGAGTGTATGCTAGAAAGTTTTGGTGTGAACACTCCCGCTGTTTAAAATCTGTTATCGAGTTACATTTCATTCTAATTATTGTAGATTGTGCAAACATTTTATGTTTAAGCAAGCTTTGTAGTTAAATATCTAACTCCTTTTTCCATGTTTCCTCATAACACTATATCTATTTATATAAAACACTAATTTATGTGGTACAGAAAGTATTTCTATTACTTATTTTCAAATGAAAACAGTTAACTGAGGAAATCATTGTTTCGGAGCGTTTCCGGCTGTTTCGTTGAATGTCTTTCAGATGGACTTAATTCATCATTTCGCTTAGTGAATTAAAGGAGCTGCAAAATATTATGACCCACCTTGCCATCGAATTTTCGATTCAATCAGAGGAAAGAAGATGTAAAAGAAAAAAAAAATAGAATAAAACAAAAGATTTAATCGAAAATAGGCTTAGCTTTGCTAGATCGGAATAATTGTGTTCATATTTTTCATTCCCTCACGTCTTATTCTAATGATGTTAATAAAATTATGTTTGAATAATTCTTATTTGCTGTATTGTCTTTTCAAATTATATTACTTATTACTTCCTCGTGTACGAAGTGTACACAGAGAAAGTATTTCAATCTCAAAATATTCGAACTGGAGAATTTGACCAATATCTACATTTGAGATCTTCAAGTAGACTGGAAATATAGTTTTGAAATTCTGTCCATCAATGAATACATTTTCGAATCCAATCGAATACACTTTCACGCGGCAAGATCCACTCCCTAGTAAATCATATTCATAAATAGCAAGACCTCTTCAAGACTCCATAACAACTGAGACCAAAATGACACTTGTCAAAATCAATTAAATTATTCATTTAAAAGTGCAGGTCTCAAGAAGGAAATCAAAACACAGGACCCAGATGGGCGCTACAGATTTCTGATTCTACAATGTTTGTTTATATCGTTATACATATCATACAGATGTTCACAATATCATTTATCAATTTTTTCCTTTTCAGTTAGTAATCTAACCTCCCAGTAAGTTCAACCCGCAGTCACCGTTTGTTTAAGTATTCTTGTCCCCCTGCATCCACCAAAAATTGAATACAGTCGTGTAGGATTTGACACCGATGGGATTCTCTCTGAAGATTCCTGGATGGTTTGTCGTCTATTTCCTTCTTTTAACATTTCTTTCTTTCTTTTTCTTCCTTCCATCTTGTGTTCATCCAACTGGTTAGATAACTTAGTGCTATAGGCACCGGGGCACAGGATGGCTTTATCTTATGTCCATCAATGCAACACTATAATCCATAAATACTTTAACTAGACAGATTAAATTTCCTATGCAATTTTTGTTCCAAATTTCTAGACTTGTACAAATTTATAACGAAATCCATTCAAAGGAAGTCTATCTCTCTGTCTAAATATTGCCGCATTGAAGAAAGACTGTCGAAACTCCATAGCCGAATGGTCATGGCACTGGTCTTGTGATCAAGAGACCTGGGTTCGAATCCCGCTAGAGACACTGAGATTAATGGTATATGTAAATACTTAATTTCTTGATTTTATGTTTTCCTTTATTTCATGTTCCAGAAGATACTGGACATTTCTTTAGTTTACCAGACAAGTGTTCTGGACTTTTCTTACTGTCTCCAGAAGAGTATTCTGGAACTTTCTCTGCTTATATATAAGCAGAAGATTTGTCAGTTACTGTATTCTCAGTTCTGAGTTCTATTAATAAATTGGTTTAGCTCTACCTCTTGTGTGCGTCATTGAGTCCTACACTAGAATATCTACGTGACAATATTAGTTAACCCTTTCTAGGGCCGTGGGAAGTGTGCTTCCCACCAAATTTATTAATCTTTGTATGAAATTATGCAGGTTGTCATAAGTTCTGACAAATTTTTTTAGTAAGTCAAAAACTTAGATGCTTCAGTTGTTTATCTCAGACAAAATGATGTATCTTGATTTGCTACTTAATTATTAATTAACCAAATTAATTAATCAAATTAAATTTATCTAATAAGCTAAATGAACCCTTTTCTTATTCTAATTTCAAGCCTAAAAATATTTTAACATAATATGACTAGAAACAAAGTGCCCTTTAAAGGGTTAGCATGATAGCTGCAAAATGAAAAGAAATAGATTGATAAAGATTTAGTGGGCAGATTTAATGTCTGAATTGTAGACATCGAGGAAATTACGAACCAAATTCGTCAAAGGTTTGGTTGCCTCAAGGTCTGCATTTTCACAAGCATATAAACGCCGTAACTCAACTACGCAATATTTATGATATTTGGCGATATATTTCCACCAATATATGATATCTGGTACATTATTTTGTAATTACAATTGCATATCTGTATTAAATTTTAATTTCAATTAGTAGGAAAAAAAGAAATTCGAAATATGCATTCAGTGTTAACCGCTTTCTAGCGATTAATCGCCAAAAATTGCAAGCTAATACGCTATTACTTAATTATTGTCCGTCAATGACATGTGGGTAACAATATATATGTATATTTATTAGAAAGCATTCACAATGGATTTTAAATTTCAAAAGACTAAAAGAAATGAATTCCTATAAACAATAAACGGTGTTTCAAAAAAATATTAAAAATTACCATTTCAAATATTTTTAAATTATCCACATTTTATCGGACTACTACAAAATGAAATATATCTGATCTCCATATAAACATATCCATGGTTTTCCTCCTCTGATGCGACGTACCATTTTTTCTCCACCCTTTTCCAAGTATGAACATTTGAATTCCTCGAATTGTTCCAAAATGAATAACATTATTTTTTTAATGATGAGTGATAAGGCCATTTTTAAAGAAAAAGAACCAATTCTTTTTCCGAGAAGGAGTGCATTTTCTGGAATATATATTTTGTCGAGTTCGGTCGAAGATACAATAAAGGAGATTTAAGGAAGTTGCAGCAGAATCGAGTGATTAATAGAAATGGAGTTTTCTTGAAGTAGAAAACGATTCGATGCTTTTGTTTCGAAAGCGTTGCAGTTCGAGGAGACTCTGAGTTATATGCCACTTAGATTTCCGGAAGATAAATTTTTCATCTAAAATGCCGGAGAATAGAATATGTCACTTTTAATTTAAAAATCTGAGTTATGAAAAAAATTCATCTTATGTTATTATATTTATGTGAGGTTGTACGAGAAAGTTAATGGTAGAACATTTTTTCACTCTAATTGTATTAAAGTTTACAAAAAATTTGTAAAAAAGGGGGGAAATGCAACATAAAGATGCACGATGAAACGAAGTAGAAACAAACGACAACAAATTCATTCTCTTTCAAGAAATATCTCTTTCAGATAGTTTTTCATAATGAATTCAAGTGAATTTCTGAAAATAAGAGAGCGAGTACACAATTATTTTATTGAATTACAACGTTTCCTTTGAGGATGGGCTCTTTTCTTATCAGCTCAAATGGATATTAGAATAGCTTTTAACTCAGGTCTCCTTCCCCCAAAGAATTCTTAAATAGATATAAAAGAAAATAGAAAAGAAATTCTGTTTACAGTTTTATTTGGTTAATTTGATTTGATTTGCTTACAGTTCCAGATTTCTTTTACAATGTTTTAATTTTTGCTAGAAATTGTTACAGAAAGTATTGATTTACAGTGAGAGACAACTTTATTATATGGTGAGTTTTATTAACTTGAAAAATGGAACATCTTAGTAATTACTCTAAAATGTTGTATTCTAATTGATAAAATAAATATTCAAATCTTAAGTGTACAAGTAATTCTTTTACTAAAAGATATTTTAAACTTTTACTAAGAATTGCTGAAGACCATCTGTCATATTGAAATGGCATTAGATGGGCTTGCAAAAAAAGGAGGGGTAAATATTTTTTTTCATGTCTAGAAGATATGCTTGCCTACATATGGATGAATATGTTATGTTGATCTTTTGTTAAAAATCTATCGAATCTCATTAAAAGTTATTTGGCTTTGTATCACCCTTCATTTCACAATTCTCTCTTTTGTTAATTTATGTTTTCTTGCAGCGGGTTCTACTCTATAACAAAGATCTCAAAGGTTCAAAATCAAAATTCTTTGCCAAAAAAGAATTGAAACAATGAGTAATCCATTACCAGAAAGCGATGTTGCCAAATATAAAATAAAGAAAACATTAGTATTAGTATTTCTGAAAGAAAATATTAGTATGGTATGGTAATGTGAGATTTAATGGCGCAAGAGCCAAATATAGCTATACTGCGCCAAACAAATAGTATCAATGAAAGCTAAGTACAATTCAGTCATACAATTTAAAATTAAATTCTCGTGATAAAATGCAAGACATCTAGTAATGAATATTAGTAGTGGTTTTAAAATTGCAACTCACATCCCAGAAAATAAATTTTTCCAAAAATGTTAAAAGATTAAAATACCAATGAAATTCAAAAGGTGCAACACTCCTAACATTAAAACAAGTACAATAAATTATAAAACCAAGTAAAAAGAAAAAAAATCATTGTAATCTTTTGATTCGATGTTTCTTCAAGTATCTGTTATGAATGGAGGTACTTAAAGATTCACAGTGAAAATCTTTAAGATCAACCCATTGAACTTGACAGTCTTGGGGACTTTGTTTAAAAACAGTTTTTTCAACTGTGGTGGAAACGATAGATTCTGGAGCAGGTGGAGTTTCATCAGTTGTTTCATGAGGGTTATATTCTATTGTATTATCTGATTCTATATGACTGTCGGTGTTACGATTGGACATATTTGTGGTCATGTTTTTACTATCTTCAGGCTTGGAGTTTTTTAAAAATTTTTTCCTGTTAATAACGGTTTTGAAACTTGCTACGTTTTGTGAAGTGGCAGCAACTTTACACTGTAGGATATCTTTAGAAGTGTCTTCCATAGGAATACAGGGTGAAAAGTCTTTTATAAATGATTCAGATTTGGGACAAATTTCAGAGGGTGCATAAGATGGTTGGAACGGATTATTATCAACCTGCATGATTATAGGCATTATCTGAGTACCTCTTGTTTCCAGCATTTTCTTGGCAGCATTAGAATAGCTGGATTCATCAACAGATCTACGAGCTTTCACCATTCGCTTAGCTTCCGGATATGAAATGCCTTTCTTCACCTTTTCAGCAATCACTTCCTTTACCAATATCCACGATGGACAGGAGCGAGAAAAGAATGTGTGCGAACCTTTGCAATTCAAGCACTTTTCCGGTGCGGTACGGTCAGAGTTTTCATGGCCTGTTTCTGCACAGCGGGCGCAAGTTAGAGATCCGCGGCAAGAAGCTTTGGAGTGACCAAAACGCTGGCACTTGAAACATCGCAAGGGATTGGAGATATAAGGTCGGACTGCCAATTTCATGTAACCAGCTTTAATGTATTCAGGTATTTTAGATGAATGAAATGTTAGTATCAAATGCTTGGTTTCAAGGAGTTGTCCATCTTTTAGTATTGTTGTACGACGGACATTGTGTGTGTGTGTGACTTTCCAAATCCTTGATTATTTCAGCAACTGGAGTATGAAAAAATTCTCCGCAAGATATTACTCCTTTGGAAAAGTTTAAAGTCGAATGTGCACTGACGGTAACTGGAAAGGATGCAATGTTTGTCATTTTCATAATCTGCTGAGCTTGTTTTTGAGAGAGAACCTCAATGAGCAAATCCCCCGAACGTAATTTCCGAACAGTTGATACTGTTCCAAGATGTGCCGATATACATTTTTCAACTAAAAAAGGTGAAACGGAATGAAACGTATCGTTGGTAGAAGATACTCTTTTCAAAATAAAAAACTTATCGAAATGTTTTGAACATGAATCGTTTTGCATTTGATGTCCACTGAAGGGAGCTTTGTTTTTTTTACTCATGCACAAAAGGTAATGACATTCGGGTCCCGACGGCACCGCCCACCACCGAGCCCTACAAGGGCAGGCAGTTATAGGCTCTGAGAACTCCAGTCTCGGCACTTACCATAGTGCTAATCAAGACCTATACGCTCGCAGCCACCTCCAGGAACGTTGACCACCCTTAACGCCAAGCCCCAGATAATGGCCCTTTCGCTTGATCCCTAGCAAACTAACCAAATTGTTAGGTTACCAGCCGAATTGATACACTGGGGACCACAGTGTACCACCCGTCTAATGACCCCACGCACGGCCGACACGTGGGGTTTTTGGCTGTCCACGAGAAGCAAGAAGCAAACAGAGCGGTGACAGCTTCTCATGGAGAGCTTCCTCACTTGCCGTCGAGGGATGAAAGAACCAATCAAAAAGCAGAAGGCGTAGAGGGGAGAAAGCATGAAGGGAGTATAGATCCCTGGGTACCTCGGGATTGGGACACCCGTACTCACCTAAAGAAGGTGAGCCCCTGAGGGGAGAAAATATTAGTAATAACTTCTAATTGAATCAGTATAAATATAAAATAATTGAAATTTCAGACAGATTATTGATCTTTGCTAAATTGCAACTAAAAATCTAAATATATTGAGAATTTTTCGTAGCCTTATTTGATTTTTATTTATGTTTAGCTTTATTCAAACGTAGATAAATCCATTAATTTATATGTTAAAATAAACCTGACAATTATCTTGATGACAAAATAAAAGTCGGGATTTGATCTTGTGTTAGTGAAGCAGACAAAATAGGCGGAATATATTTTTAACTCCATCCAGAGATACAGACTGTGATGACTGGTTATAAAATTATACATGGTGAAATTTTTTGCATAACCTAAGATATTATCACATTAGCGATACTTCACAAATTATATTTGTTTAACTAACAGAAATTGATTGTCCTTAAGATGGTATAAATTTGGGAGATATTATATGTCTGATAAACCTCGTTGAGAAAGTTTGATAAACATACCTAACCATCAATTTATCTTCAGTTTAACAAGTCGTAATTTATTTCTATAAATTTCATAACTTTATTCATAATACTTTGTTGCTAAATAGCAAAAGTAAATTTTGTTTTTTCCCACATTTGTTTTATTTCGATATGAATAATATTTATTATATATGCAAAGTATGCAAAAGTAAATACTATAAACATCAAAAATTTTGAACTTGACATTTTGAAAAATCCCTCAGTTTTTCCACCTTTGGGAGTTCAAAAAACAGTTTTTTAACAATAAAGTCTGGCTTTTGGTAAAAAAATAACTAAAAAAACCCCTTTTTGCTAGATGATTGAAATTTGATATAAGGAATTTACACCAAATTTGTAGATATCTATCATATTATAAGATATCCGCATACATCCGTAGGGACCATCTTTGAATAATTGATTTAAATAATTTGCGTACAACTCTTTTTATTTAAAATATTAGTGTCTTAAGAATATTTGGTTAAATATTATTCTCATGGCAGAGAATTTGTGTGAAAGTTTAAAATTCATAATCCATCAGAGCAATTATTGACTCAAGTAATATATAATACAATTACTACTTCCTTTAGATCATTTTGTTAGCAGATGTATGTCTATTACTAAGAATTTACAAAATAACTGTTTGTCCATGATTAAAGTGGATACGCTGCATGTACTAAACCATGCTTATCTATACTTATAATAAAGCTCAATGTGTGTGTGTGTGTGTGTTGGCGCTCTACAGGCCAGACCATTCAACCTACAGCTACCAAATTTGGCACGTGTATACCTTGGAGGCCGGGAATGTGTATCTGGGGGTTATTTTTTCGAATTTTTAACTAGAATTTTATTTATTTAAAAATTAAGCGAAATTTTGACGTGTTTCTGCTATACCTTCCGAACATATTACCGCACAAAAAAGATTTTTACATGAAGTTAAAGATCAAAATTTTATCTTTTAAATGATACCAATGATTTAATCTTAAAATTAGATTTCTATTTTTAATGAATTTTTAAATAAATATTTTAACTATGTTTTTCAATAATTTATTTCGTAAAAAATAAAAATTAAGATTAAGCACGTTTCGCATTCATGGGAAAAAATTAGCTTTTTACAAAGTGTTGCCATCAAATTGATTAAAGCTCCAATTAAAAATAAATTAAATCTTTTTGGAAATGAAGTCTGCAAAAATATAATTTTCGGCACGTGTTTGAAGGAAATGAAACAAATATGGAATATTATTTTTTCTAAAAAATAAATTCAAGAAAAATTAATTTATCATCTTTTACACTCTCTATACAGCTTGGTTATTTAGTCCCGGATCCATTTTGATGTTTAATGACTCATAAAATAATTAAGATATAAACAAACTTATGGCATTTATTGATCGAATAACTCATATATTTTCCTTTTCAGGTTTGAATATTTTTACTTTTGTAAATATCGTCTGCGCGTGTGGTAAATTTCAGATAATTTCATTTTACTGTCTAAATATCTGTACTGTTCTAAATATCGTCTGCTTATTAATTGCACTTTTCTCTCTTTTGTTTTTGGCAACTATTGAAATGTTATGTTTACTTTTGATGTGTTTGTTCTATGTAGTACTTTTGTATGTGATGTTTTATTCGAGCGGATATTAAGGAGAATGCATACACCACAAGAGAAAGCACAGATTTTATGGTGGTCATAGAGTGAATTTCCAATCAACTAAATCACTGACTTTTAAGAGTTAATTTCCAATCACTTAAACTGACTGATTTATGAAAATTTGAATATCACTATTCAATAAAAAAAGGATAATATTAGATTTTCCATAGATCGCTTCAAAGAAAATACGCCAATCAAAGTGCAGATTTTTCAAGATTAATTTGCCTAAGATTATGAAAATGTTGAGTTTTTCTAAATTTTTAACATTAAAAACTTCATAAATAAGTCTTAGTTGATCGTGGAAAATAGAAACATTCAATCATTTATTTAAAATGTGGTGTGTCCAGAATATTTCTCAGAATATGATACCTTACTGAATTAAATTTAGACTTCATAATTTTTGAAATATATTTATAGGCCGGAACAAAATATTATTATTGATTTCATTTCAATCCTTTTGAAAGCAAAACTAAAAACTGAATTTTATACTGAATCTCAGAAATTTTTGTTGAATTATTGTTTGAGATATTAAATAAATTATGAAAAATATTTTGTAGTTAACATAAGACTTAAATACCGAGCGATTCTGTTTGCAATACTCACATTCAATAATAATAATAATAATTAATAAATAACAATAAAGATGATAAATAAAATAAAACGCTTGGTTTTATTAAATATATCTTAATATTAATTGCAATTTCATCATTTACATTTTAAATTAAAGTTGAAGTTTTGCCTTAAAGGACAACAAATTAGCAAAATATGTATAGTAAATTGAACGAAACGATCAAAACAGTATAAGTTTGGTATGACTATCAAAATTTGAAGATTAAAAATGTTTTGTTTGAGAATCCTTTAAGAGACCAGTTACTTAAAATATTTAATTGAAAACTGTAGCGAGCGGTAATACTGGCGAACCGGCTGGTCGCCAAAGGCGGCTAGTCTTAAATAAATCTGATTTATTGAATTAATAATATGGTTATTGTAAAAAAGTCCTAGAAAATTTTATCTTGCATTCAGTTTTTTTTTTTATACAGAAAATAATTCTGTTTCTACTTATTTTCTTTCATGTAGACACATGCTGAAAATTACACTTTTATAAATTTAATTTCCAGTGAAAATTAACTTATTTTTTAATTTGAGCTTCTATCAGTGTGATGTCAACATGTTGATAAAAAACTAATTTTTTTCTCATGCACTAGTAACGTGCTCGTGCAAGTTAATTTTATTTTTATTTTGGAGGAAATAAATTGTTGGAAAATATGGTTAAAATATTTTTTTAAATTCCTCAATTACAGAAACTTAATTTACAGATTAAATACATTTGTATCATAGAAAAAATAATTCGTTGAACTTAAAGATGAACCGATGTTCTGGCCTAGAGGTAGCTCGTCTTCCCCCCGATCTGGGCATTCAGGCATGATCGGGCATGTTGCTCTTTACCCTGTTTCTATCTGTGAGGTGTGTGAAGGAGCCTTCTCCCCCTGTAAAAAGGCTGTAGTGCAAACGAGTGTGTGAATGTGATCTTCATATGAGCTAGAAGGCAGGCTTCTGCCGTTGGGTGCTCAGGGGCCTTTATCTTCAGAAGCTACTACACAATCTCGGCTTAAATCTCTGACCTCGTCAGCGGGCTTGTCTATGACAAGTGTCATAAGTAACAACAGAAACAACTTAAAGATAATCTAAAACCTTTTTTTGGTGCTGTAATATTTACGGAAATTATCGTGATAAGAAACAACAAATTCACTTAATATTTAGTTAATAAAAATTTCAATAAAAGTATGAAAAAAAATTGACCGAGATACACATTTCCACCCCATGTATGTAGAGTGCCAACACACACGCACACACACACACACACACACACACACACACACACAC
>JAPMOR010101640.1:0-43090 GCA_026543865.1 Argiope aurantia
TATGTTAGCAATACTGAACCTTGTTCGCAAGGTGTCAAGATGGCTAGGGCCCAGTAATTCAGTTTGAAGTTCTACATTTCTTCTATGGAGTTTCAAAGACTCTTCTTCCTGTCCCATGCAAAGTAGTGTGACGGCGATTTCTGTTGATGTCCCCAAAGTTTCTTGATGATTAGAGCCGAATAATTTTTCTTTTGCTTCCGAAATATTTCTGAACGTTTCTAGAGCTTCAGAGAATTTCTCTTGTTTTCTCAGAATCATAGCAATATTAGTCTGGACTCTCAAAGTCCAAGGACTGATCTCGTAATACTCATTCAGTGTTTTTAAAATTTCTTCGTTTACTTTTAGAGCCATTTCGAATTTATTTTCTTTGTATAACAATTCAGCCATACTGGTTAGAGTTGCTAAAGTCTCTTTGTGATTTAACCCCAATACTTCTCTCTGCTTATTCGAAACATCCTCGTAGATTTTTAACGCTTGTTGTTCTTGTCCAGTGGATTCTAAAATTAATGCAATGAGGCACTGAACTGTCAGTGTTTCTTTATTTCTGCCACCAAGAATATTGTGCAGCGTTTGGTAAACCTTCTGAGCTAAACTTAAAGCTCCATTATAGTCTTTGTAATATATAAGAAACGAGGCAAGTTGTTTTTGAATTTCCAAAACTGCTGGATCATCCAGGTGGAAAATGCTGCTTCGTTTCTGTAAAACTTTTTGGTATAAATTAAATGATTCTTCGTAATTTCCGTGCCTGTAAAGCTTCTCAGCCATTTTTAATGGAACAAGCACATCCGTTTGAAAAATTTCTTTTAAATCATCGATATCTGGATGATTGTTGAGAATTGCAACACTGATCATAGTTCTACCTTGTAGATTTTTAGCTCTCACCACTGCTTTTGCTATATCCATGTCTTTTATTGCTTTCAAGTCTTCCAGGATCGAACGATCTTTGTTTTCAATTTTAAGGAAAGTGTTCTTCAATAACTCTAAGATGATGACAACATCGGCATTCGAGGAGAACTGAAGAGGAGTTTTACCGCTAGCACTAATGGCGTCAAAGAATGCGCCGTTACACAGCAAATCTTTGACGATCCCGTAGTAAGAAAATTTGGCAGCATAATGTAAAGCTGTGCAATTGTTTTTTGTTCGTGAATTTGGATTTGCTTTGTACCTGAGCAAAATATTCACAATTCTTTCATAACCTTTCCAAGCAGCGTAGTGAATCGAAGCAGTATTTTCTGCATTTTTTACGTTAACGAAGTTAAACTTTAAAATGTCTAAGCCAGCCATAAGAAGACCTACCAATTTGAAACGACTGTTACTTTGCACAGCTGAAAACATATTTGATGCAAATATCAAAGATATTTTAATACGCGTATTCATCCATTCTGTGATTTCAAGTGGTGTTCTATTATTCTTGTCTCGTCTGTCGTAAAAGGCTCCAATCTCCAGTAATGTGAGTAGAGCATCTAATTTTCCCTTTTCAGCTGCTACATGTAGAGGAGTGGCACCACCTTTGCTGATGGCATTCATGTCTGCGCCTCTTTCGGAAAGAAATTTGCAAATACCGGAATGATTTTCAGCTGCAGCATAGTGCATTAAAGTCCAATCATTTTCTCCTCTTTCATCTACCGAAACCCCAAGACTCAAAAAATATTCTAAAACATCTCTATGTCCTTCTTTTGAAGCCATATGTATAGGTTTAGCACCAGATGAGTCAGCAGAATTTATGTCGGCATTCTTTTTAAGCAAGAATTCGACCACTTCTAAAGAGCCAGAAGATGCAACCATATGCAGTATGCCACATTCGTTTTCACCTTTAATATTGTGGATATCGGGAATTTGCAATAGGACTTCAACAATATCTGAATGTTTTGATTCAATTGCTAACTGGATGGCATTTTTTCCTTTGCCATCCTTGACGAGATAGTCGGCGCCTGCATTTAATAAGATCTCCACCATTTTTGTATTTCCTTTTGCAATGGCTAGCAGAAGGGGAAAGTTGCCATCTTTTGAAGATATATCTGGATCTGCACCTTTCGATACCAACAACTGGGCGATTTCACAGTGATCTTTTTCTACTGCTATTAAAAGGGGCGTTTTAAATTTCTTATCCATAACATTCATTTCGTCTTTTTTGCTTTTGTCTAACATTTTTTTCACAACACTAACATGACCAAATATCACAGCCCTATGAAGAGGATATTCATCTTTATTTGAATTAGCAGTTAGGATATTAGGGTTCCGCGATAAGAAAAAATCTACAATGTCTTCATGTCCATGCGTAACAGCAGAAAGAAAAAGACTTCTTTCTTTCTCTGTGCTCAAATCTACGCCTCTTTTGATTAACAGCTCTAAAATTTTTTTATTATTTTCACTGACTGCAAGAGTTAAAGCAGAGCATCTACTTTGATCTTCTACATTAATATCAGCCTTATTATCTAATAAAAAATCTATTACTTCTGCATGACCACCAACAGTAGCCATATGCAATGCCGTAGAACCATATTCTGTTTTAATATCTACCTTACAACCATTATCGACACAATATTTCACAAAGTTGATATCTCCATAATAAGCTGCAAAATGAAAAGGACTTATATCATTAGAGTATGAAAAATCAACGTCTATTTTTTCTTTTATAAGTAAGTCTGTCATTCCTTTCTTAACAATTATTTCTAATGGAAAAGTGTCTGTTTTGTCACAGATTAGAATATCAGCTTTCTTTTTTATAAGTAATCGAACAACTTCCTCATGCTCTTTTCTGGAGCTCAAATGCAGAGCGGTGTCACCATTGCCGTCTTGAGCATTTATTTCCGCACCCCTGTCTAATAGAAGTTTAACTGTTTCCAAGTGTCCCTTTTCAGCGGCGAAGTGAAGGGCAGTAGAATCAACATGATGGCTCCTTGCTTTAATATCCACCCCACTGTCTAATAATAACTCAACGACAGCCAAATGGCCTCTAGAAGCTGTTCGCATCAAAGCCAAAATCTTGCAATTCTCATTAGCATCATTCAAAAGTTCTTTGACGAGTTCCAAATGGCCGAAATAAGCGGCGACCTCCAGAGGAGATGCTGCATTTTCTGATGAAATTGCAACAGTAGCTCCTTTTTCCAGCAATAATTTCGAAGCAGCAATGTTACCATCCTCAGATGCAATATAAAAAGGTGTAAAACTATCGAGATACATGACATTTACATCTGCCTTGTGCTGCAACAGAATAGAAATTGTTGTTACATCACCGTGATCTACAGCTAAATGTAGTGGTGTTAATCCTTGTACGTTTTGAGCATTCACATTTGCTGCATTTTTAAGTAACAATTTAGCTACTTCAAAATGGCCTCCACTTGCAGCAAAATGCAAAGGCACATAATCCATATCGGATTTGAAGTTTACATCTACCTCCTTTTTGAGCAAACAATTCACTAAATTTAAATATCCCATCGACGCTGCTAGATGTAAAGCTGTAAACCCAAAAAAGGTCTGATTGGCGTCTACATCTATTTCATTCTTTAAAAGAACAGTGACAACGTTAAAATGATTTTCCAAGACAGCGTAATGAAGAGGAGCATATCCGAACACATCCTTGAGATACATATCTGCCTTATGTTCCAAAAGTTTCGTGACAACATCTTTATGGCCTTTCTTAGATGCAATGCTCAAAGGCGTTTTACCATTTATATCTTTACCATCGACAGGCATTCTCATTTCCTCTATCAAATATTTCACAATACTTTCTCTTCCTGAATTTGCCGCAACATGTAAAACAGTTTGATGGTTGTCGTTCTTCGCATTTACATCTAGATTGAATGTCAGCAAGAATTTTAAAATTTCAGGATTTGGAGATTTAGCAGCGAAGTGCAAGGCAGTGTTTGAATTGAGATCTCTGCCATAAATATCAACACCTTCACTGATGTAATCTGTCACTTCTTTCTTGTCAAGTCCCACCGCCAGAGAAATGAAAAACTGTTTCTGCTTTTTCATAACTGATAAATCTATATCATTAGATTTCTTTGACTTAATCGGGTCATTCTGTACTTTTTTGCCAAGTTTTTCCTGCATAATATCTTTAACTTCAATAATCTTTTGTGCATTCAATAGAATGTTTGCGAAATTTTCTCCCAAGAGCATATCGACCAAAGCATTCCCATGAGCTATATGATTTCGTAAATTTCTACCGTAAGCCGTGGGATAATAACAGTCCAAATAAAAATTTACATGATTAAGTTGATTTGGTAATCCTTCTATTACAGACAATATATCTAATACTAACATTTCTATTAAAGTTTGCAATTCCAAATTTTTGGAGCATCTTTGTAATTTCTCGCCGGATACACTTTCTAAATTATGATTCCTTAATACACTTCTCAGTAGCGAAATTTTGAGGGGCAACTGCTTTGCAAAATCAGGTTTCAGAGCGTAAACATTTTTAGCAAATGTGTAAGGTTTTACTTTTTTACTATGGATCATATGCTTGAATTCCTTGATCCATTTAATGTTACCCATGCGAAACTTTACAAAATCAAAGATATCTAATAGAGCTTTTTCTAATGCTTCACTTCTTGCAGCAAATTCTAACAGCATTCGAGTGGAAATACTTTGGCATATGATATATAAATCATCTGAGAACGATTTTAAATCCATTTGTTGCGTGAGGGACTCCAGTTTTTTGTGGAAGTTATAAATATCTCTCATCATCGTTGAACTGGAATAGTATTCATCTTCTGTATGTATCATTCCAAAGCTGTTTTTAAGAGTTTCGCTCAGTTCTTCGTGCACATTTTTCAATTTCACCTTCTTATCTGCGATCATACTTAGAATTTTGTCAAAACGTTCTTTCTCACAATGAGATTTGCTTTCAGTAACAGCTTCGACATCCAAAACTAATTTTTTAATCAACCTTACATTTTCTGGCTTGCAAAAGTTAGCCATTTCCATTTCATCAGGCAATTCTTGTAATAGGTCATTATACTGTGGAAAAAATTTCCACATGATTGCCAGATCTCTCTCTTTGATTCTATTCAAAATCATTTTATTTTCTGTTAAATTGTTTTTAAGAAAAATAGTTGCCATAATGCCGTTGACTTTATCCATGTCAATTTTCTGATCAGTCACAAAATGTTTATTTTCATTTAACAACCAGGTAGAATTGGCATTCAAAAGAACATGCTTCAGGAATTTCATTATTTCTTTAGTGTCACTTGAGAATAGAGAATCTTGCAACTCAGATGTGATATTTGGTGAATTTTCTGGTATTTTTGGAGGCCTGGCTTCAATAATATCGTGAAGTCTGCGAAACATTTTCTTTGAATAACTTATTTCCTTATCGAATTCTACCTCAAGATTTATTACCAGCTTTTCTAGCTGCCCGATTTCCCCTAGATTCAGATGTTTGGTTTCATCCAGAACATTTTTGAATGATGCCACCGAAGTGTGATTTTGCTCAATAAATATTTTTCTGCTGTCGATACTTTCGTGATTAATCATTCTATTAAGCAGAGTAATAATGACATTTATCTTTTTCCTATATAAAATGTCCGAGATGGCTGAACTGATTTTGGCGATATCGGCTTGTATGTTAACGAAGAAGGTATTGGCATTCTCTTCAATCTCGCATCTCAGACAAAATGCTTCAAGATGGGACAAAGAATTTCTCAGGCTCGTGATGATATCTGACACATTTCTTGGCAACACCGAAAGTAAAAAATCAGCAGTGGTGTCCGAGAGCTTTGGTGAAGTTGGTGTATTGTTGAAGTGTTCTCCTGCTACTTGAAGAGCTCTAGTAATGAGTGTATGACCTGCTTTATTTTTAGGATCAGCAGATAAAGCTATATTCGTGTAATTCTTAATTTTTTCTAAGGTGTACAAGTCCCTGATCTGTGTGAAATCACTATATAAGTCCTTGAAGAGTTTGTTTTCTTCTTTTTCCATAACTTCTTTCCGAAAGATTTTTTTACCCGGCACTTTACTGATGTCGATGAGTTTTAATTCTTCCTTCACACACTCGAGTCTCCTTGAAAAATTTGCAAGGTGAGAAAACAATCTCTTCTTGTTCAATATGAAATAGTACAATGGCTCAAAATGGAACGCTTTTAAGCAAAATCGAATAAAAATAATTAGGCAGAATTCCATTTCTTCCCAAGGCACTCTATCATAAGTGAAATTCAATTGAGATTTTGCAATATGGATATTTTGGGCGATGAATTTTGCGGCAAGTAAAAACTGCTCATCCAACTCATTTTTATCATCAGAATAATTTGTAAGAACAAAATCTATTTTTTCGAGAACAAATTCCATTCGAATCATCAGAAGTTCTTTTGCATTCATCGGAGGTTTTAGCTGAGAGGAATTGTCATGAAAAAATCGGAGGTCTAGTAATTTTTTGTTAATATATAATTCCATGTCCTTTGTTAAAGGAACATTTCTAACCAACAGTTCATTGAAGACTTTTGAAAGTGTATCATCAAGTTTTTGAGTGTCTTTGAAATAAGAATTCGGCCAATCATGGATCAAAATTTCTAACAGTCCAGTCACATTGGAACGGATAGCATAATAAAAAGCATTGTGAGACTCATCGTCTTCTTGTTCTGGTGAAAGCTCACTTCTATCAGTTTGAAAAGGTAAAACAAAGTTCACATTTTGATTTGAAAATAGATAATTCAAAACTTTCCCTGCTGCAGTTTTACAAGCTAGAGTTATCAAGTTTATTTCACCTACAATTTCTTTAGCGGTCTGTTGATATTTTTGCATTACTTCAGAATTATTAGAGGCGATAACATAATTCAACACATTGTTCAAAGTTTTAAATTTTTCCACATCATCAGACAGTACGGCATTCTTAATTTCACTTAGAAGTTGAATATAAAAATATTTGGCACTTACTGCATTCAAATCGTTATATTCCAACATAAGTTGCTCTTCAGATTTTAAAGAGAAACTAAAATTTTTCTTGTGATATCCAAATAAATGTCGAAGAGTTCTGAATGAAAAAACTCTCACAATACTCAAGAATCCACCCATGGCAGCACGATTGCAGTGCAGAAGTTATTTCTGCTTTGACAATGTCTTTTTTTTTTTTTTTTTTTTACCTCGCAATACGACGAGGGAATGGTAGAAACAGCACGAGTCCTAATGTGAATAAATCATTTGCCTTATGGTCCATTTCCCTGTGAAATATAAACTGAGATAGCTCAAAGTGAAAGTAAGATAATTTTAAAAATTTATTTTAGTCTAGTCCGTGAGTGGCGCAATCATCTATCTGCTTTACATTAAGATAAGCAGAGGAAAATAAACAAACACGAATGACATTCGAAAACGGAGCTTCGCGTGTCTGTTCAGAAGAAAGGGGAAAACCCGCTCTCCTGTAATCCGCTGTAGGTGTAGCCAGACTAAAATGGAGCTTGAATTTTGCTTCGCCAATTAAGCCCATTTTGGCTGACGTTTCGCTATTTTGGCGATGAAGCATCTGCCGCCAAATTATTAAAAATCTTATTATAAATACAAATTTTACTTCTTTTTGATGGTAGAAACACAAATACAAGATATTTGTTGGAATTGAAAATTTTCTGATTCGCTTTTCATTTAATTGTTTCAGTTTAAAATGCTTTTGATAGAAAAAGCAGAAATTATGCAGAGTGTAGCTAGGGCAGATGTTGATAGCAAAGTCATTATACAGATACAAAGCTTATGTTTCAATTTTAATTTGTGATTACATGAAAGGTTTGATGAATTTCGACCACTCGGAAACATTCAATTTACAGTTATTGAGGATTAAATTAAAATAAATATTAGCAGAACATTTTTAGCTTATTTATAATTAAAACAATATCACTAATCTCTAAGAAATAAATCTTAAAATGAATTTTTTTAAAGTTAACAAATGACAGAATTTCAAAATATCTATGTCATCATATGTATGGAAAGAATTAGTTATAAGTTCAAATAAAAAAAAATAGATAAAATTACAGAAAACGGAACTAACCCTATCAAGAAAAAATATTTAAGATATCTATTAGAAAGTTTAACAGTGAGAACTTTCCAAGTGAAAAATTTTATCATGAGCAAAAGTTACTTTTCATTATTTTTAAATCAAAATGGTTTAAACAAAAGAGAACTAAAATATGTGATAATGAAGGAGTTATTCTGTAAATTATTTGAAATTCTAGAATCAATAACTTGCATATTTAAAAAAATTACAATTGCCTTCAAAATTTCAATATAATTTAATGTTAATTTTCTAAAGCACAAACAAGTATTGATAATGTGACAAGATTGTGATAGTGCATTTAGTTCAGTTTTAAGGGATTTCACCATTCGTTTTAAAAAAAATTCCTCCAAATATTTTAAAATCGTCATTAAACCATTGCGTTTTTATTTTTTTATTTTTATTAAAAGTAACATTCTATAAAGCAAAGTATTGGACTGAACTACCAAATTTGGGTCTTTGCCCTTCCTTAAGAAATAAATGTTCAATAAGAAAAGATTTTCATAAAGTCTTAATGAGAAATTTAATTAAAAATGAAATTAAATTCAAATTAATTAAAAATGAAATCAAGATCAAATTAATTTTAAATTAGATTTAAAATGAAATGAAATTATAATAAAATGAAATTAAAGTAAAATGAAATAAAATTAATTAGAAATTAAATTGAAAATGTAATTGATTAGAAATTAATTTTAAAATAAAATGAAATCAAAATAAAATTAATTAAAAATCAAATTTAAAATAAAATAAAATTAATTAAAATTTATATTGAAAATGAAATTAATTGGAAATAAAATAAAAATGCAATTAATTAAAATTTAATTAATTAGAACCTAAATTTAAAATGAAATGAAATTAAACAGATATGAAATTAATTAAAAATTTAAATAGTTCGAAGTGAAATTAATTAAAAATGAATGCAAGGGAAAATGTTACATTTTCTCCCAATTGCTTCAAAATACATTATTTCACAAAAAATTTTTCACCACTTTGCAATTAAAAAAAAAAGCAACTTTTAAATTATATTTTACTAGCCGCCTTTGGCGACCAGCCGGTTCACCAGTATTACCGCTTGCTACAGTTTTCAATTAAATATTTTAAGTAACTGGTCTCTTAATAGATTCTCAAACAAAACATTTTTAATCTTCAAATTTTGATAGTCATACCAAACATATACTGTTGTTTAGATCGTTTCTTTCAATTTACTATATATATTTTGCTAATTTGTTATCATTTCCGGAAAAATTCAACTTTAATATAAAGTGGAAATGATGAAATTGCAATTAATATAAAGATATTTTTAAATAAAAACAAGCGTTTTATTTTATTTATCATCTTTATTGTTATTTATTTATTATTATTATTACTGAATATGAGTATTGCAAACAGAATCGCTCGGTATTTAAGTCTTATGTGAACTACAAAATATTTTCCATCATTTATGTAATATCTCAAAGAATAACTCAACAAAAATTTCTCAGATTCAGCATAAAATTCAGTTTTTAGTTTTGCTTTCAAAAGGATTGAAATGAAATTAATAATAATATTTTGTTCCGGCCTATAAATATATTTCAAAAATTATGAAGTCTAAATTTCATGCAGTAAGGTATCACATTCTGAGAAATATTCTGGACACTCGAAATTTTAAATAAATGAATGAATGTTTCTATTTTCCACGATCAACTAATACTTATTTATGAAGTTTTGAATGTTAAAAATTTAGAAAAACTCAACAATTTCATAATCTTAGGCCAATTAATCTTGAGAAACCTGCGCGCTGATTGGCGTATTTTCTTTGAAATGATTGATGGAAAATCTAAAATTACCCTTTTTTTTATTGAATAGTGATATTCAAATTTTCATAAATAAGTCAATTTAAGTGACTGATTTAGTTGATTGGAAATTAAGTTTTTTTATTTAAAATATTAGTGTTTCAAGAACATTTTGTTAATCGTGATTTCCACAGCAGAAGCTTTATGTAAAATCAAAAATATGTTATTTATTAAAGCATTTATTGAATCAAGTTACATAAAATATAATCATTTTCCATTTAGATCATTTTAGCAGATCTGTGTCTTACTAAAGGTTTACAAATTATCTGATTTGAATGGATATCCTGTTCATATTAAACAAAACTTGACTTAAAATATAACTGATTTATTGGATTAATAATTTAGAGAGTGTGAAAGATCATAAAATAATTTTTCTGGAATTTATTTTTTAGAAAAAATAATATTTCGTATTTGTTTTATTTCCTACAGACACGTGCCGAAAATTATATTTTTGCAGATTTCTTTTCCAAAAAGATTTAATTTATTTTTAATTGGAGCTTTAATCAATGTGATGGCAACACTTTGAAAAAAGCTAATTTTTTCCCATGAATGCGAAACGTGCTCGTGCAGCTTAAATTTTATTTTTATTTTGTACGAAAAAAATTGTTGAAAAATATAGTTAAAAAATTTATTTAAAAATTCATTAAAAATAGAAATTTATTTTTAAGGTTAAAGCATTGGTATCTTTTAAAAGATAAATTTTTGATCTTTAACTTGATATAAAAATCTTTTTTGTGCGGTAATATTTTCGGAAGTTATAGCGGAAACACGCCAAAATTTCGCTTAATTTTTAATTAAATAAAATTCTAATTAAAAATTCGAAGAAAAAACCCCCAGGTGCACATTCCCGACCTCCAAGGTATACACGTGCCAAATTTTGTAGCTGTAGGTCGAACGGTCTGGCCTGTAGAGCGCCAACACACACACACACACACACATTGAGCTTTATTATAAGTATAGATATAGATTAATAATGTAATTGATACCGTATTAATGAGGTAATCGAAAACTTATTAGTGATGTACTTTTCAGTGATTAATTTCCGAATAATTTTTTCATAAATTTTTTAAAATATGTTTTACATTTTACAATAATACTTTCATTGTTTTAATTATTATATTTATACCTATGCACGTTTTCGATATCAATTTCATTTTTTTGCTTGCCCATTATTCTTACCATACAACTGCGAATAAAATATTAACATAAAATGAAGATGAAACATATCAAGCCTAAAACATCATCATGTTTCTGAGATGCCCTCGAATCTCTTTTTTACTTTTATTTTCACTCACACTAAGAACAAAGTAAAATATTGTAATCGACCAAAAATTCGAACTTCTCGTTTCAGATTTATATGAGTTTGAAAAACACATTCTTGGCATTATGTCTGTTTGCTATGAATATGATAACTCAAAACATCTTTGAGATAAACGGATGAATTCAGTACTAAACTGTAATTAAATTTGTAGGTTTCTATTTACTTTAGCGAAATCCATTCAGCGGAAGTCTGCCTCTCCTGTTGCTCGAATATAAGCCACCACATGAATTTGAGAATGAAGCATGCTACAAGAATAAAATTAACATCTAAAGTGTATATAACCACTCAAGGCTATGCCGTTCCACTTAATTAAAGAGATTCGAATTAAATTTGAATGACGGATCGCCGCGGCAGCAACATTGGCGGGAACTATGGTTGAGTTCTAAGGCCATCACCGGTCACGGTACAACCCTTCCCGTGGGAAGCACCTCAAAGCATCGAAAAGAGGTAGTCGGACACCACTATCACTGTATACACCAGGGTGGCGAGAACCAACCACCATGCCGGAAGTTTCTCATCTTTATACTAAGGTACCTCCGGCTGGAGCTAAAGAGTATATAATTAAAGACACACACACACACACACACTCAACTTTTGATACCCATCTTCTTGTTGTTTCACATTCCTTCCCAATTTCTTCTCTGTGTTTTTTCAAGCGATAACTTCTTACGACCCAGCCCTTTATTGGCCAGACCGGAGAATCAGGTATATAGCAGACATTCACACCAAGTTAAAACTATTTTTGGCATTAAATCACCAAATGTGAGAACCTTCTTTGTCATTTTCTAACAACATCATGTTTTCGCATGGTAATAAATGAAATCTGGTATGTAGTCTTGAGACTACATAAGTAGTTCTACATTAAATTGCGGTTACAATCAGCTGAGAAAATCGCGTCCAAAATGCATATTCGACTTTTGGGTATCAGCAGGTCAGGAATCAATCGGCAATGATCTCTAGATTCTGTATAAATATTACATTTATACCAAAGCTCTAATACATTGTTCGATAATTCCATGCAAGAGATTCATAGTCTTATAAAGGGCTCAACTAAACGCCGGAATGGAGAAGGTAATAATTCATTATTAGAAAGTATGCGAGAAGGTTTTTGAGAGATCACTCTCGATGGTTTTATTTATGAAAATGAATGTCTTAAAAGAATAGATCTTTGAAAGAATTCATTTTGCATATTTTTCTCATCCTTTTTCTATTTTTACTTGATATGAACGATTTTCTAGCCCTCTAATATTGAAATTTGTGCAACTATTCCTAGTATTTCATAATGCATTATCATTCAGATATTGATTTTGATAATAGACGACATGAAGCGTTTTCATCGCTCTATGCATCGGAAACCTATAAAATGCATTATCTGTAAAACAGATAATGTTTTTTTTCTGGTTTACAAAGAAACTGAAATGTGTAGCCAGCGTTTTAAAGATTTAAGAATCAATGAAGGCATTGTAATCACTGCATAGATTATGATTTTTTTAAAGAATATTGTTCAGATTTAATTTGTGAATTCTAAATTTTCATACCTTCAGCTATTAGAAATTTACAATAAAAATAAGACATGATATGCAAATGTAATATTAAAGATATGTTTAATGTATTGATTTATTTGTTTCGGATATGACTTATGATTTCTATGCAAGCATAATAGTTACAACTAAATATATTTTTATAAATTATTGATTAACAGTTAAATCAATCATCTACAATAAATTCAATAATAACAATAATTTAATTATTGTGATAACATTTTTTTAAAGATATTTGTTCCTCTATACATTAATAACTGCTTAAAATGAATGATTTGTACGTAGAATATTATTGTGTAAAAATTTTCAAGGACGAATACTTTCCATTTAAATCTTTCTATATTATTTATTGAATTTTCACGCTTGTCATAACATGAACGAATAAAATTTTAGATATATTTGGGCTGTGGCTTGGTCTGGGCTTCGGAATCGGAGGATTTCAAGTTCTAGACAATATTCACTGAAAAACCGTCGTATAAGCGGGACTGCTGCACGTTAAATCCGTCGGGTCTAAACGTCCTCCCGCTGGTGTGGTGTGGAAGTTTTGAGAAAGGGTGCCAGATCAGTCATCTGACTGCTGACTGATCCTCGTCATCTGACTGCGGTTCATAATAAAGAGGTCCGTCCCAAAACAGCCCTAGTATTGCTTTAAAATGGGAAATTAATATAATTATATTAAACTCTCACTATATTTAAGAACGGTATTTAGATTTTTAAAGAAAAACAGTTTCCTTTAAAAATATGTGATCATATACGGGATGACGTTTCTTAAATGTCATAAAATACTTAAATTTTTGAATTTTTGCATAAAATATATTTAAGTAACAAATCTGAAATAAAAATATATAACTTAAAAGCCAAATGTTTTTTTTTTGTTATAAGACAACATAATTTTCTATTTCAAAAGTTTGTCAAAAGAGTTTTCAGTATTTTGCAGATATCATAAGAATTATATTACATAGTTCTTGAACTAAAAATAAATTCTACTTTTTTCCAATCGTCAATTTTTTTGACTTATGCAACAAGAAATTTTCAACATTTTTCATACTATGAAGTAAACAGAATATTTACTATGTTGTTCAGGAGCTACAGAACACATTGAGAAATGGGGAACAAAAATATTTATACTGGATTTTAATTTATGATGTTTTTTCTGTGAGATTATTTTACCAAAATGAAGAATTTGAGAAAATGGCCTTTACTATTTAACACCATTAAATTTTTATAATATAAAAATTACTGTAACTACCTAAAGAATAAACGCAGAAACAAAATAAAATTAAAATCATTTTATAAAGAAAGTTGTTCAGAAGTTAAGAATACTGAATTAAAAAAAAATTCGATATTTTTACCAAAAATATTCTTTTTTACTTGAGTATCTATTTTAGCATTTTATTGTAGGTCCAAAATTTTCACGGCAATTTTTAATTGTTACAAGCATTTTCATCTCTAAAAGTTAGTAACAAGAAGTGGTGAAATTATGTCAAAAGCGAAATTGTTAGGAAATCTCGACCTTTATCCTAGCGACCTCTTTATTCACTTTTTTGAACTACTTGGAAGACTGCCAGGTACTTTTCACTCTCGTTACGTGAAATCCTAATTATTATTAATTATCCATCAACTTTTCTCTTAACTAAAACGCACTTTCTTTACGGCACCCATATAAACGTCTTTTTCTCTCAAAAATATAAAATTTTTATCTTTCGTATTTTTATAAAACTTTTGTATTTTTACAAACCTTTTATTTTATTTTCCTTAACCTTTTCATTTTGATTTCGTAAACCTAATTTTTTTTTGTATTTTCGTAAATCTTTATTTTTGTATTTTCATAATCATATATTTTTATAAGCCTTTACTTTTTGTATTTTTATAAAAATTTATGTTTAAGTTTTCGTGAACCTTTATTTTTTATATTTTTATAAGCCTTTACTTTTATTTTATTTTTTATATTTTTATAAGCCTTTACTTTTATATTTCCATAAATATATAATTTGGTATTTTAATAAATCTTTACTTTTGTGCTTTGTCTCTTATATTTTTATAATCTTTTATTTTTAAACATTTAATTTTGTATTTTCATAAACGTTTGCTTTTGTGTTTTTATTAACTTTTCTTTTTTGTATTTTTGTAAATCTATATTTTTTTTATATCTTCATAAACCTCTATTTTTGCATTTTCATGAAGTTTTGCTTTTTATATATTTATAAACAATCTTAATTATTCCAAATCACTTTTTACGGAAACTATCTCTCATAACAAAAATTCAATCTATTTTGCTATCTTTCCTGAATAAAATAAATTGCCATATTTAAATCAACTTAACCTTTAGGCTTCGGAAACACAAACTCAGAAAAGTTACTCTGAATACTGGCATTCAGTGAGAAAAGGTGGCCTGGTGGTAAGGTCTCGGCTTCGGAATAGGAGGGTTTCAGGTTCGTAACACGATTGTCGAAGAACTGTAAGGGGGTCTGTTGCACGTTAAATCCGTTATGACCAAACTTCCTCCTACTGGCGTGGTGAGGAGCGGGGGGTGCCAGCTCAGGTGTCATCAGTGAGAAAAGCTAGAAGCTTTCCCCTTCTTTTAAAGGCGATTTTTGAAAATAACCTTTTCGATTTCGACCAGCCGTTGTGGTAATTGGTGTCGTAACCATGTTGCTTTTTTGTGGTTTTACCGAGTCTGAACCCTAGAAAAAGCTTTTTATCGCAGTTTTCTTTCTTTCTTTCTTTTTATTCTTCTGAAACATTAGTTTACTAATTCTGTCGGAGAAAATTTCGAATTAAATATTATGACATTCAATAAATTACAAATAGGATAACCGCTGAATAGTTATTTAGCACATTAAACAAAATATTATCAATTTTTCAATCATATTTGTAATTAAATATATTTCTCAAGCATTATTGAAGCTGTAAATTTAATTCTTATAAAGCTTGAACACATTATTGTGAATTTTATTTTGTTATTCTTCTAACTCATCAATTTTGATAAAATGTGACGATTTATATATCATGCATAAAGATCCCAATAGTTTATATTTCCTTTTTAAAAATATTCCCATTTCTCTGTGCATAACACAGATAACAATCATCTGCTGTTTTGTAAATAAAAATATCTTTCAATGTTTTAGTATTAATATATTGCACTCACAGAAACCGAATATAATTTTTATTCCTAACATAGTTCGAACGGTTTTTAATATAATTACTAGTAACGTTTTCCAATTTTATTGTAGATTCTTACAATTTACAGCAATTTTTTTTTGCTGAGAATTTTAATTACTCATTGCATTGTAGTATTTTTGAAAAATATGCTCAATTTTGTAGACAATCAATAACTGAATTATAACAAAAAAAAATCTTCTGCAGAAAAATTTACGAATATGTAGGTAATCGCCAGATTTAAGACAATTAATTTTTAAAAAAAGCAAAATTAGATATGGTGTACTTAGAATTCGATACATAAGATTTCATTGCGATAATATTACGCTGTAAATTAGTTAGCAAAAAAAAACAACCCTTACAAATTAAAGCTGGCATTCTAAATGATCAGCATTCGTTATTAAATACAAGTATTTTTATTACAGCTGATTTAGATTATCTTTCAGAAATGCTTACAATAAAATTTAGAATTTCAGATTTTTTTTATGCAGCTACTTTATTTTATTTTATTTCAACACAAATATTTCTGGAATAATGTAAGTGTCTAGTAACTTTTCAGTGGATTGAAATGAAGGTATAAAGATTTTAATATTTCTCTTCTAATATAGAAAAACTACTAATTATTATTTTTGATAGATTTCAACATCCTTCTTCAATATTTTAAGATTATAATTATAACTTTTAATGAATTATTAATTATAAATTATTAACTCAATCGATCTCATAAATCAGAAAAATATGACGAAACTGACAGCTTACTTAAAAATCAAAACCAAAATGTATTTTTTGTAGGAATATATCCAGTTCCAGTATTAAAATTTAAAGCTGAAAAAAATTGTAAGTCGTCGATTCTTTAATACTGTGTTAGACTATGACTGGGAAGTATATGCCCAGTCAAGGGGGGGGGGTAAGCATGAAGACAAAACAGAGTTTTTGTCACTTTTCATTATCTTCATAACACCATTCTGTCAGAAATGAAATTTCAAGTAATTCTTCTTGTTCAAATATTTAGTAAATTCTTTCAAGTAAATTCTTGGTTTAAATATTTAGAGGAATAGATGGACCCAACTATAAATACATATTCTTATAAGGTTACAAAATTATATTAAGTTAAAATATTCCTTAAGTTAAAATTTCCCCGTTCCTTAAGTTAAAAAATTAAGGAACGGGGGAAAAGAGGAAAGTTTTTAATCGAGTATTACTCACAAATGAAATTATGTAAACTCATTCTATACCTCTTAGGAATGTTACTTAAAAAAATGCAGCCAAAACAGTGTTTACAAGACTTACTAGAGCCAACAATGATTATAACGACTGCTGGACGAAATCTCCTGACCCTAAGGGATGTGACGCAAAAGGGAAGGGATTTTACCAGGCAATTAGGGTTCAGCTGGAAAGTTCAAGTGGGGGGACGAAATTCAAACTCGTTGCTGGTACAGCAGTTGTACCGAGATGTAAGGAAAGGTAAAAAAAAATCTGATACAACGGTTAAGCTAGAGGAACTGTTGGCGTAAGGTATTTTCTAAATCAGTTGAAATCTGAAATTTTAATCAACTTATTGTAAATAGGTTAATTAAAATTAATAATTATTTGGCGTCATAATTAATAATTATTTGGTGCCTTAACATAAAAAACGATGTTTCACTTTGTTGGTATTTATTTAAGTATCAATTTATAATTTTAAATGCATTTTTAAGTATTTAACTAAAAAGGGGGTGGTGGGCCGTCGTGGTCTGGAGGTAAGGTCTCGGTTTCTGGACCAAAGGGAACAAGGGCCGAAAATTCGTCGTGATCAAATTCCCACCCTCTGTCATATTGCGGCAACTTGGCAAGGGGGTGCCAGTTCAGGTGCCGTTCTTGTCATCTGGACGAAGCTAAAAGTTACATGGTCCATCCCAAAATAGTCCTATTGTTGCTTTAAACAGGTTGCTGATACAGCATCTCATTCATAAAAATTCCTTTGAAAAAGTTTTTTTTTTTTTTTTTTTTTTTTTTTTTCATGCGAAATTCCGTATTAGTAAGCTAAATTGTTTTTTAAGAATACTGATATGCACTTTAGGAGTACCGATAAAATCATATTTAAAACCATGGAATATTCAGAAATAAAATTAAAATTTATATTACAACTTAATTATATTCTATTAGTTGTATTATTTATCTCTGTTCAGTTTTTAAATATTTAATTTATATTATTTACATAATAATTTAATTAGCAAATCATATTATTAAAACTAGTATAGTTTAGAAGCACGCATTCAGGGAATAAAATTATCTGTACTCTTTATTTGTGCTTTTGACGAATGTTATTTAAAAACTGGAGGTATAGTGAAGGTTGTTGTAGACTTTTCTGGATTTTCTTTCATACACTATTAAGGAAAAATTTCTTAAAAAAATTCTCGAGAAAATCATCCTATTTCTCTGAAGAGACTTCTATCTAAATGCTTACTGGCCAAAAATATCACACTTTCTCTCTCTTTGTAAAGCTCTTTGATTTATGGATTTGTATATATTAGGTTAAAAGAAATTAAAGCCACAACAACTGAAACGTTTAATAGTACTTACATAGCAAAAATTCAGAAGTTCGTCTGAAATTTCTGAAAAAAAAAATTATTACTATAATTAGACTAAGATTTTTGTAATGAAATTTTATTTGGAAGTGCTTTATAATTTTATGAAAACTAATAAAGATGAGACATTAATAACATTTTTTTAAAAATTCCCTAATAACAAAACCATTTTATAAAGTATACACATTCCTTAAACTCCAAGTAAATGAACTAACTTTACGTAATTAAAGTCAAAATTTTGCAATTTTTTAATAAAATATTTTTGAACGCATACATTCGATATTTTTTATTTCAAAAATTATTTAAAAAAATTATTGCTGTATACTTTAGGTGGTTTATACATGCTTTTATTTAACGTGACGCTTTTCATATTTTAAAGATGGTTTTTTAACCACATTTACAAAAATTTCGAGGTGTATTAGAATGTTGAAATTCGTTAATTTGTTTTATTATCGGTAGTAAAAAAATAATTTAAAATTTTCAAAACCTAATTATTAGATTATCGTTTCATTTAAATAGATATTTATTAGTACTAGGACACTATCTTGTTTTGAATTTGAGTGAAAGCTATTTCAAGAGTGCCCAATGATTAATATAAATTATAAATTTAATAGAAAAAAGTAGAAAATAAATAGAAATAAAAATATTTGTCTTTTGCTATTCTAATAAGAAGTTATTTTAAAATTGATTTTATAGACATTTCATGCATTTAATGAATCATTAAAAATATATCCATTTTATTTAAAGACTTCTTATATATTACAAGCATATTTATATTTATTGATAAAATTATCTTAGATAATTTCAAAATTTCAATAGGATTTACATTTTTGCTTCGAATTCCATGAATAGATCCTTCTTATAAATTTCAATTCATAATAAATATTAAACTATTTTTTTTGTTTAACATCCAAATGTGATTGTTTATTATATTTCATTTCGACCTATTTATTTCGTATTTAATTCTGATTCAAACTTAAGTAATTGAAAACGACATAGAATATAGCATTTTAGATATCTAGCAGTAAATCATTTTACTTCAATAAATAAGGAGTGAAATATTGTATAAATGAAAATTATAAACTAACGAAGCTTTATTATTTAATGACAAATAAAACATAGGATTAATTTATGCCCTTGGAATATGATCAGATTTTTGAATTAGATTTAACACATTTTATCAAGGGAATCATTTTCTGAAGGAATAATTTTGAATTGAAATATTCTTTAGTTTTACTACTATGAAGCAGCACATTTTAATTAATTAATTTTATTTTGTTTGAAAGATTTTGCCGTTAATAGGCTTCTAAAATATAACAATTAATTAAACGAATCATTTCGAACAATGACATTTAGAGTTGATAAATGAATTAGATAGCATAGCTATTGCATAATTTTCATTCTTTTCTAAATAATGAATATTTTACTTCCATTTCAATAAGAATTAAAATGCTATATTTTAATACATGCCAGTTTTTACTTTTTCATATATGAAGCGCACAAAGTATTGTAATCGTAAAAAAACAAACAAAAAACAACTCAAGATTTTGAGGAATTTTCACATTGCAGACTCCCCGAATGCAAAAAGCCCATTTATGAAACATTTCTGTTCGTAATCCAAAACCTCCTTGAGCTAAGTGGATGAAATTTGATATATATTCTTAACAAGAAATTTATAAATTTCTATCGAATTTTCAGTTCGTTCCGACTGTCCGTCTGTACTAATACAAGCGAATACATTAACAGCAAAACATAAAGAGCAAGATAAATAAAATTTGGTACATAGGTTTAACATCTAAAATGTGTGCCAGTGTCAAATTTGCAACAAAATCCGCCTTGTATTTAGTTGATCAACTGTTTTCTTGTATTTAGTTGATCAACTGTTTTCTTGTATTTTTAAAAGATGTGTATCATCTCGATAAGTCAAAAAATTAACAACTTAGGTAAATAAATTTTGATTCCCTGTTTTAGCATCTAAAATACAGATTTTTTTTTCATGTAACTTTGATCTTTATCAATCAAAGGATTGGTGATTTGTCAAATTTGATTTTGCAATAGTCCAAAAACGCAATGAGGTAAATAAATGAAATTTGGTATGTGATCTTGTATGCATCGGCTGGATTAAGACTAGGCAGCACCCTAGAACAGCTCGGCTGAGAGGGGGGGGGGTCACAAGCAGATCGATAAAAATTCTTAATTTCCTTAATTGTTAATTCTCTAAATAAATTGGATAAAAATGCATATTCTTTGAATGATAAAATAATATGTTATTATTATCATTTCAACTATAATTGGTCAATTCTCTATACGTCTCATTAGATTCATTTATTAGTTATTAGAAAATCTACAACCAATTCTGCTTCAGTAGCGTTTATTGTACAGAAACGCAGACAAACAAAAATAGATAGCAGACAAACAAAAATAAAGCATTTTCACAACGTAAATAAAATTTTAAAAAATGCCAAAGATAGTTCGATTATGTTTTTTTTTCGTAATTGTCGCTTCAACCGCCCCCTGCCTCGGCAATAAAAAAATCTGCACACTCCAGGTGTTTCCGACTTTAACAAAACTCCTAAATTTTATGATGAGGTGGAGAATCGTTTAAATATTTATTACGAGGATGCTTTGGATAGACCGTTCCTGTTGGTTTTAGGGTCTTCTTTCATGGCAATTATAGCTTTGAGTAGTTTAGTTTTAATATATTAATATTCAATTGTATAGCAACACTAGGGCTATTTTGGGGCCGACCCCATAATTTTGAACCCTGGTTAACTGATGAAAACGACACCCGAGCTGGCACCCTATTGAATTGTTATTTGTTTCACAAAATAATATATTTATCGAGTGACATCAAAATATCGTCTCTTAGACTCTTTTTGATTATTTTTATTGTTTGCTTTGTTTAAAAAAAGTGAATAGGAGAAAAATATTAATATTTATCAATAAAGAAGAAAAAATTCATAATTTACATAAATTTTTAGGACACTATGACTGTAACATTAAAAGCCATATTAAAAGTGCTCATAGCATTATATGAGTAAGTCTCATTTTTAAAGAAAAATGTTTTAGAGGTAATGATTTGTAATCACAAAAAACTTTGGGGTCAAAAGATGAATTATTTTACCATTGAAATAAATTATAACTATAAAATTAGCCCCATTATTTAATTTAAAAATATTTTGTAAACTGATCTCATGTTCCAAATATAAAATTAAATACATATTTTAATTTTTATATACTTTATATATTATATAATTTTAACACATTATTATTTTCTATAAAAAATTTAGAATTACTGCTCTTATAATCAAGAACAATAAAAGCAGGGAGATTTCTAAAAATAAAAGTTATCAGAATATACCTATGGTAAAAATGAGTTTTTTTTTTGTCTAAAATATACTTTGCTATTCATTTTAATTCTTGCAAATTTTGAAGTTTGAAGTTAGATTTCAATAATTACTTTACTAGATTTATGATGGAAGTAACAGAGGGGCTTTTCCAATCTATTTTGTCTTTATAATAAAGGAATTAAGGAAGCTTAAAGGTGCGAGAAATATTAATAAAGTATGTGGAAATAAGTCAATAAGCGAAATTTAACATCACTGGTGATTACAGACATTCTTGCCGTGAAATAATCCGGAAGTGAAGCCTTCTCTTAAAACCCCCAAAGAGTTAGAGAACTTTCTGCAAAACCTGGCGGAACAAACTCAAACTGTAACTATTGAGGAAGCTTGCGGAGACGCTCGTTTTCGTCATTGAACCATTCTCTGACACCTGCGTACCATCAGAAAAATCATTAGAATAGGTCAATAAGTTCTTGCAAACTTTCCTAGTTAGAAAGATAGGACAAACTATAAGCGAAATCTCATTTTGGGTTATCCTTAGAACCCCTTGTAAACAGTAGTAAAACAACATCCCATTGCAATTGCATAGGCATTAGTCAAGAGCCCTGGATTTCGTCATCCAACCATTCGCCGACACTTGTGTGCCATCGGAAGATTCAGCAGAATGAATTAATAGGATCTTTATAATTTCTTCTAATTGTATCCAAAAAGTGAAATGTTTGTTCTTGTTTGCTGTCACTTCTCAAAAATAATCAATTTTTTTTATCCAGTGATACGATAATTGAGTTTTTTACTTTCTGTTATACGTAGTGCAGAGAAGATATTTTAATGGTAAAAAAAAATTCGTACTCGAGATTTTGACTTTCCGACATTCGAAAAACACATTTGTGGAAAATGACTGTCTCTGACAAAGATAACTCAAAAATGTCTTGAGCTAGACGTATGAAATTTGGTATATCGTCTTTGCACCAAATTTGTGGATTGTTATCAAATTTTGAGCTATTCAGAGGAAGTCTGTCTGTCCGGCTCTTTGAATGTAAGTTAATACGATAACTACAAAAGACAGAGAGTTAAATAAATAAAATTCGGTATATAGATTTAAAATCTATGTGATATACACCTATCAAAGTTTGATCGAAATACAAGAAGAGGTTCAATGTCTGTCGGTCTGTACTTTCAAAAACATGTAAACATGAGAACTCAAAAACGCAATGGCTTTATTTCTATCAAATTTGATACGTGATTTTGTTACTACAATTGTAGTTTTGTGTCAAATTTTTGTTCCAACCATTTGGTAAAAAAAAATTCGAAAAACGAATTCTCTTTAATTAGAGAGTATGCGAGAACTTTTTATGTAGACAGTTCCCAAAGGTTTATAAAAAATGCTAACTGAAAATAGTGGGAAGGGGAAGTGAAAATATGAACAACATGTCGGACGCTGTTGACTCTTTGGTAAATATGAAAGGTTTATAGTTCCAATTGAGCTTTTAAACCCAAACCAAACAGTATCAACAGATACCTACCATGAACAGAAGTGGTTCAATTCATCCTTGGTAGGTAAATGATCTTCTTAAATTTCGAGATTACAAGTTGTTCAACAATCATCACAAATCTCCGGCACATACTGCAAGACATGACAAAGGTTGGAGGAGTTTGAAAGGGAAAAAATATTCCATAAATCCAATACATTGAACGTCGCCTCATCTGATTATTATTATTACTTACTTTTCAATATCACTTGAGTGGAAAAAATAGAAAATCAATGCATGAAATAAAAGTGGTATTAGACGTTTATATTTGTCAAAAACGAATGAATTTTGGAAAATGGATTTTAAAAATCTAACAGAAAGATGGAAGAGCATATATTAACGTAACTATATTTTATATTAAAAAGCAATTTATTTACTTTAATTTTGATAAATAAATGAAATATAAAACAACGAAAGTGACCTCCCTCTAACTTTCTCGCATATTTTTTTATAAATATGTCATGACAGAGAACGCTTTGCATGGCATTGGCATACAATAGTTACGAAATATTAACTTTTGGCGTGAATTTAATATTTTTTACTGAATCTATCGCGTGTTACTTGGAGAGTTATTTGGCGATTAATCACTGGCATGCGGTGTATAGTATTCGGAAATCGAATTTGTGTTTCACATACTCTTTTTCTCAGCCAATTCAAACAATGATCTGACACAAAACTGCACTTGTAGTCACGAAATTTCATACCAAATTTGATGTATTAAAGTTACTGCGTTTTTGAATGATCAATCATTTGTTTGATTTAGCTTGACAGGTGTCTATAGTGTAGATATTAAATCTGTGTATTGAAGCTTATCTAACTAGCTTTTGTTGTTTTATATTTACCGTGATAATTTTTATTCGAACAGCCGGACAGCCGAGCTTCCTTTGAACAGATTTTATTCAAAATTTGATATAAATCTACACATTTGGTGTAAAGATTGTATTCTATATTTCAACCTCCAACTCAAAGTGTTTTTGAGTTATTTTTGTCACAGACATACAGACTGTAGTGATTGGATTTTGAAGCGTTAGGAAATAAACGTTCATAGATGGCGCTAGGCAACTAGCGCGAGTGTAATTAAAAGAGTGAGGTCATTCGAGTATTTGCTCTTGGAGAAGAAGGAGTTACTGAGCAGAGTAACTCGAACGAATCTGCAATAAATTTGTTGTTAAGTTTTCTATTTGTCTATTTATTCAAAGCACTCACGAACCAGCCACGACATTTGGCGCGTCGGTCAGGATTGAGAATCGAGTGCTATTTTTGACGAACTTGAAATCGAACTTTATTCGATAAAGGGGTGCTTTCGGTATCGATATGGCCTTCCTAGGCAGAGCGAAAAGGGAAGATTTGAAGTTGTTGGCGGAAGAGCTGGGTGAAACTGTTTCATTAGAGATGAAAATTGTGGATTTAAAAAAATTAATTACTGAAAGTAAAAATTTTGAATGAAAAAAAAGAAACAAATGATAGTTATCATTGAAGATAGAAAAGAGAGAGAAGATCAAAAACGAAGGCAAGAAGAACGAGAATTTGAAGAAAGAAAAATTAAAGAAGAACGAGAATTCGAAGAAAGAAAAATTAAAGAAGAGTGGGAATTGCAGGAGAAAAAGGCACAAGAAGAACGAGAATTCGAACTTGAGAAACTGAAGCTGCAATATTCCAGTGTACCCCTGGATGTCGAATTACCAACTCCCAAGATAGAACTTAGGCACATGATGCAGAAATTCGATAAAAAGAACAGTGATATCAGTTTATATTTGCCATTGTTCAAGAGGCAAGCCGAGTGGGCTCAAATAAAACGAGAAGATTACGTGTCGCATCTATTAGGATTATTGCCAACGGATATAACCCAACTCATCGCTCTAGAGCCAATCGAGAAAGTTAAGGACTATGACCACATCAAGAGTTTATTAGTGAAACGATTTAAACTCAGCCCAGAAAAATTCAGACAAAAGTTTATGACTCATTTTAAAAGACCGGAGACTACCTGGTGCGATTTTACTTACGAACTTAAAAATTATTTTGAGCAATGGATTCAAGGATTGGAAATAACTACTTTTGAAAGTTTGTCGGGTTTAATCATAACAGAACAGATAAGCGAAAAGTACCTACGGATATTAAAGAACATTTTATTGATGCTTGGTCACAATTCACGAATCCAAACGAAGCTGCAAGTAAATTAGATGATTATGAAAATGTGCGATAAAACAGTGTGAGGGAAAAGAAAGAAGTATATCAAGAGAATAACTGTTCTAAACATCAAAACTACGACGAAAGAGAAGAGAGACATTTTTCGGAACGGAAATATATACCCCCGCATCAACGAGAATTCAGAAACAAAAACTTTCATAAAAACGAAACTACAAATTCAAGAAAAGTAACAAGAGACTGTTACGTTTGTGGATTGTCGCATTTTGCTAGAGACTGCCCGAATAGACATAAAAAATCGCAGTTGAGAGAATCTGCGGCAAAAAAGAAACGGTAAGACATTTTAACCGCGGAAATTCAGTCGGAATTAATGGTGAAAAAAGCTTAAATATCAACCTTTTACAATACGTTGATATTTGTGTGGACAATAGAGAACTGAAAACCCTAGTTGACTCAGGTGCTATGATTCCAGTTTTAAATTCTAAATATGTGTCAAGCGAACAAAAAGAAAAGGAAAAATCATTTTAAAAAGTTCATTTGGAGAAAGGATTAATGCTACTCTTTCGAGTTTTCAAATATCATTAAAAGACAAAAACAACTAAGGATTTTCCAGGCCTATTGAGATAGTTGCAGCTATCACGGATAGAATTTAAGAGCCGTTCATCCTCCTCCCCCTCTTCTGTATTAAACTTATTGGGAGAAAGCATAAACCACAGCCGTACCCAAAATTCTTCTGGATTAGAGGCGTCGATGAAAGAGAGCTTTATTGAATTTATGATTTGTTGTGGAGTTAGTCGGAGCGAAGAACAACCGAGCGGAAATGAAAGCGATTCTTTGGATAAGAAAAACAAAATTAATGCATTGAAAGAAGAACAAAGAAAATGTGATACTTTGCAGTCAGAAAGAAAAAATGTATCGCTTGGAAAAGGAAACTTTTATGAATGATGAATTAATATTCCACCGGGATAAAATATTAGGCGAAAAAATGAGTCAGTTGGTTTCGCCCAAAAATAAGAGACAGCAAGTTCTTAAATTAGCACATGAATCAATTTTCGGATGCCATATGGGATTAAAAAAGACTAGTGAAAGAATTAAATACAGTTTTTATTGGCCAAATATGACAGATGATATTAAAAACTTTTGTAAATCCTGTAAAGAATGCCAGTTGAGGAGTCCGAAAAAAATGATTGATAAAATTCCTATTACTCCTGTTCTACGTCCGGAATTGCCATTTGAGATAGTAAATATAGACCTAATAGGACCCATTGAACCCCCTTCTGCTCGTCGGCATAAGTATGTATTATGTCTAATGGACCAGCATTCTCGATGGCCGGAGGCTATCCCTCTTCGTTCGTTAACGGCTAAAGCTACACGTGATGCTTTATTGGAGATATTCATGCGGACTGGAATACCCAATGTTATTGCAAGTGATAATGGAACGAACTTTATTTCTAAGTTAACCCAGGAATTCATGAAAAGATTAGGTTGTGCTCCCAGATTTACGACGCCTAACCATCCAGCTGGGAATGGACTTATAGAAAGATATAATAGGGTGTTCAAAAATTTCACTCCATCACATTATCAGAACTGATCCGAGTAATTGGGATAAATACATTCCGTATATGCTTTTTGCGTACAGGGAATTTCCTAACTGTACGACGGGTGTTTCGCCATTCTAGTTGATGTATGGACGTGAAGCACGAGGACTTCTCAGTGTTCTAAAATCGAGCTGGTGTGGTGATATTGCCATTCCGTTAAACATAGAGAAATCAGTTGTGGATTATTTACAGGAGCAATAAATAAACTTAGAGCTGCAGAGGCATATCTCATCGCTTCTGGTAAACAGCAGGCATATGCAGAATATTTTAACCGCTTCTAAGGAATTTATCGAACCGCTTCTAAGGAATTTAAGCCAGGTGACCAAGTTTATTTATTAATACCTGATTCATCGAACAAATTGTATGCCCGTTGGACTGGTCCTGGAGAAGTTATCGAGCATTGCCCTCCACATTCATATAAATTAAAACTTAGCGATGGAAAAATTCGTCATTGTCATGCAAATAAAATTCGGAAATACTATCCAAGAATTAATGCTGTAGGCATTATCTTTGAAGATGATGCAGACTTTGAAGAAGTTTATTCATTACCCAGTTATAAAAATGTATGTTACTGGGAAGAGATATTTGATCAAGTGGATTTGCGATATATTTCTGAGGAAGTGAAATGTCAAATCCTGAACTTGTTGCGGAATCATTATTCAATATTTACCGGACAAGTTAGAGGTGCAAAGGTTGGTCATCACAAGATAAAATTAGAGGACGAGAAAAAAAGGAAAAAACCTTGCGTGTACAGGATTCCTGAAGCGCTGAAACCTCAAATAGACTCCCAGATCGAAGAACTCCTAAAACTAGATCTAATCGAAGAGAGCTCAGCTGACATTGCTTATCCTATAGTTTGTGTAAACAAGAAGGATGGATCTATCAGGATGTGCGTGGATTATCGAGCTTTGAATGCAGCGACTAAAACCGACGATTTCCCCATGGAAGACGCAACGGCATTAATATATTCCATAGGACAGGCAAATGTGATTAGTGTGTTAGATCTTTTGAAGGGGTACTATTCGCTTTCCATGGAAGAAGATTCGCTGGATTATATATCTTTTAAGACCCATAGAGCACAATATAGTTTTAAGGTAATGCCTTTTGGGCTGAAAAATACAGCTACAACCTTTCAAAGGGAAATGAACAACGCATTGTCGCCATACAGAGAATTTTGCCGTGCTTATATCGATGACATTGCTATATTGTCCAATGATATTCCCTCTCACTTGAAACACCTTTATTTGGTGCTGGATAGATTAGAAGAGCTGCAATTCACTGTTAATCTTTCAAAGTGTGCTTTCGCGAAATCTGAAATTTCATACCTGGGACATATATTTAGCTCAGGAAAGCATCAAGCTGATCCAGCTAAGTTAGAAACGATCTCTCGTTTGCCCTACCTGAAACCAAGAAACAACTACGTAGTGTTGGCATGTTCCACTATTATCGTGATTATATTGCGAATTTCGCCGAGATTGCCTTTCCATTAACGGAACTAACAAAGAAAAGAAGTCCTGATGTGTTGCCGTGGTATGAAATGCATAGTGTTGCTTTTGAAAAAATTAAAATCAGCATTGTTACACGCTCCTACTCTACACACCCCGAATATGAGCAAGCCCTTTGTGATTCATTGTGATGCCTCGTCAATCGGGATTGGCTCGTGTTTATCACAGACTGTTGATGGAAAAATGTGCCCTATCGCTTATGCAAGTCAAAAATTAAACAAAAGCCAACAATCTTGGTCGACAATCGAACGGGAAGCATTTACTATAGTTTGGAGCTTGAAAAAGTTTGAAACCCTTGTGTTTGGATCCGCATTTTTACCGATCATAACCCCCTTCCTTATCTGACCAAGTGCGCTCCTCTGTCATCTCGACTACAAAGGTGAACATTTGCTTTGCAGAGATTCAACATAACATTAAAACATTGCCCAGGTTCTAAAATGCCGCATGCTGATGCTCTGTCCCGTTTATTACCAAAATATATTGAAAAACATTTTTTTTAGCACTAATATCATTTTTCTGTTTTATATATCAATGTGGGATTAGTGAATATAAAATAATAATAATTTGTGCTTGATATTTATTTATATTAGTTTTAATGTTTTTTTATTGATTATCATTTTCTTAATATGTTGAATAAATGGTATTCGCAAGTTTGGTTAAGAGTATAATGTGCAAAACTATTCAAAATAGGATTAGTTACAGGAATATAAGTTTTTTTAGTGTTTCTTATAAATTTTCATTCAGCAGTTTTGGTTATATTTGAAATATCATTTGAGCAATGTTTATCAAGTGAAATCCTTTCTTAATTATGTATTAATGTTTACTAAGTGATTATATTCATTATAAATTTGTGTTTAAAAGTTGATAAGTGATTATATACATTATTAAGTATATATTAATGTATATTAACTGTTAAGTGAGTTTCTTATTATCAAGATGGTATTTATATTCAATTGTGCATTTCTTATTTTACCTCATTGCTTTCTTAAATGTTTGTTAGTAATTAGTTATTCATTCGAGTTAACTTTGCGTTCGTGTTTATTTTTTTTGGATAATTTGATGTTATTAGATACGTTTTAAAATCCAATTCATAATTTTAATTCAGAGATATGTTTATGTTTTCATATAAACACTACTCTTACGTTGGGGGTGTAGTGATTGAATTTTGAAGCGTAAGGAAATAAACGTTCATAGATGGCGCTAGGCAACTAGCGCGAGTGTAATTAAAAGAGTGAGGTCATTCGAGTGTTTGCTCTTGGAGAAGAAGGAGTTACTGACCAGAGTAACTCGAACGAATCTGCAATAAATTTGTTGTTAAGTTTTCTATTTGCCTATTTATTCAAGCACTCACAAACCAGCCACGACACAGACATTTTCCAAAAATTTGTTTTTTGAATTTAGTGAGGTCTAAAACGCGTAAATTCATCAAAATCTCGAATTTTGAATTTTTTGAAGATAACTATACTTTTACTGTACTAGGTATACGAGATTATAAAAACTACACTAATTATAGAGCAATTTAATATATTTATTTTGATTAATATGGCATCAGAGCAATAATTGTGCTAATAACTTCGATTATTTAACATTAAAATTTAGAATTGTATAATTGCAAGTTTTTTTTCCAAAGCTTGCGGCAATATACATGTGATAAAAAAATATTTATTTAGAAATATCCTTTATTAGAGTTCTGAGTAAATTTTTTAAAATTAATTTAAATTATTACCCATTTTATTAATCAAAAGGTCAATTTTTGCTTAGCTCAATATCAAGTGGGGTTCATAATGTGACGGAAATTTTTAATTTTTAATTAAATTTTAAAGACATTAAAAAAGATTATTGTTTCTATGACTATGAAGTATGCAAAATAAGAAGAATATATAAGTAAGAATATTACTAAGAATATATAAGTTTACAAAATCTGAAAATTCAAAAGCATCGAGAAAAGAGCAAAAAGAAATCCATTATAAAATATTCTCTTTACAGACATGAAACACGTCAAATTCAATAAATTGTTTAACACTAAATTTACAAAGACTGATTAAAATAACCGTTTCTTGACTGCATTTTCAAAAGCAATGTATCTAATTTATTAGTAATTCTTAATATAAGTTTAAAATTATAATTCCCTGACATGGTAACATCTACTTTCTTTGAATTACTAATTCCCTTTACTTCGCATTGTGATAAATAGAATGAAGAATAGATGTTGAAGTTTCAAGTGACGCTTAAACAATTTAAGAAGTTAGATCTCTTAATTTTTCTTTAGTTTCCTTAAGAATTATTCTTTTAAGCCTCTAAAGTGTTATTTCCAGTTCGCCTGCCCAAGTTTCTTAATAAGTTTCCAAACTAACGAAGCTAATTTGTAAGCTAATTAAAACCTTCACCCTCATCAAATTCTTACACTCAACGAATGCATTTTAAAAAAGAATTAAGGCTATTTGTAATACTTTGGAGAGAAATAAAATTCTTAGCCTAAATGGAGAAGTTCTTTTTTATACTTTTTCATGGTTGATGGTTAAAATAATTACGCAGCTTATTGAATGACAATATTTTACTATTTTTCAAGTTAAAATAGTTACTGCAGAAGATAAAAAATAGGGTTTCACGAAGAAAAAATATTACTAATTATGTATCATAATATTTATTTCAATTCAAATTATTTGTTAATTTAAATAGTTTTCATTAAATTATATAATATATATTTATTTTAATTCAAATTATTTATTAATTTAAATAGTTTTCATTAAATTATATAATACTTTAATAGTATCAAATCATTATTTTATTTAATATGCATTTAAATAAATCTTAAATTTATAATTTGCACCTTAAAGAAAATGTGACTGAAAATGAAATAGATCTCAATTTTAGGGTCATGCTCTCCGACAGTAATGAAAAAGTTACCTCTGCTCTGCCCTAGCATCTCGGTAAATTGAATGATTATCTATATCTATCTATACTTATAATAAAGCTCAATGTGTGTGTGTGTGTTGGCGCTCTACAGGCCAGACCATTCAACCTACAGCTACCAAATTTGGCACGTGTATACCTTGGAGGCCGGGAATGTGCACCTGGGGGTTATTTTTTCGAATTTTTAATTAGAATTTTATTTATTTAAAAATTAAGTGAAATTTTGGCGTGTTTCTGCTATAACTTCCGAACATATTACCGCACAAAAAAGATTTTTACATGAAGTTAAAGATAAAAAATTTATCTTTTAAATGATACTACTGTTTTAATCTTAAAATTAAATTTCTATTTTTAATGAATTTTTAAATAAATATTTTAACTATGTTTTTCAATAATTTTTTTCGTCAAAAATAAAAATGAGGATTAAGCACGTTTCGCATTCATGAGAAAAAAATAGCTTTTTTCAAAGTGTTGCCATCACATTGATTAAAGCTCTAACTGAAAATAAATTAAATCTTTTTGGAAATGAAATCTGCAAAATTATAATTTTCGGCAAGTGTCTGTAAGAAATGAAACAAATATGAAATATTATTTTTTCTAAAAAATAAATTCAAGAAAAATTCTTTTATGATCTTTTACACTCTCTGTATTATTAATCCAATAAATAAGTTTTATTTTAAGGCAAGTTTTGTTTAATATGAACAAGATATCCATTCAAATCATGGCCACACAGCTAATTTGTAAACCTTTAGTAAGACAAAGATCTGTTGCGACATAAATTGTAAATATTTTATTTAAAAATAGCAAACGATTATTTTAATAATTATAAATTTTATTTTGTAAATAGTTGTGAAATTCAGATTGGCAACAGTGATATTTTTGGAACTTTTAATTTGTGGTTTAAAAACGATGCTGGAATTTTGAATGAAAATAAGTTGATGTAAATTTGATAATATTATCTATAATGTAATAAGATTTAGTTTCATAATAAGTTTGTCTGCATTCTATTTTTGTTGACGCACGAACACAACAGATTTACTAAAATGGTTTAAATAGAAAAATGATTATATTTTATGTAACTTAATTCAATAAATGCTCTAATAAATAACGAATTTTTGATTTTACATAAAGCTTCTGCTGTCGAAATCACGAATAACAAAATGCTCTTGAAACACTAATATTTTAAATAAAAAGAGTTAATTTCCATTCAACTAAATCAATCACTTAAACTGACTGATTTATGAAAATTTGAATATCACTATTCAATAAAAAAAAAAGGATATTTTAGATTTTCCATCGATCGTTTCAAAAAAAAAAAAATACGCCAATCAGCGCGCAGGTTTCTAAGAATAATTGGCCTAAGATTATGAAAATGTTGAGTTTTTCTAGATTTTTAACATTCAAAACTTCATAAATAAGTCTTAGTTGATCGTGGAAAATAGAAACATTCATTCATTTATTTAAAATTTGGTGTGTCCAGAATATTTCTCAGAATATGATACCTTACTGCATTAAATTTAGATTTCATAATTTTTGAAATATATTTATAGGCTGGAACAAAATATTATTATTGATTTCATTTCAATCCTTTTGAAAGCAAAACTAAAAACTGAATTTTATGCTAAATCTGAGAAATTTTTGTTGAATTATTCTTTGAGATATTACATAAATTATCAAAAATATTTTGTAGTTCACATAAGACTTATATACCGAGATATTCTGTTTGCAATACTCATATTCAATAATAATAGTAATAAATAAATAGCAATAAAGATGATAAATAAAATAAAACGCTTGGTTTTATTAAAAAATATCTTTATATTAATTGCAATTTCATCATTTTCACTTTAAATTAAAGTTGACGTTTTACCGGAAATGACAACAAATTAGCAAAATATATAGAGTAAATTGAACGAAACGATCTAAACAACAGTATAAGTTTGGTTTGACTATCAAAATTTGAAGATTAAAATTGTTTTGTTTGAGAATCTATTAAGAGACCAGTTACTTAAAATATTTAATTGAAAATTATAGCGAGCGGTAATATTGGCGAACCGGCTGGTCGCCAAAGGCGGCTAGTAGTCAATAAGATATTAATATGGAAAATATGGTCCGAATTTCAGGGTCATCAAGACCACTGCCAGATTCCTCAAGTAAGAGTTTCGTTTCATTCTTGGAATGCAGGCAGCCATTGCTCGAGTGGGCATTAATAAGTAAGGCAAATAATTTTATACACAATTATAAAAAACACACAATGCATAAAAATAAGAAGAGAAAATGAAAATTCCTCAACATAAATGGTACAACAGCCATTCATGTTGAGGCATTTGTCCCAACGTTGGATCAGTTTCAAACACCTGGTCTCATGGAAAGCCATTAGTCCATATGAGATCATAGTCAGAGCCAAACGTTTGGCTGGCGAACCTCTTACCGGATTTGAACAGATGAAAATTGCGTAGTACCAAAACCTGGACTGCATAGAGGGGAATACAAATCCTTGCAATTTTGCTCGAATAGGTCGATGGAATTCTATGAGAACAGATTTTCCCCAAATCATCCAATGCTGGGACAAATGCTTCAACATAAATGGCACATATGCAGGAAAGGACTAAAATGGTAATGGCTAATTTTCGCATCATATTATCATACAATTTTATTATTGTGCACAAAACTATGTGCGTTACTTACTAATACCTCCCCTCCCCCTGTACCAAATTCAACTTGAAATACTAAAAAGAGAAATCAGACCTATACAGATTGAGTGAACCAGCTTGGCATGTTTATATCTGAGAAGCTATCTCAGTGCTATACGATAAATTCTTCGAAAATCTTAATCAGTCTCAAGTTTTCAGTCTAAAATAAAGACGCGAGTGCTCTCCAGTCGTTAGAATGGGATACAATAAAGTTTGTCGTTTAATTCGATCATTTCTTTTAATTAATTAGTTTAATCTTATTCACTGCTGATTGAAAAGATCAATACTGTCCAAGACATTTTTTAGTTTTTTGTACAACCTGATGTACGAGCAATCTTCCGGTCTCATCATCTACAAAATATTACAATTCATGTCACGCATGGCGGCTTAGTCAATGCTTGTGGCACTTCTATCACGATATTATTATAATATCATTATTGTTTCATATTATTTATCTTTCATTGTCAGTAATGCAGCATTTAGTATATAAACATATCCTAATTGCTGGTTGCAAAGACCAGTATTCTCTATCCATACTATATGGTATGCTTTTTTATGCAGGTAATCCAGAAAGTAAGCTCCATTCACAGATACATTTGTGATGTTAAGTGACTCAATGTAATGCTCAATTCCATGGTCAGAAGGTGAGTACGGCATCTGAATGACAATTTTGTACCCTCATCTCTGATGAAGGATGATTTGATTGATTCCATAGTTGCAATAGTTGATGTGAAGATTATAGAAAACAGACGTTTCACCATGCCGATGATTTTCCTGGAATTTCCTCTGATTTTCAGGTCACTTCTGCACGAGATTTTGCCTAAAATGTAGAAATTCCTAAAACTGTAGGCTCTGTATGCATTCTCATCCAATGGTTGCAATTGAAGGTGGCATCGTTATTTGAAGAGGGTATCCAAACTGTTTTACCTTGTTAGCATAAATGCCTAAACAATGGTGGTACATATATCGAAAAGTAGTCGATCATTGTTATTCATTATGTAATAAAAGTTAATTCCAAATTATTGTTTTCCTTTTTTTTGTGCATTGCTAAATGGAGCTTACTTTCTAGCTTTTCCTCATACAATATGATGCAAGAATGTCTCCCAGTCTCATCATAGAAATAAAATCATAATTTTTTTCACAGTATTTTGTCTTATATTATTTATCTTTTATTACTGGTAATGCAACATTTCAAAGATATATTCTGTTGCTAAGTTTTCTTCGCAAAAAATGTGATTCATAAATGTTATTCATCTTTTCCATTGTTAAATCAAGTAGCACTATTTTGCATTTTTTCCAATTAGTCAAACTAATTTGCAAAATGGCTGCTTGCGCTATATTTTTGGTTTACTTTTTGGAGATTCCATCTTCACTTTCATTGTTTGATTGACTTGTGGAATGTTTGAGAATTGTTTGATTACTGAGTTTCTTAGTGAAACAAAGGATCTTGAAATGCCCTCTATATTATTGCATCGGCTATTTTATTTTTTGATATACTAGAGAGAATTGCAACTTGAAGTTGAAAAGTCTGAACACCAAGAAACATTTTTTGGATTTCTCCAAATTAAAATAACGTCATTTCTAAAATTATATATATAAAAAAAACAGAATTAATCATTTTTCACTTACCTAAATTTTCTTCGTTCACAGTAAACAAAGAAATGCTGTTATCGTACTGTTATAAATTCATTGTCGAGAGTTTGATAAATCCAGGTTTTAGACATCTTTAAGAAGTTTTTGGAAATGTGTTTGTAATTTTGAAAATAACAACTCACTCAAGGAATAAGCATGGAAATAAAATTTGACGTGAAGTTTTTTCAGTCAAATTTTATTTTCAAAAACAATTTGGACGAAAACCGTCAAGAGATTAATTTTCTGTTTGTTAGTAACTCCGTGAGTATGTAATCACGCTAACTCAAAAACTAGATTAAAAAATAATTAGAGTACATAGAAATCAAAATTACTTTTAGGTATCAAACAGTTGATCCAATCGATAAAAGAAATACAAAATTCATACTATATTTTTTTCAGTACTGTACGAAGTGTAATATAAAACAGCACATATAAGAAAATATAAAATATATAAGAAGTATAAATATATAAGCTCTTAATATATAAGAAAGTCAGAAACTGATTTTTTTTCTCATTTTATTAAATACTCAAGCTTTGGATGAATAAAATTTCCTCGCAACATTTCATTAAAATTGTTTTTGTTTTAATTTAAATCATTCGGACTATATTCGGCTTAAACAAATGCTTTAAGTATTTCCTGAATTACGTAGCAATAAACCTAATAATAGGTAAAGTAAGAAAAAAATCTTTTTATCTGAACTAAATATATTATTTTTGCAATTTAAAGTTACATAAAACCTGATTTATGAATTAAAGAAGCTTTAATTAATTTGCTTAAAAGGTTTATAAATTTTCGGAAGAAATAATCTGAAGTAATTTTAAAAATTTCATCAAATAATCTATTTTATATCTGGTATACCTCATTTAATTAAGCAATTTATATTCATTATATGCACACTATTGCGCCATTAAAAAAGATTAACTGCATTGAGATACTTTATTTTTAAATTCAGACTCTATTCATTGTGTGCAATAATGAATCATGCATATTTATTGGAATTAAATACTCATTAAAAACTTGACATTAAACTGAAAGGCTTTTTATTTTCAGATAAAGTATAAAGTTACGGGCGATGTATAAATAATGGCCAATTACTATCGCAGTTTAAAATTACTAAAACTTTGTCAATACTGGCTGACTTTGTATAAATTATTATCCATTATGTTCTGAATTTTAAATTTATTTTAATAAAGACCTAAAAGGAATAAAATTAAATCGCAGAAATAGAATAATACCAAACGATTTTAAATAACCATAGACATGACCAACGATAAAAAAATTGTATAAATTTGGTAGATTATTTTGATTTATTTAATAATTTTATTTATTCTTTTAACTGTTAAAAACTTTGCAGACGATAACTTCTTGGTTTTATTTATCAAGACAGAAACGAGCAATTATTTATATATATATAATTAAAGGCACTTTAAAAATTATTAATAAATAATGTTAAATTTTTTAGTTTAAATTGTCCAGAACTTTGTATGCTTTATAGATAAAGGTATCTGGAAATAATTCAAAAGCTACTCAAATAAATTTTGTTTAGTATTTTAATTTCATTTATTTCCAGATATCTGAATGCTACAAGTAAAAATAATAAATATAGAGTATCCTCGCATTGTTTTTTTAAAAATTTTGTGACTATCAGGTCAATTGAAAAATGATAGGGCTCAAGGGAAATACAAACCATTTAATCATTAAACACTCAATTTGTTTCGAATAGTTTTTATACAGTTTAATATATGTAATTTGAAACACTACTTAAAACATTTCATGAAAAAGAACATATGTAAAATGAATTGAATGAAAAGTAGAATAGGAAATAGAATAAGGTAAATTATAGCTAATAATATATTAATTGCTTTATTGTAATTTAAATTCTTTAAAATGTCGTTAGCTTTTTATTTTTTTTCATTTGTCTGACCACTTTATTTTCTGTCACTTTTTCTAAATTGTTAGTTTCTTTTTTATAATGGTTTCTAAAATAGAAGAGTATGACTACGTTAAAAATTTATACCTTCGTTATCCTTTTCCATTTTTTTTGAAAAAGATAATGTTTATAGGTTGGCATATTATCAGTAAATTGTGCCACGTGATATGCATAGTGAAAAAACACTTCAAAACACTCCGCAAGTCAGATCAAAGGGCTTAAGGGCCCATGCTTTGGCACGTAGTTATTTCTTAGGCAATTGGTGCACACTAAAAAAGAATTTATCAAAATTTTGATTTAAATTAAAAAGCTAATCAAAATTTTAATGTTTTTTTCACCATAACTTCGAAGTTTGTGATTGCACAAAATCTATTTTATACCACTTTAGAATTTTTAAAAAATAAGCTTTTCATAATACCAATTATATTTCTGCACAATTTTCTTCTTTGGTTTCATTAATTTTTCAAAAATATTTTTAAGCATATTTTGAAACAATTCTTTTCATTGTTTCAGTTGTTGAATCATATACTCCCAAGTTGCTAATATATATATAAAAAAATACAATGAAACCTCACGTAACAAGCATAATTTGTTCCCAAATCTTACTCTTAATGCGAAATGCTCCTTAAGCAAAAGGCTTTTTTTTCCCGAAAAGAATCAGTGTAAAATAGGATAATGTGTTCTATTCCGAAAAAAAAAAACTTTTAAGAAATTCATAATAATGAAATTCATTATTTATAATCTTTTTTTTTTGAGAGAAAGTTATTTAAAGATATTTGTTTTTTTTCTAAGCTTTAAACTTTGGACACAGCATAACTGTAGCATGAATGGAAGTAAATGTAAAAGTTTTACTTCCTTTAAATGAGGAATTGTTACAAAGATGTTGGAAATCACTATTCTTTGTGTATTTAAAAACATAGACCAACAAGATTGCAAATGTAAAATTGCAATACATAATAATGAAATTAAAAATTAAAGTGAAATTTCAAGTTATCATGTGAGAACATTATTATTTTTAAGTCATAATTTGTCTTAATTAATTTAAGTCATTAACCAGTTTAAACCGGTTTGAAACAATCACGAGACTTCTCTCTCTCTTTATATATATATATATATATAATTTTCAATTTTTTTAGCTGGCAAACAAAGTTTTGGAGCTAGACCGATTTTCAGATGAAATAACAGCTATGATGTCATAGTTCTACGTCAACCTTTTAAAAACGCATCTGCTGTCAGAGAAGCATACGTAATAATAAAGCAATGCTGGTAAAAGCATGTCAACCTTTTAAAAACGCATCTGCTTTCAAAGAAACATACATAATAAGAAAGCAATACTGGCAAAAGCAGATAAAAAAATATATGCGATTAAAAGATGATGATGAAAATTGCCATTTATGCTTTATTCATTGCCTACGCGATTTCGAGCTTCAAAACTCCCTAGCCAAAACAACATCATGTTCTCACATATTAATAATTTAGTTTTAAGCTTTAGTTACAAATGCTTCAAAACAGGAATTATTTCTTCATAAATATATATTGCATTATAGAAATATTTGTTGAAAGACGGCGGAAATTGTAAGCATTTAAATTCAAAAGAATATACATTTAAAATTTTTGCTTCAGAAACTTGTAACTGTGTTTCCACACCTTACATTTTCAACGAGAACTATCAAAGGGAGCACAAAGCAATGATAAGAAAGTAATGAATATTTTTCATTCTTTTTTACCTTTAAATATTTTGTTATTCACTATCATAAACATTACCCAATCTTAAAATCAGTTTTTGTCATTTACACTGCAAAATATTTTCATTCATAAGGAAAAATTTAGTCAAAAACTTTCGTGTTTTAAAAATATTAAAATATAATATTATCATTAAGAACATACAAAAGTATAAAATTTCAGAGCTCTATAGATTTAAGAAAACGATTAGAATAGCATGTTTTATAATTTTCATAATTTTGATTTATTTGATTTCGTAATGAATTTGTAAAGAATAAAATCATTTTGAAATATGCAAAAAATAAGTCGTAATTTCTTTAAGATAGGTGACTGAGGTGAAAAAAAAATTGATTTTTTGCGAAATGATGAAATTTTTTTAATATTCATAATGTTTGGACAAGTTTATATAACAGTTACAATTCTGTCTATTTTTTTAGAAGTTACACTGATGCTATTTTCCCAAATTCAATCTTCGATAGAATTTTCTGACAAAAAAAAACCCCATAAATTAAATTCTAATGCATATTTGTTGTTCAAATTTGGTACAATAATTTCTCAATAATTACTGCAGTTTCTGACTAAAGAATAAGTAATTGTGGTGGAATGTAGATTATTATGATCCATGCAGAAAGCAATAGGACGTAGATTTCCATGAACTTTTCTTTAATAATCACATTCACACACAAAACAAACACAAAGACAGATAAGACATTCACGCGCACAGCTTAACAAAACGATGTATCATCTCATTCTCATTACAATCGCAATGCACTATGGGATTCGTACCTAATCGGACATCGCCATCTAGTATCCAAATCAGAAGATAAGAGTAATGCAATTGCTACATAATCTATTTATTTAGAAATATTTTATAGCTGTTTTAGTGCTTCACAATGTGAAAAAATTGAAAATAATATCTTGTTATTTATCAATCGAATCCCAATATACAAAGAATGGATGGAAATGCAGCTTTTTTTAGTTCAGGAACTAGAAAATATATTTCTCAAGCTATCTGCAATATTTAAAGCAAATAATTTGATAAACCTCTAAACTAGAAGATTTTTGCTTTCTACCCTTTTTGAGCCAAAAAACAGCTCTTTTTTTCCCAGTTTTTAAAAAACGTTTTCCACTTAACTGGAATATTTTGGTTTCATAGATGTTTTTTCAATCTTTTTTTATGAAATTATTCAAAAATACAATTAGTTTCGAACACTTTTCAAAAAATTTATTCCGAACGTAATCACATACCATAATCATGACTTCGATTAGAAATAAAGAATTATTATGAGTTAACTACATTCTTTCTGAATTAAAAAAAACTTCATATGCCATCATTTTCACCTGATCTACAACAAGAATTTAAAAAAAAATGTAATGCACATTATTTGCCATAAATCATATTTATTTTTCTAAAAATGCAAATGTATTGCATGTTTCTGAGAGTAAATTTGATTTATGGCCACTACATTTAGTTTATCGATTTTCGGGAAATGCTCACTGAGTAGAAACGTGTTTTTTATTGGTAATGGTGAATTTTAAAAAAAGTGTAAAATATAATTCTAAAAATGCTCATTGATAATTATTTTATATGGAACAGAAGTCATAGAAGTGATTAAGTTCCGGAATTTCAGCCAAACGATTTATTAAAATCATTTACTAAAGCTAATTATCAATAATCATAACAAATTTAAAGCTGTTTATTTTTGTTGCAACTTTTACTTTTACTTATGCGATGTGTAGACTTTTGTAATCGAAAACAAATGGTTGAACTTGAAATTTTGACGAATCTCCACGACATTATATCTTTCTGTCTATATGGGCCGCGGTAGCCTGGTGGTAAGGTTTCGGCTTCGGAACCGGAGGGTTTCGGGTTCAAGACCCGATTCCACCGAAGAACCGTCGTGTAAGGGGGTCTGTTGCACGTTAAATCCGTCCTGACCAAACGTCCTCCCGCTGGTGTGGTGTGGTGTGGAGAGGGGTGTGCCAGCTCAGGTGTCGTCCTCGTCATCTGACCATGGCTCAAAATTACGAGGTCCGTCCCAAAATAGCCCTAGTGTTGCTTCAAACGGGACGTTAATAAAACTAAAACTAAAAAAAAAACTTTCTGTCTATACACAAGAACTGAAAATACCTTTTAACTAAATGGATGAAATTTGGTATATGAACTTACATCTACAGCTAAAGATTGTTATCAAATTTTTAGGGAGAAACATTCCCCGGAAGTCTTTCTGTCTGGCAGTTCGAATATGTTAACTTATTAACTTCAAAATGCAAAGAAAGTAGAATGAATTTGGTACGTAGAGTTAGCCTTTAAAATGTAGATTCTTATCAAATTTTGGAACAAATTTCGTAAAAAATTAACCGTTTGTCGGTTTACATATACACTGAATGATTTAAATCAATAAAATTCAGCACACGAGTTTTAGATTACAACTTTAATCGTGCAAAATTTGTTACAGTTGGTCAGAAAAAAAGGCGTCCCAATTACATATTCGCAGAATAGATTCTTAAAAATGCTAGTTTGAAGTGAAGATAAAGAATTTCATAATTATTGCTGCGAAATGCCTTGCAAGGCATTCGTGGAAAGGGATTTTATGAGGGGAAGTAGGGGGACAAGACATATTTAGTAGGGGGATAAGACATTTTTTTTCTACAGCATGCCAGAAAACTTCGGAGAGAGCACTTCCAATGTTCTTTTTTTTATATTTTACTTTCTTTCTTTCTTTCTACTTAAAGTCTTTTTTTTATTATAAAGAAAGAACATTTTCAAAGGCTTTACAAAATATGAAGCTGAAAATTACTTAACCAAAAACAGAAATAATATTTCCTTTCGAGTAAAAATTAATTATTTTACGGTATTAGTATTATTCATATATAAAAACATAAGAAATCCATCGTGCTTCGTATTATAACCATGATTAGATGTCAGAAAGCGTATTCTTAATAAAAGATCATCAAAAGACTACCGCTCATTCGAAAATATTTTTGAAAATGTTTGTAAAATAAACAAATGCTCTTGAAAGGGATATATCAAATTCAAATATCCCTCACATGAAGCTTTCAGTACTATTAATACACTATAATAATTTTATAACGTATCCATGCTTTTCTTAAACTATTAAAATTTTTAAAAGAAACCTCAAATTTTCTTAACTTTGCAAAGAGTAAAAAGACGTCAATCACACAACAAATGCGTTAAGATATTATCATTAACTTCAATCATTCTCTAATTAAACGTTTCCCTGAAATCAAAGTGAGTGATTCCAATCAGAAAAATTTTACAATAAGAATTGAACTTTCCGAACAAAATTTCTTTATTTATTACACATTTTACTAAAAAAAAAAACGGGTAAAAATAAACACAATAATATGGAAACTTCTTGCAGTTGAATGTTCCAACAACAAAGAACACCTTATTCGAAAGTCGTTTTCTATAGTCGAAGAAAGTCCCTTTCCAATTTTAGTAAAACGACTAACACGACAAAGGAAGATCTTTATCCATTAAAAGCTACTCTGCGCTTAAGGCACGTCGTCTAATACAATAGGAAAAGAGATGCATAGGAACAGAACAAAAGGAAGAAAATAATGAAAGCACGTTTGGGGCTCGCCAATTCTAATCTCAATATAATACGTCGTCTGCAGGTATAGTCGCTAGGGAGATTCCGAATGTTTTTCTTTTT
>JAPMOR010101645.1:0-20240 GCA_026543865.1 Argiope aurantia
GGCACCCGCCTGATGTAAAGTTTAAATATTCTAAATATTTTGAAAAATAATTATCTATTACAATGATTAAATTTTTTGGCTTTTTTGGTGAAGTACAAACGATTGGGAACAAAAATAAATCTAGTTTCAGGTAATTATAAATACATCATATGAAACAGAGTTTATTTAGAGTTTATTGCGCAATTATAAAATAGAGTTTATGCGATATAATGATTCGATTCTAATGAATGTGCTGCATTATATCCTTGCGTCAACGAACTGTTAAAATAATTTTATATGAAAGTTATCATTTTCATTACTATTTTTTGGAATAAGCAGTAAAACATACATATAAATGAATGAAATAATTTGGATCATTAATATATTTTCCTTTATAGCAGCAGGCTTCTCGAGATAAATAAAGGCAATTCTTGAAAATTTTTATAATAAAAATTCGAGTCCATATTTTCGAAACTATTCTTCCTTTGAAATCTTTAAATCAGATGTTTTTACAAATAAAATTCATATTTCCAAATTTTTTACATAAAACAAGCTTTTGCTTTATTTCTTTATTCCAAACTCACAGAGTATGCAAAAGTAGCCATGTTTTCCTTTTTTCCCCCCTTTCCTTTTTGGAGATTCTAATTCAAGTTCATTTAAAGATATTAGCATAGCAAAAGTGCTGCGCGTATTAAAATACGTTCTCTATGGGTTTTATAAAAGTCGATGAAAGCAATAAGAAATGAAATGACATTAGCAATATTTAAGAACAAAAGTTTTTATCAAAGATATATCTATATTTTAACTCATCAAAAATTTATCTAAAGGAAATGTCCTACTATTGTAAGAAGATCAATTTTAAACAAATTGGAAACAACATCTTGAAAATTTTATGTTAGAAAATAAAGGGAGTGCGGGTGGAAATATTACATGAGAATAAAAATGAATGTGTAAGAAAGTTTGTAAAGCCCGCTCCTCCGCTCCCAACGACGAAGGTTGCAAACCAGTCAAGAGGGGAAAGGTCACGTGGTATCCGAGGGGGAAAACCCGGAGGGAGACGGAACAGGAAGTGGATCAGACAGGAAGGACGAGGGGCGACGAGCGAAGGTGGTGTGGTTCGCCATGAACGAAAGAGACTTGATTCATTTTTATGTTTTATATTTTAATCCATTACTGTAAATATGTAAATAATATAATAATCTAGAATACGATGGGTTCCTGTATTTATTTCTACACAATCATCACGATTGAATCGGACGATTATTAAGATTGAACTGGATATAAAATGGTCACTCAGACCTAGACATAGAATAGGCGCCAGCCGTTGTTGGAATAGCTAGGAGAAATACACGTTGGAAGTGTAAGGGAACTTTACTTTACTTCAAGCAATGCAAGCACTTCATCATTGTCATCTACAACACAAAATAAAGCAAATTTCTTTCTACACTAACCTCTGATTAGAAGGGCAGCTCGCTTTATTAAGTAGAATAAAATGTCCTAGTTTCATTTCCTCCAATAATATTAATCAGCACTCTCCCCCCTTCCTAGTGGAAGATGATGACAACCCTCACAGCTTTACGGTGCATCTTATGGTGACAGCCCCTCTCAGCTGCCGGTGGAATGCCACCGCCATTAGGTGGACAACGTCCCACCCCTCCGACACTGCTCTCATATCGTCTGCTATTCGGAGACATTTTCTTCTCCATTAAATGCGCTTGGAACAGAAGATACTTAGGAAGTAGAACATATGTATTGCTAGGTTCGATTATGTATTTAGCCATGAAGTAGTTTCGAGGATTATTCAGAAAAGTATTTAAAAACCGACTATAAATATTTCTAGAATTCAATTCGGTGTAGAAGACATTTTTATTATATGTGCGATCCCATATGTGGGGTGAACTTTAGAGTTTCACTATTTTCCATCTAAGCAATGAGGAATTTAAATTATTGGACAAAAAATTTCTCTCATTTTTTTTTATAAATGTGCATTTTTCTCATTTATTATTATATATTGAACAAAAATAACTTAAATAAAATTGATTGATGTGTTCTGATTATAATTCAACATAATCATGTGTATATATATATATATATATTCAGAAAAAGATGCCTGAAAATATTGAGTTGTAAAATTTCATATTGTAACAATAAAACGTAATTTTAATATATATCAAATCTTTTGTATTGAAATGTTTGGTAAAAGAAAAAAAAATACTTTATTTTTCTACCTTAGGAGTCTTGATAATTCCATTTTTAAAAATTGAACTTAACATTCACCTCTTCAAACCTATATGCTTATGACGTATTACTCGAATTTGGTTTTCCATCCCTCCACTGTGACTTGGATTTCTATTTCATGTATATATTCCTACTGTAATCATTTGTATGTGCCCACATCCATCATTTATATTTATCTCAGATAGTGCATTAAGTTTTTGTGATATCTTATTCTGAAAAAAAAAGGTTATTTAATGTTTAAATTGTGCCTAATATGATTCTTCTAAAAAGTATCTATTATAGTACAATCGTATATTTCCGAATATAAACTTGAGTAAACCTAAAACTTTATATTCTTCTGTAGTCCCATATTTTAGGATACTTAAGTTAAAAAAAGTGATGTTTGTAAAATTACCCTCCTATTCAAATATTTCAAACTTTTCCCTTCTATGCATTAAATACAGGGTGTCTCAAAAACCTTGACCGCGGCTTATATTCCTTAAATATTGATCATAGACATTACTGAAAATTACAAAGTTGCATAAAAAAAGGTGTAAAATGTTAGGAAATCGATTAAAATTTTCAAGGGATTACACTTCAAAAAATACAAAATTTAAATTTTTACACGGACCACGTACAAAAAAATTCCCAGTGACTAAAATGTGCCCCATCCTCTAATAAGGTCATGTACAAAATTTCAGCAATTTATCACAAAAAGTCTCAAAGATATGAAATTACATAACTACTGACTTAAACCACTTTTCGATGCATGTTTATGAGTTATGAGCAAAGAGGAAAAATCATGTTGGATCTTCGTGTTTTATGGGTCGTATACAAATTAGCAAAGAAAGTAATGGTTGAATATATAGGTAATAATTTGGCTATTTATCGGTTGAAAAGTATTAAAAATTTGTAGAAATAATAACTTAAAGCAAAGATTACATAACTTAAATTAAAGATTACATAAGTTTTCTTTTACAGGTCCATTAACTGTGCTATTTTTAAGTTATATTTTGTAATTTATGATATAAAATTTTAAAGTATTTTTCAGGAAGCATAGATTTTAAAATTTGTATTCAAAACTAAAGATATGAAGCATTCCTGCGTCGCGTCATCTGCACTGAAGCTGTAAACATTTGCATTTTAATTTGTGATTGAACCTTCACCAACTATGCTTTAACATATCTTTTAGAGTTTTCATGATAAAATTCTGAAATTTTGTATACTACCTTATTAAAGTATGGGGCATAATTTTACTCACTGGGAATTTCTTTGTGTGGGGTCTGTATAAAAATTTAAGTTTTAAGTTTTTTTAAATTTAATCCCCTGAAAATTTTAACTGATTTCATAACATTTTTCACCCTTTTTCACACAACTTTGTAATTTACGATATATGTCTATGATCAATATTTAAGGAATAAAAGTCACGGTCAAGGTTTTTGAGATACCCTGTATACAGCAAGATTGACACTACATCACTAGAGTTTTTTAATTCTCCAGTAAATAGCTTTCATACTTAGATATATCGTCTTATAACATATCTTTCTAGATATATTCCTCATAAAAGTAGTCATTCTTTTATTTTGTTCAGAATCAACATTCTTATCACAAATGTGCAACTCAATACAACATTGCTTTCTTTCTAGTATCTACTAGTATCATCACGATTTTACTAATTCTTTTTGAGTTAACATAAAAAAGAATAAAACCTTTTAAAAACTATTTTATATTATCTATGTGATCTCCATAATTTATGAGTTTAAATTATGTATAAAGGAAGGCACAACTAAGTTTTCCTTCCCATATAAGGTTACATCTTTATAAGACAATAATAAGACGATAAATTTATCTTATGATATGATTCATCTTATGACGATAAATTCATTATGCTCCAAAATCAGCTCCGTCATAGGAAACATGTAACCTCCAGATTACTAACAAATCTTGAGACTATATTCACAACATAGTAAGTAAGTCACAATTACAATCTCCGTTCGAGAAGGTATCTCCACATAGCTGGAGAATACTCAACGTAATTAGCGATGCACTCAAATTGGAAAGCACATTGCAAACGCAGCAATGGATTCTGGCAACTATTAAGAAAGTCCCTCGCTCTCTACTTATCATTGCTGTTAGACGAAAGTTCACTTTTAGAGGAAAGAGTGTTTTTGATTTTTTAGAAGAGGTGTTTCATTTCTTTTTTAAAGATATATGCTAAATTGATGTTGAAAGGCGATAATAAGTTTGGCTTTATGCATGTATCGAAAAAACATTTGTTAATTTAATATTATGGAATTAAAATGCTACTACGTTTTTATATCTTCTATTTTTCAGAATTTATGATTTTTCAATGGAGGCTTGAATTTCACATTAAGTACAATTTTAATTTTAAAAATAATTACTTTTTTAATGTTTTGAAAAACATTATATGAAAAAAATCATTATTTTAGGGAGCAGAATACCCATTATAAGGGAAACCAACTGCGTCTTATATTACAAATAAAATAATGTTGTAAATTTAAAAATGTACTGTAAATTTTCAATAGTCTGTAGTCTTAGGTGATCAAAAGCATTCTGAATAACTTCTAATCACAAATACATTACGGAAATTTGATACAAAATTGCAAAAATAATTTGCAGATATTTTTCATAAAAAAGTAAGAAAAACAGTCTTAAAAATAAAGAATGATTACTATGTATTTTTACAAAAAGATTTATTTTACAATTTATTAAGTTAAATATATATTTGTAGACCTCCCAAAACAAATAAAACTTGGATAAAAGTATTTTTTTATTTAGAATATTTGCCTTTTAACATTATCATGATAAAAGAAAATTTTGCTGTAGATCAGGTGATATAAAACTCTACAAGATACACTTTGGTTTGGTTTGGCGCAAGAGCCATATTTCGCTATAATGTGCCAATCAAATGGTAAGAGTATAAAATATTTTTTTTAAATACCCATTTATTAAATTAGCACAGATATGTAAAGATAAAATTGCAAAAGTATGATGTAAAAAATGATTTCAGTATCTTAAAATTTAAAACTATGATTCATGAGAATTTGAAACAATGATCTAATGTACAAGAGGAAAAAGGAATGTTCAACATAAACAGAATAATAAAACATTTTGCTATATGTAAGTAAAAATGCCAATTCCTCATAAAAATTTAAAAATATTTGGGTCGTAGTTTTCACCCACCAAGTCTTGTAATGTTGAAGACCAGGTAAGAAAACGAGCACGATAAGAATTAAAAACAGGACATTCAATTCAGATATGAAGAACAGTAAAGTGAACTTGGCAGCGGTTGCACATAGGCGCATTTTCTCCGAATATGAGATGTTTGTGGCAGAAGGGCGTATACCCTATATGGAGACGGGTCAATTTAACATCCATTTCACATGTAGGATGAACAAACCAAGAAACAATGTCCGTTTTAATAAAATGTACACTTTGGAATGGAACGTGTTGAACTTATACCTAAATTTATATGATGTTCATTTGACATAATTTATATAAATTAAGAATATATGATGGTATATTTAATAATTATTTAATATAAATAAATCGTCTGGAGATTGTTTTAAGACAAAAAAGAAATTTATTTTACAGGGACACAAGAGTATTAAAGGATAATTTAAACCAGTGATGTGGGCATTCCATGTAAAATATTTCATCTCTATAGAAAATTTAATTTCCAGTATGTTTTAATTAACATAAATATCACCATATTTACATTTAGTCGTTATTTTTCACAGCGTATTTGAAACTCCTGATGTGTTTAATTTTATTATCTCGTCTCTTCAAACCACAAGCGCAGAGAACATGTTTTCAGATTGAATGGCCGCAACATTTTCAATGGCAAATTTACAAATTAAGAGCGCACAGCAATAAAAGCATGATGTTGATCATTTTTATCATTAAAAAATAAGAAGAAAATATGTAGTGGTTAGAAAAGCCTAGCTCTGATGAGTTAGTTAGTGGATTTATGATTGCGTCATATCAGACGAAACTATTATGGAGTTTGGAGGAGAGGAGAGATAAAATTTGCCAGATATAGCTCATCGCTACTTTATAAAATTTGATTGGATAATAACTAACATCATTAGTAATTAAGAAAATCAGTAAAATGGTTTAATCGATTTTTTTTTGCATATTTTCGCTATTATGAAATAAATGTGTTATTACCCTTCCCTCGATATAAATTGAAGACATTATGCAAAGTCATGAACATCATGAATGCTTAGTTTTTTATTTCCAGAGTCTCATTTTACGTTTCTTAATATAATGAAGAAAACTGAATATGCATTTCAGACATCTTTGTTTCTACCGAGTGAAACAAAAATGAAAGACATAAGGCAATCTTATTGTCTCATACAAATATTATTCAACCAAGTTGTTATTTTTTCCGTTATCGTGTTTACAGAACACAAAAATGCAGTCAAACAGAGGATAAACTATTTCAGAGATTTGATTTGATTCAAAATTTAATAAAAATCCTCAATATAGATGTTAAAACTGTACTCCAAGTCTTATTTTGCCACTTGATATCATTTTTGAGTTACGGTATTTATATCCCCATGAAAGTTTAAACTGATAGTTAACCCTTATATGGATCTGGTACAATATTTGATACATACCCACACTTTATATTCTAAATCAGAGTACTAACATTACATATAACAAATGTTTACGGAAATGATAATGAACCACTTCAAAATTAATGAGCGCAGGAACTGAATTTAATCCTCAAAGAGGACTAGGTGAGCGAAATCTGAGCTGAACCAAATTGCTTGATAACATATTGCGCCATTGTCGTATATTAGCGTTGATGAAGGTTTTAAGCCTGTTGAAAAATACACAAGTTTTCAATGTTTTTCTGCGACTAATAGCTTGATAACATCTTATTTCATTCATTGTTTTTAAGTTATTGCTTAATCATATATGCGTATAAACAAATAGAAAAACAGTTCATTCTTAGACGAATTTTCAAAATTGCTATTGGTCCACATTTTTTTAAAGTTACATATTCAGTTTTATCTACTAGTTTTTCATAATTTTTATTTATTGTCTTCCCATGCACAAGCGCAGACAATCATAATTGCAAATACCGATTTCCGTTAGGTAAATTTGATAGAAAACTACAAGTATCGTGTTAGAACCCTATGCGAGATTTCATCCATCTAGCTCCACTCCTTTTTTTTTATTAAGTATAATATTCATAGACAGACAGAAATTTGCTTGGAAATTCATCAAATTCAAGTGCTTAAACCTTCTCAAACCTGTATTCCCCTCCCCCTTTACATCATAAACTAGAAATCAAAGAGACAGCTGCTAGATAAATGGCATTTATATATGATATTAATACCACATCTGTTGAACTACATCGGATTTTGTTATTAGTTGATAATCGAATTTCTTCGCTATACAATGAAGTTAACAACAAAACGTATCATTTGTAAAAATAGATCTATTGTAAGTTCGCGTTTACATTTGGGTTTATCCATACACAAGTTTTTTCATATGTTTTTTATTCATTCCAGTAATGAAGGTTTGAGAGTATCGGACAAAAAAATTTTTTTAATTCAACAGATAGGAGAGATTCTTTGCGAAAAAGTTAGTTAAAATATAACTGCATGACATTTTCACAATCACAATAATGTCATATATTAGGAATTTAATTTCCAAGTGAAGAGTACGGTTAAAGTTTAGTATCGAATATCATATTAAAAATTTTAAATTCTGAAAAAAAATTGATTATTTCCTGACTTTTTCATCACTGTGTTCAAACTTGATAGGAATATAAACAAATAAATACCTTTGAAATTTTCAAAATTAATTTACAAGAGTTTTGTACTTTATCTTCCATTTCCTCGACAATTTTAAAACAATAGAAGATTTTATTATAATTCTAAAATGAAAATACAAAATTTAATAGGATATTAAATTCGTACAAATTTTTAAAAATTGGAAATAATTTTGATTGAATTATTCATAACTTCTTCTCCCAACTCTATCTGCATCTTCGTGTGATACTTTTAATATGCGTTATCCGACCAAATATGGATTCTAAAAATAAAATATAAAAAGGAAGAAATATGCACGAACTTATGACCGCTTGGGTCATCTATATTAATTTAATTAATTCATAGTTCCATTTTGATCCACTAAACTGTTTTGATATAACGTTCTCAAGTTTGAGTCACGGAAGAATTAACAAGACAACATCTGGTCAGGTCAACGTCTGCAGCTATTTGCAAACTTATAGCCAAAAGCGCACAAATGCCATTTGCCACCTAGAATGCATCATTGCTGCTTACGCTGCGGTTCCTCAGTAGAAGAGTTTTGGAAACTTCAACCTTCCATCTATGGAATGGAGACTTTACCACCAAAACGCCAATTTAACACTGTCAAATGCTCTACCAAATTATCCTGATGGAGTATTCATAATAAACAGAATTGCGCAAAACCATAAAATAATTTTATGCCTGTTTAATAATGTTTAGTGAGGTAATATCTAAATTTCAGTATTATTATCTTCGTAAATTTTAATTAAATATGCAGATTTTTCAATAATCTTATCTTAAAAATGGCTTCTAATTAATAACTAATAAAAATAATTTATTGCAACTAATAAAGATAATAATACTCTGATGATTCAATCTCGTTAAGTTATGATAAATAAAAACTACAAGATCCAAACCCCAAAAGCGAGCGTTACTTTTCCATATACGAAATATTATTCAAAAGCTTATATTTTCAGTTTTGGGTGATTATAATAGAATTGTAAATCATTTTCTAGTATAAATATTTTTCAAAAGATTACACTGTGCAGAATTGCAACATCATTTACAAAAAATTAAATAAAAATATTTTCCTAAAACACTTTATATAAATATACTAAACAACATAATTTTATTTTTATTAATTTCTCAATTTTATATTTAATTTATAATTAATTTGTGTAAATAATATAGCATAAAAAGGGATTAAGAAAGCAAAATTTAGTAAAATGAATCAAACGGATAATAACTAAGCTTTGGGAATTCTAAGATACTGTGCTTTCATTGTGAGCATACGAAGGGGAAAAATTTAAAAATTCGAAAAGATAAAATGATTTTGTTTATATAACAATGAAAGAAATCAATTAAAATAAGTGTTTCAAAACCTTAATTGAATATAAATTGTAATGCAAATTTCACAATTAAAGATTAACTCATTTTTACGTGCAAGTTAATTCGAATGTCATCAAAATCTATATATTATCATTTTCTTGTCTAAATTTTAGTAAAAAAAACTATCCATTTGTTTTAGTTTTTGTATGAGTTCCATTTAAAGAATGCAGTTCAAAATTAGATCAGATGCACATTTTAAAAGTAAAACGTATTTTCAAAATGTCATCAATCTCATTCGATTCGCGTTTTAAATCTATGTAGATTTAAAACATGGCAATTCATCAAACACATTGCGTAGAATTTTTTCCGTTGCTTTACTTTATATGTATTTATATGAGGAAGGGCAGGGAGTCTCTTTAGTCTACTTCATGTGAATTTTTGAAAGAGACTTAACTTTGATAAAATACATGTCGAATGTAAGGAGGAAATTATAAGATATTTTTTATTTAGAAATCTGCTTTTGCAAATATTTTACTCCTTAATTAATAAATTTAGAAAAGTATTACAGTTTCAACAATCCAATATTTGATTTTTCAGTCAGAGCTCAGATTGAACATTGCGAATACTTCAACATGCATAGGAAAATAGATAAATAGGTAAAAACAGCATTATAAAATAGTGATTTAAAAAATATGTCTATTACAATGATCCTCATTTTATAAGTAGATTTAAATACGTTAGCATTCATAACTAAAAAACACTTTTATACTGTAAGTTAATTGAATAGTTCTTTTAATGTAATTATATAAGACTTCCAGAGACTTTGTTTATTCAAAATAGCTCTTAAATGCTTTGGGAACAATTAACATCAAACTTCCACGGCGTCTTCTTTCTTCTAAAGTCTTCACAACTTTGTTAAAATTTTCTCACCATTTTTGAAGAGCAAGCACTCTTAAATTTTTCAAGGCACTTGCTTTAAATGTAGTTAATGTGATTATTTCACGAAAACCGGCGATTTCTTTTTATTAATTTACGAAACTGCCTATTCTATACATTAAGTGCTCTTTCGTGCGATAATGGCTTTCGTAAATGAAGAGTTATTGCCACCGATCTCTTCAGAAGTTAATGTGAAAAGAAAAACGATAGTGAAGCATTTATTCTATCTTTGAGTAAAAGAATATCGTCTGCAATAACCGTAGAAGTTTTTTTTTCCTGACTAAAGAGGAAAAAAGGCATATATTAAGCTCATAATGGAAAAATTGTAGTAATTATTTTTGTATAAATTTAAATTGTTTAATAGATTTTCGGAAAATAATTTTTGAATGTAGAAACTATTATGGTTGTGACGTTTTTTTTATCCGACTGTATGCTATTTGGTTCTTTGAATGTGTTTTGAAAAAAATTACGTAGTAGATAAAGTGATGTAAGCAAAAGGAAATAATCCAATTATCTTGGTTGATTTCGGTAGTTTTCAGCTGCAGTTAGAGTAAAGGTCAATATTGATCTACGAACCTTATTTCTTTTTGTTTGCTTTAACACGTATTTTTTCTCTTAAGCTTATGATAATTATTGAATATTTTAGAAAAAAAATGTATTTCTGTTAAAATCAGGAAATGAAATAAAAGGATACCTATGATGTATGATTAAGAAATTATTTTACAAAATTTGATGTTCGTTAAATATATATATACTTGTAAAATAATAGAAAGTAGATTTTTATATATTTAAGAAGTGAATGTCAGCTTCTGAGAAAAGAAATACTTTACGAATATTTTTATCACTTTTGTAATTTATTTTAGTTTATAGTAAAAATATACAAATTCTTTTTCTTATCAGTTATAAACATTGTAAATTTCACCATTTAATAATTTTATAATTATTCAACTTTCATAAGCGGATAAAAATTTATTTATGCCTTTTAGTCAATCAGTAAACAGTGTTTTTTTTTCAACTTTTACTTACTTATAAAATTCCTGCACTGCTAATCGTTAGTATTTGATATATTTCATAATTTTTTACTACAAACAGCTTCAATGTCCAATATTTAACTGAAATTTTCCAGGAACTCAATATGAGATGACTTTCGTGATGTGAAGGAAAAGCTTAAAGGAAATACATCATAAACTGATTATTAATTTCTTATACTACTAAAATGCTGTATTTTCAACAAGAACACACAACCATGCACAATTTGAAAATTTTAATACATAAAAAATTAAGCCTAAGTCTATCCATTTTTACAAACGTAAAGCAAATTTTTTTTTAAAATGTATGAAAGCATTTTTATAAACTACAAAAACGATAATCACTATACAAAGCAGAAATTATGCCAAATAAGAAATTATTATGTATAACAAATTAAGATTATAAACGTATTACCGTAAAGCATTAACAATTAAAAAAACATTAAACTTTTAAATGAATCGATGCGTAAAAAAAATATTTAAAAGATTGCACATTGAAACCTTATCTATTATACAAATTTTGATCATGGGTGACTAAACATTTTTCAAATTATAATCAGTTTGTTATTTTGCATTTTTATATTGTATTCTCTGTCCTGATGTATTAAAACTTTGAAAAAATTATAATCTATCATCTGTTGCATCCAGTAAGTTCTGCAATTTTATGTTGTATTCTTCAGACTGATATCTCAAAATATATTGTTAAATCATCTTGCAGCATCTATTTGATCTTTCAATAATAATTACAATTATCATTTCTAATTAGTTTTATGAAATGTTTGGATCTTTGTAGGTAACTTAAGAAAAACTTCAGATATTTCCTAAACAGAGAATTCTACCTTAGAGAGCCCTGAAATGATAAAAAAAAATGATATAAAATCGCTAAAAATCGCGAATAATTATTTATTCAATTAAAAAGATCAAATTACTTTGACGATTACAAATGTTAAATTATGATAAGTAATATTGATATCATTCTCAGTAATATTATTACTTATTATTTTGTAATTAATTTATCTATTAAATGTAAATTCCAAAGGTGAAATATTAATTTTTATGTTTCATGACAGAAAATTACGGTAAAATTTCACGAATTAATTTAAAAGCAATTTAAAATTTGTAAACACTTGTTATTAGACGCATTAAATGATATGGTTTTAATTTAAAACATCTAAACATTTAATCTGTAAAACATTAAAATCTATTGGGATAATTAAAAAATGATAATTATTTAAGCTCAGATAACTTCTATGGTTTTTATAACTCATGTTAGAACAGTTATAAAATTTAGAAAAGGTGAAATTATCTGAGTATTTAAATTTTACAAATATGTTCGCATTCAATTTTTTGTTTCTAAAAGTTCAATTGAATAAACAACCATAATATTAATTTTTTTATAAAAATTATAAAAGAAATATGTATTCTCCCTTTGATTTTTTTAGCATTTTGACATTCATGAAATTTCGAAAATATTACGAATTTGAGATAAAGATTAGAATTTTTCTATTATTTTTATAATATGAATTGAGAGTAATAATTCAGCATTTATGATTTAATAATGCATAATTCAACAAAATTCTTTGGAAATGGACAACAAATAAAATTGAGATGCGGGTCGATATCTATTTAATTTCACAAACAATTCTGAAATTTTCTGTAGCATGATGCCAATATTGCATTACTATGATAAATTTATGATCATAAGCAGTTCACGAGGCAAAATTAGTTGAAAATATTATGAAACATTTTAAGAATAAACAGTTACACTTAAAACTGAACTATGAAAATTATATCTAATGAAAGAAAAAAAGTTCAAGATTGTATAAGACATGTCGTTATTTAACTTGACCTTAAAAATAAATTTATTTTATACGAAACAGGCAGAAAAAATATAAAAAAATTGGTGCACTAAAGTTCATTTATTTATTAAAAGATGACTCCATAATTAATTTTAAAATGTAGAAAAGCTGAAAGGAAAAATTATTAACTTTGGATTCCCGAGAAATAATAAATAAATAGTAATAAAAATATTCTCAGATAAATTTTTCATGCCATACAAAAAAAAAAGTTTCTAGATTGCAATGCGAAAACTGATAAAACATTTTTTTCTTTTATAAAGGACAGTAATTGAACCTTTCATCCAAATATAAAGGACAAGGAAAAATGCTTGTTTCTCTCGAGTTACGAGTCTGCAGTTTAGAAGCCTGCTTCTTTGGAATGGCTATGCTTAATACACAATACTCGATATTTTTCCTTGAAATTTCTGTCTATTTCTTTTGAAAAAATATTTGTTAGTTTGTTCAGGATGCATTTCATCCTGACATTTTAGACTCGACACTCAATTTCTATTAGTTAATAAATTTCGGAATCTGGATTTTAATTGCCTGTATTTTTTTAAAATCAGGAATGGAGATACCATCAGAAAACATTTCTTAAATAGCACAAAATTAATTCCCACATCGTTTTAAAATTCAAAGAATTATCTTTTTAATAATATCATTTTTTAAACATATGCATTTAGTTCCTATTTTTAATCAATTATTAAAAATATTTTAAATATATTTCCAAAAATTCATTTCACATAAAATAAAGATAGAATAAAATCGACTCGAGCACGTTATACGTACAGGGGAGGGGAGAAATTAGCGTTTATAAACATATTTCCATCTCAGATTCAAAGATTAAATTAATTATTACAACAAATTAAACTTAGAAAAGTGTTATCTTCATCATATATCTCAAAGAAATGAAATAAACATGAAACATGATATTTTTAGAAATATAAATGTAAGAAAGCAGTTCCAATGAACTTTTAAGGCTATTTAATTATTGGTTCCATTATTTTGAAGGATTTAAAGTAAATATGGTTATGTAAAAGGTGGTCAAAATTGAAACAATCCTATTCTGAGCTCTCTATTCAGCGATCTACTCCCTATAAAGGCTCCAAAACTATTCAACATTGAACATACTATTCAAGACATGGGGAAACAGATTATGCAAAAAAAAAAAAATCATAAACACCGATAGATAACGTTGTACAACAAAAATATGTTCAAAATACTCATTTGTAACACATTTTGTACAAACGTATCAATCACAAATACCTTATCAATGCGAGGGAAACTGTTTCATATGGTTCCCTTCTTCCAGATATAAAATCTGCATTCTCTGTACATCTTGTTCAACTGTGGATCGTAATTGATCGATTGTAATGCTTTTCACATTCAGAGTGATGCTGTCTTTCGTATCTACCACGGTAATCAGACGTCCTAGATAAGCAAGATTTTATAAGTATCACCAAAATCAAAAATCACAAGGACTAAGATCTGTAGAAAGAGATGGTTAGGTTGCCGGAAACGCACGACTAATTATTCTATCATTAGTAAAATGCTGCCGAAAAAAACTGCTATACACAGAGTTCAATGTGTGGAGGTGCTTCATCTTGCATAAAAGTAATTGAATCAAGACATTGATGCTGTTACATCTGCGCTACAATAAAATTTTCGAGCAAATCTATTGAGCTTTTGAAGTGCAGCTGCAACATTTCCTTTGTTTTCATAAAACAACTTCACATGCAAAGCGCGAAGCCATCGATTATATTTTCCCAGATTTATCCCTTTTATGACTAGTACAGTAGCATCAAACCTACGGTTTATGCAAATTTTTGTGCTTAAGGTGCAAAATTGCAGTTACAAAGACAGTTTCAGTTTCTTCCCTGCTCTATCTTCTTTTTCTCATATCAACAATAAAAGTTAAAAAGGAAAAATTCCATTTCTCAAGTGTTTATTTTGTTAATGATTATTTGTGCCTTTTCAGCATATTTTCTGTTGTGCAGCGCCATCTATCGCTGTTTCTGGAACTTTGTTTTTTCGTGTAATCCGTTTCTCCATGTATTGAATAGTATGTTCAATAATTTTGAAGTCTTTATACTGAGTAATTCGCTGCGTAGAGAATTCGGAGTAGGAGTGTTTTAATTTTGATCACCTAGTATATATAGGATATCCAATTAAATCGAGTATCAAAACTGAATTTCTACGCATTTAGTTTTCAGGCTTATACAACTAATAAGGAAAAATTATGTAAGTGAAATATAGAATAATATGTTATGCATTTGAATCAATAAATTAGAATTTTATATCTTTATACAAAACCTCTGCCTTGTGAGTCATGTTTGCGATTTTTGACCACTCCGTTAATCAGTTGAAACATGATATGCCCATTAGCTCAAAATTACCCCAAGACTGACCTGTCTAAAATTATGAAATTGTTTATTTCTCTAAAATATTAATATTCAAAACTTCTTAACTCGAATATATTAGGTCGCACAAAATAGAAGCGTTTTTTTTTCCTTCTCTTATTTAAAAGGAGGAGTATCAAGAATATTTCACATAAAACGACTCCTCAGGGCTCCTCAAAGGAATGTATAAGATTTAGATTTCATGATTTTTCTGAGCTCTATTTATTGAAACGAGCTCTACAATCATTCAATATCTTATGAGTAACACTTAGTTATTTAAAAAATATTAAATTTTAAATCATAATGTATATATTTTTTTCTTGTATTAATTTGCATATAGTTGTTAACTTTGATTAGAAGCAAAAATATTCAATAAAAAATCATATTTTTTATATAAAAATTAAATGATGAAATTTAAATTAATATTTTTACTCAAAATGCAAATAAACACATTTCTAAAGCAAAAACGCAAATATTTCCAGTTATATACATGTACGTGTTCAATATTTTCAGTTTTTATCAAATTTCTTTTTATAACCCCTAAACTCAATTTTTAAAAACACCGTTATTATAACTTCTATGTTATGTGGGCTTATGATTTCTTCTACTCCTCTCAGGTAAAATTTCTTTAATTGCTAAATGATGAACAGCCCTATGGCTAGAAAATCGCACACCAAAAAGAAATGCTATTTCATCTGCACACTTAGAAGTATTCCTTTTCCAAAGCATAATATCTGTAAACGCTTTCCACCAACCACATTTCTGAACCTTAGCGTCGCTCCTGAGAAAACACTGTTTTAGGTATCAGTCAAGGTTTGACAAAAGACTTGTAAAATTTACTCAAAAAGAGGTTTTCACCTCTCTGTTTAAGTAATTTACCATACTATCTTTACAAGAGAAACATATAATCATTTTATTTCATAATATTCTTTGCATAAAATTTAAACTATTAAATGGGCTAATTTCCTTTTTTCACGATCCACTGCAGAAGTATTTTATTTCTTTTTAAAAAAAATCATACTATGACTTAAAGCCCATATCTCGTTTAGTAATTTTTTTTTCTAAAATTTGAAAATTTGAGCTAAAATAAGATTTATTTTTTGTGATGTCTACGACAGTAAGGCTCGTGCTGTCATTAAATCAGATTGACGGGGGCATTATGATGAATCTAAATATTCTAAGTTAAATATATATATATATATAACAAAACTATGTAACTACCATTCCAATCTAAACTCTAAAATTTTCAAAAATCTAATTTTCTCACAAGTTAACAGGATCAAAAGGGTTTGCAATAATAAAAATTCCTATATTGAAGCATCTAACAACCTCATTAATAATTTAATTAAAAATGAATTTCCTAAAAATTACTGTAATGTCAATTTTTTAATTAAACAAGGTATGGTTTGGGATTAATCCTTTGGCTTAAATAAAAAATAGAACTTTCCTTGTATATTATATCACTCAATAGGTGGTGCTGGGAGCTTACAATTTTTACCTAAATTACCGTTAGCTTTGTGTTTTTAATAAGCGGGAATCACAATCGATAGCTTAAAATTTCCTTGACTGTTGATGGTATGTTCTTGCCTTTTCGTTTTTTACTTTAGTGTTATTTTGGTTTTTATTGTTTTTTTGTTATTGTATTTTTACTTATTAGTGGTTTTTCTTCTAATTTGTTGTTTTGTATTTTCCTTTCTGTTAAAATGGTATATCTCTTGGGCCTAATTTCAGGGGATTTTCGGGTCACGAGGAATCATTATTAGACTTAATTGTCTGCATTTCCTTAACAGAAAAAAATCCCTTTTTTTGAATCCCTGCCTGAGGGTGACCCTTGAAAAAGTCTTCAGGCCGGATTCTTTTTTATAATTTTTTTAATTGGTTTATTTGTTTTTCCTATTAACTTGATTTTTATACTTTTGTTTATATATATATATATATATATATATATATATATATATATATATATATGTAGGTTGTTTGTGGGCGTTTTAACACATAAAGGATGAGACGGCCAACTGATGATAAAATGACTATATTCTGAATTTAGTTACAAGATTAATGGATGATGGACGGAACAGGAACAATACAAATACTGGAACAACACGAACACTGAAGTAAACAAAGTTAATTAAGACACCTCGTCTTCTTTCAAGTTATAGAACGTTACGGCTATCGTCTACAGTGGCATCGTCAAAACACGTCTTCTTTCTAGTTATGCAACGAGCGTCTTCCGTTGCCAACGTCTTTCACCGCGGCCTACTCTGAACTGCCAGCTACAGTACTTTTGATGCTAGAGGCGCTGGTTTTGGCGCGCTGTCATGACGGCACCACATATATATTCAAAATTATTGCGTCTATACAAAATTTTTGTTTAAACTATACTTAGTACAATAGAGTTTTGAAGAAAAACTGTCATTGAAAAAAAAGTACTTTATTTGGATATTGTTTAGCCCAATTCCGTTATTACAAATTACTTGTTTCGACAAGCAAAGCTACAGTGATACTTAGAATTGCAAAGATAACCATTTTTAATGCAGAAACAACTCTTTGAAGAAAAATTTTCTTTTCAAGAACAGTGGACGAACTCTGGTCCAGTTCCTACAGCTGCTTTTCTTGCTTCTGTTCTCTGAGAAATTTCCTGATTCGTTTTCGTATTCGTTTCTGAGTCAAGAAAATTTGCTTTGATATATCGAATTCAGATCTGAAAATTAATGAATATAATAAACTTTTGTATCAAACTTGTACACTGATTAGCTGTAGTCTATTTAATAAATATTTATATAATTTAAAATTTAGCATGAATAGTAACCATATATTTATTTAAAAAATATTGAACAAATTAAGTTTAAATATCATTTCTTACCTCGAATACAGTCTGTTCAGAACTGTCTCTTTCGTACAAATTTTGTACAGGCCATCTTTATTTTTTTCAAGCCCTACACCGATGAGATTTTTCAAACCAGCTTTTCCTATATCAACATCTGGAATGGAAATAACAATATTATCTCCAATATGAACCACAAAATGTGTTGCATCGAAAATAATTTTCATTCGCTTGGCTTTCTTTATTAAATTTTCTTTGGCTTCCTCGCAAATTAAAAAAAAATGTTGGTTGACTTACTAGCAAGTATAGAGTCCTCTGATTGTGCTTGTTCAGTTTCTGCTCTTCTGCATTCATGTCCTTGAAAATTTTCTGAAGTTAATCCTCGTCTTCGATATTTTTTAATAATATCTGATGGCAAGGTTGAGGTTGCCATTCCAACTCTTGGTTCAATCCCAAACATAGCTTTGTATGGTGATTGTTTAATTCTTGATTAAAGAGCTCTTTTTTTCAGGAATCGGATAAAAGAAGACTATTGGACCACTTTGCAGTTTGATTATCCTTCACCTATGAAGGAAACAAAATTTCTACGTCTTGGTTGGCCCTCCCAACTGAGCCTCGCGACAGGCTGAGACGAGGTTTCCCATAAACAATCTTCAATTTTGGCCAATACATACATAACTGCTCTATAATGGAATTTACAAACTTTCTTCTATTATTAAATTGCAGTATACAAGCAGCCCCAAATAACGAAAGGATATTAAGTACTTGCAAAACACCCTCTTTCGCTCTTTTACTCTGAAGTGATCATTGTAACACAAACTTTATAAAATGATACTAGTAAGCAATAATAAACCTAAATTCATTATCTGCCTGCGATTGCATGCCAATCAAATCCACTTAGCAGCGATTATTCATTTTCGGGTGAATAATAGGTTTAGAAACCAAACGAAACCTTTCCTTTTTTTATTTTTTCCCGTTGACATGTTTCACACATCGATACAAAAATGTGTATCTTCTCAGTAGTTATGTTAGCATATTTCCTTGAAGTTTCAATTTTAAATCTGTCTCTATTCCCATGTCATATGGCCACATTGGCAATTTCGATAGCATCAAAAATTTCTTCAATTGGTGAATAATATTTTATGATCACATTTGAAGAAACCAACTCTTTTACTCATATTTTATGACTACATTTACATTTACTGAAACCAACTCTTGATTTCAAAACTTTTTTATCTGCAGTACTGAACAGAGGTCATGTTAAAGGCAGACTTTGCTTCTTCAATTTCAAATAAAAAAGTGTTGCATTCATCAATCGTTATAACATTAAAGTTATCCTGATTTTTATATAGCAACTGTAATTGTTCATGAAATCTGTTCTTCAAAATTTTAGCGAAAGAAACTTGAACATATTCACCACTCCTTGTAATTAAACCAGCACCAACCCGTTCCAGCAAGAATAAAGCTATATGACTGTTTGTTTTGAAAATTTCACAAAAAAGAATTCTAAATTCATATAGTTTCAACTGAACAAAACCGGGAATAACTAGAGAAAGATACCTTTTTCTACTGCCGTAAGTAATTTGTAATAACTGTACTCTTAAAACAATATCCAAATAAAGTATTTTTTCTTCAATAATAGGTTCTTTCTTCAAACTCTATTTTCCTAAGTATAGTTTCTTACAATAGGATAGGATTTCTTTGGATAGACGTAAATAATATTGTTTAAAGAATCAGTCAAAACATGAATAAAATGGGTTCTTGTTGGCACTGTCAGTTAAAACGCATTTTAACTAGTTAATTCGAGTTTTCGGGTTTTGACTGTATATATATATATATAAAATAAATATAACAATATATATAATATTTATATATATATATATATATATATATATATATAT
>JAPMOR010101645.1:21544-58032 GCA_026543865.1 Argiope aurantia
TATATATATATATATATATATATTGTTACGAAATTTCCGGGTTCGTTCAGAAGATCATGTGTAAATGTTACGAATTTTCGCGGGGTTCGTTTGGATAGTGGAAGTTATATGGTGTAGAGAACGCTCAATCAGCAGGCGGCAGTAGTAAAGAAACAACGACGTTTATTCACACGAAGACACACAGGACAGCACAAAAACGACAACTATATACAGCATAGAAGACGATTATCTTCAGCCGAGACGTGCAACATACAACAACATACACAGCAGCATACAGCAAGACTCTACTGCAGACAGTAGCGCACAGCTTAGTTCAGTACTAGCTTGACTCCGTCGCTGCTCTGCTAATCCCTGGAAGACCAGTTCGGCAACGGCAACGTCGTGATGTTTCGGAGTTCCGCGATGTGACAAAGTGGTCACGAGCACCTCCACATCATAATTTGGAATATTTACTTTAATATGTTAGTTTAGGGAAAAGTTAAAATTTAATTGAACTAGTTTGGACGAGCCCAATAAAGCTCTAACCAGTTCTTCACCTTCGATTACTCCGATTACTCCGGCAGCACAGACTGGCTCCTTTTATAGGTCTCAGGAGGCAGGGCTAGAAGCCTCTCAACCAATCAGGAAAGTTCGAGGATTATCTCAGTTCTTACTGGATGGATCGGGAAAATTCTCGATGTTTCGGGTATAATCTATTTTGGCGCCAAAGTCGCCAAATTCATCGCCAAGTCGCCAAATGGTCGCCAAGCTCTGGGACCTCCGATGCGACACCCGGACTCCGTCCAATACCGATGACTTTAAAACAGTCTTTCTGATGATGGAGCCAACTATGCTGGGAAGCAGAATTTCAGGTTTGTAACAATATATATATACATGTGAGTTTGTGTGGGTGGGTATGTATGCGTGTGTTTAAGTATTTAAACAAAATATATTGCCCCATCAAAAAGAAATGAAATCCGAATTCACATTTTGATCAGATTTTGCAAACGTATATAGTGAAACGCAACAAAGGTTAAAGTACTACCAAAGGTTTAAAAAACATTTAACTTACCTTCAAATATATTTGAAAAAATTATTATAATGATAGAAATCTAAAAAAAATATAATAAATGAAATATCAACCTTTAAAAATGGAGGAAACAAATAAATTTAATAATTTAAGCATTACGCAACCATAGGTTTAAAGCTCAAATAATATATGAAATGAAATGGTGATAAAAGGCATCGGAATACTTATGACGGCAATAAAATAAAATAGCATCTGTAATAAAAGTAAAATGAAAAAAAAATCATTACACATGGTATATATAAACATAATAAATTCATTTCTCTGCATGCAAAAGAAAGAGGTAAGAGTGAGAAAAATAAAACTCTGTAAATGGAAGTGAATAATATCAATATAATCGAGTATGAAACACTAGACATTTGTGTAACAAATATGATTCCAAACTCTAATAAAAAAGTGAACAATTTCTAGGAGTTTGATCCAAAGGAATTGCAATAATATAATTTACCATCACATTTATTTGATATTATGAAAGATTCGATGTAACAAACCAATAAGCGAGATTGATTTATTATTACTACTGGAAAGATGCAAAAGTTTTATTAATTTTGCTCGAACCAAATCATGATTTCGGTGCTTAATAAAGGAAAGTTCATTGGCAGCTATTTAACTAATAAAATAAAAGATTCCATAAGAAATATTTGTTGGAGAATAACGAAACCGTAAAAGGATATTTTTATAAAATTGAATATCTTTATACTTGCAGCATACAAAAGTATGTCAATACAAAATAGCTTTAAAAAAAATTCATTTAGCTGACTTCATATTTGTAAAATGGAAAACTTTCTGTATAAAAATAATTTTATTTTCTTTCCTTTGCTTTTGAATGAAATTACCGTTTCAGAGAATTCAAAATGACAATTTGGCCAAACGATATTAAACATTAAGAGTTTTGATTTATGTTTTTTAATCTGTATATTAAATATATTTCTGAATAGGACGAAAATCGTTTGCCATAAAAGTGATAATTTAATAACGTTCTAGAAATATTTTGGAAACTATCACTCGAATTCCTCCACTTTGTTTACAGAAAGCAATGAAATATCAATGTAACAAAATTATGCACATGTTTTATTTTTATATCAGCCTTGAAGTTGCTTTGCGGTCATAAAAGAATGATGGGAAAATGCAAAATAATCTCATAATCAATACAGAATAAATTGAAAGTTTTATTTTAAATGGGAAAATTCTGTGGATTCGAATTATATTCCCAAGGAAAGAAAACCTGATAAGCAGTGAATGTTAGTACAAATGCAGATGAATTAACGTGCATTTTTTTTACTGCTAGTGATTATACACTATATCTATCGTATACAGATTATACAATATTTCTACATATATATATATATGGAGAGACAGATTTGCAAGAAATGAAATATAGAAAAAAATTATTTTCTAATTGAAAAATTCTTCTTTTTGTCTTACTGACGAAACTATGCTAACAATAAAATTTTTGTCAGTTGTTTTGAAATAAAAAATTATATAATCTTTATAATTTAATTATATTTTATATAATTTGCTGCGAAGTACTGGAAAAAATTATAATAAATATTAACTATTCCAAATAATGTTCTTTTTGAGATTAACTCAATTAAAACTGTAAAAGTATTAATAGAAGAAATAGTTGTCCTTATCTGTTACTAAATTATTTCTGAAATTCTATAATATTTTCAAAATTCTGGGTAATATGATATTTATATGATTTTAATTGAGGATTTAATTGAGGATATTTTGGATAAAAAATGTATTTGCCATTTTAATTTGTAAACTTTCGACATTTACCACTTGTTACTATAGTAATGCTGCAATAAAAATGACACTCAAATGCATTCTTGAATTTAGCCCTAAAAACAATTAAATTTATAATTTATACAATTAACATCATCAAAGAAATAATAGGTTTGCTGTAAAACTCATGATTGCTTCATTTTTTAGCCTTATAACTTAATTCTTTTCTTCTTACGTCCTATTTAAATAGTTGCTAAGCAACTGTGATATATAAAATATCATAAAATCTTGAATGCTGTATTTTATGAAGCTTTATAATAAATGAATCTATATAGAATATGGTAAAACAGTTTCATAAATAGCATGTGTCATCTTTTATCTATTGGTCCATTTGCGTTTCTGTATTAATGCGTTCAAAGACGGGAATAAGAATATAATCTTTATTCTTCTGACATATCTTTAGTTGATCTTCGTAATGAGTTTAACATTTTTAACCCTTAATTATTTTTCTTGTTCTCGGTGTTATTAAGAATTCATCAATAATCTGATTTATGCACTCACATATTAAGGGCTGTATGTTTCATCTGAACAGCTATAATTTTTTGACTAAACATATTATTCGAAAAGAAATTCGTATAATTTTAATTGTGCAGACACAATTATCATTGTTTCAATTTTATTTAAAATCTCTATAAATTTTTAGAAATTCTTAATTATTTCAATAATTTGTTTGGTGTTTTAAAATTGTGTTAAAAATTTTGAATTCCAGGAAAGATTGCCTTCGACTTTTAAATTACTTATTAAAGTTTTTCTTATCAGTTATTATATTTCGCTTGAATGTTTTAATAATTTAAATAATAATTATATTGAATTTTTAAATTCTTAATAAATTTTTAATATTATGAAATTTGATAAAAGCTTTTATATGTCGTGAACACTTTTATAATTTTTAAGATTTATACTAAATTCAACTGATTCGCATAGTTTCCTAATTCGATTAAACATTTCGTATTTCTACAGACACAATTTCTTTATTTTTAGTGTATTTTCAATGTTTTCAGATTAATTGTTTACATATATTAAATACATAATATGTTTTATAATTTTCCTGCCGTTGAATACTTATAGATTTCATTTTTAGTGCGCCTCTTGTTCATTTTATAATGATTAACTACAACTGTAATTAATTACAGCTGTAGATTTCTTAGATTAGTGCATATTCTTTTTAATTCATTCTCTTAATTATTTAAATAATTATTCTCTTAATTATTGTTAATTTAATCTTTTACATTCATTTACTTTTTTTTAAAATAAATCTCAAAACCAAATTTTACGCCTCATTGAGGTCTCAAACGCTGCATTTAATGTCAAAACTCGAAAATATATATGTCTATATATGCTGGATGATAAAGAAATAACAGGAGGTTTTCGGAGCCTTATAGCATGTTATGTACTGGACGAAATATAACAAAATTTTGCCACCTTATACATTAAAGTATGCGGTTTTTATTTATCAAGAAAAAAAAAAACTAGTACCAAAAAACGCCGATAAAGGAAATCCTGGCGCTGCAAGCGTATAATATGTGGAAAAAGAATACAGAATTATTAATGGAAACAGTAAATAGCAATACACCAAATATCAATGAAAAACATTCATTATAGCAACTTACAAATTTGGCTCAAGGTGACCACCAACTTGATGTTACAATAAATGCATGCGATACACGAGGTTTTCGAAGGTAGCTAGCAGCATATAGACATTTATTCGTCTGACATGTAACGTTATTTGATCTTTTAAAGTAGAAATAAAGGAACACGCATTGATATACAATACCTTTCAAGTAGCCCAACAACCAGAAATTCACAAGATTCAGATCAGTGTTATCAGTTAATGGGTATTATCTTATACGGATAAAATTTCAGGATCTTACATAATATTTTCTGGGTTTTCGAGGACGAGGTATCTGTTTATCGTGATATTGAACGTGCACTGACGGTTCCTTGCTTAGTAGCTGTCGCCTGATCCATAACGGCGTTTGCAACTTCTTTAACTTGTTCCTTCTTGATTACTTTAAGTCTTCGACCTGGTTGAACACCAAGAATTCCTGTAGTTTCAAATGTTTCAACCATTCTTCGTAAGTTAGTTATAGTCATCGGTCCTCTACGTAACTGTTTTAACCGTTGGTATTCGCGAAGAGCAGCACTGGCATTTTCATCCCGCTGATAAAACAGCTTGACTAATACGGCACGTTCACGTTGTGATAACGAAATCGACGGACGAATTCTTGCAGAATAACATAAATTCCCACAACTCTTCCTTTTGTGTTCGATGTCAAGCCACAAAGTACCCTCAAAAACAAATTACATAATAAAGTTTTTGATCGCAGTTCCAGGATTTTCCCTATCGGTGTTTTTTGGTACTAATTGATTTTTCTTTATAAATCGAAACTCCAAAGCAACTTTTAAAACTTGAGAATTTTATATAAAACGTATATTTTTATAATATAATATTATATTTGAAAATGTATTAGCAGGTTTTATATATAATTTAAAATTCAGTTCCTTCCTCTTTTTTATTGTGACATTCTTCAAATAGATTTTTTTAATGGAAATACATTTAAGAAATAAATTTAAAACAGTTTCTACAAACACAGAATGCATTAAAAGGTGAAACATTTTTTGTTTAAATAATTAACATACTATGTTTAAAATATTTAATTAATAATTCATTATGATAAATATTACGATTTTTAAAATAACAAATTCTGATATTTACTAGGAGGAACCCCATTTGCATAAAATATTTTCTAGAATATAATTAATTAATCGATGCACCGATAGTTAATTTTTTAAAAATATTAAAATATTATGTTATTATTTAGATTATAGAAATGCGCAAATTTTCTACAACTCTATTTCACCTGGGAGTGAGTAAGAAATAGATAACAAAATTTCCTTCTTAAAAATTAGAAACATGTCAAATTAAAGAAAGATTTTCAAGAATAAATAATCTTCGTTAAAAATTTATCGCACAGCACGAATTATAATGCCGATATGAATTTGCAGACAGAAAAATGAATTTGCAGATTTCTTTATGATTTATTTCCTTGCAATATCGTCCATAATTTATTATTTCCGCCCTGTAATAAATATTCTTTTAACAAAGGAATGAAGTATTTTAAAGTAAATGAATTAATGAAGTAACTTGAAGAATAAAAAAAATTACCAGGCAAGTTTCTAAAATTTAAATTAATTCAAAATTTATAGGCCAATGGAATACAAATTTCAAATTGAAAAATGATGACATGTAATATGAGCTTCGTGGAATGTTCTCCCCAACTAGCATAAAACTTTTTATAAAACGTTGGACATATATTTTATCAGAATGATTGAGTATAACGCATTATGCAATCATTCTACTGGAACTGCATGCAATAAACCATAAACAAAATATGTGCGGGATAAAAATTGCATGCCCCTCTTCTTTTTAGAGTGCAAGAGACTAAACCATGGTCTTATACATGAAATATTGATTTTTTTAGTTCTGCATTATAAATAGAAAATACTGTTTGGAATACTATAGAATAATCTTAACTTTTTTACTAATGAGTTTTTTTTATTGATTTCTTATAGGTGGAAGTAGTTTTTTTTTTCAGTTTTACTTCCCTGTCTTCCGAATGCAATATATTATACACAAGTACAACCTCGCTTATAATGTACCACTCTACAAATTTTGCTCTCCGAAGGGAGGAACAATATTTGATCCGAACGGATTTAATATGCGCATGTGCAATTTTGCTGCTGGTTTTCGGGGTCATTAGAAATAAGAAACCCGGCAATTCTTTTTAAAGTCAGTCCCTACTAACGTCACTTTGTACTCTTATTAGTTAGAATATGAAAACTATGAGGGAAAGAAAAATCACAATCATTTTGTCAATTGTAAGTTCTTCATATAAGTAGAAATATTCTTAGCTGTTTCACGTTAGTTGTAAACACCAGTATTCTTTATTTATTTACTACTCGCCTTTGACGGCAGACTTCATACAACATGAATATTAAAATTCAATTTTAGTTAAATCCCTTATACATAAATTTATATTTATAATTCCTACAAAATGCATTTTTAGCAACAAATTATAATTGGCAGGAAATCATGTTAAAAATAACGTGATAGTTCTTAACACAATATCTAATTGCGTCACATCTATTTTGTTTATTGTGTGCATGTGTTTTAATAATGAATTGAAGTCTCATGATATTACGTTGCTATCGAAAATGCAACTGTCTCTGCATTTTATTTTTTCAAAGTAATAAAACGTTACTTACTTATTTCTCCTATAAACTGCGCAAGTATTACACAGTATCTTTCTTCTTTATTTTTCAAATATGATTGAAAGTCCTTGAATTAAATTATTGATGAAAACTGTTAATAAGAATTACATAAATATTTTTTAAATTTTAAATTTTAGAAATTGCAAGACAGCCAAAGTGATGTAAAGACCATTTATTATAAAAACTTTTTTAAATATTAAAAGGATGTAAAACTCACCTATGCGTGACATTATTTTTCGATGTTATCCCATGAAAATAACAAGTGTAAAAAATAACAATCATTAAAATAGAAAATAATCTCTCCGATGTACACATTCCCGTTCTCAAACTATATCCAACTATATTTTCATCTTAAATTTTACCGTACAATCAAAAGTATATTTGTATCAAATACGATATATATATATATATTCTACTAATTGACAAATGCTGATTGTATCGCTAGGTCTCTTGAATTTTTATAACCTCCATAACCGGACATCGAATGCTCTAGAAGGATGCCGTACTTTTAGTACTAATCGATATATCTTCGAAATTCCAGCAGGTTCTGGAATTTCCGGGGTTCCCCTCCAAAGTTTCCAATACTATGGGTTATTGACTCGCTATATACTTCAGCATCCATCAGATCTATTTGTAATACCATTTACCAGGAAACATACTACACTGTGAAGCAATATTATATATTCGCAATAGTACTCTTTATTTGTCATAATTGTTTCATAACATATGATGTTTTTAAAATGAGTGTGTATCGTTATAGCCTTTGCTAATTTTAAATTGTTACTTTTTATTTTTTTAAATATTAGTTTTATTGGTAATGCCACCGTTATGATTTTAAACAACACTGGTCTTCGCGTCTAAATATTTAATTTTAGATTTATTCGATTAATATTCGAATTTTAGATTAATATTAGATTCTAAATATTTTTTTTTAATTTATGGACTTATGGCATTAATGAATAATCTTAATTCAACAGCTGAAATATTTCCATGAAGCATGGGAAACTATCGTGGATCAGTTCTATATTTTCACTGAATCTGTGTGAGTTTGTATCATTGTTTGATTAATAATTCTACACATATATAAAAAATAGACAAGATTATCCTAGATGTGAGCATCTGACATGTTTTTATTAAATATGGAAAGCCACAATAGATCAAGTCACTACTTTCATTGCTTTTATAACCATATGACATTAGTTTATTTAATAATTCATCATATATTTATAAATAGGAATTTCCTAAAGGTTAGTGTTTGAAATATTTTTCATAAAACGCATCAGAATTAAGTGGATGAACTAACTCTTTTCACTGAAAGTGTACGCATATGATATTAATTTCCTGAATAATTCAGCATATATATAGGCATAGATTTATATTCTTATTCAGCATATACTAGGCAAGGATATTCTATAAATCAGCATCTAAAACATATATATAAATAGCAGAAAACTACAGTAGATCAATTCACTATTCTTATTAAGCTGAATATGATATATTTTATAAGAATTAAAAACAATCCATTTGATAAATTTTATTATAAAATATTTTACTTGCTCGAGAAACTTTTTAGAGGGTATTTTAGAATATATATATATATATATATATATATATATATACGTTAAACTTCTGATATGATATCGAGTTCAGTTTACCGAAAACAGCATATTCTATTTATTATATAATCGTTTTGATGATTGTATAATGTACTACTTTTCTTAGTCGCTATTTTAAAATCAACAATTCTTTAAAAGCATTTTGGCAATCAAAAGCGGATTAAACGTTTCATTTGAGAATCAGTGAAGGTGGACTGACTGACCTAAATGTTTTGGCATACTACTTAATAGCCGAGTTCTGCCCTTGTCCTGCACATAAAAATCTTATATCTTCTGCAAGACGATCCACGAGTATTTATATTTTAATTTTCATAATCCTACATATGGGTGTTTAATGCTTCATAACACAGTGAAGAGAATCTAACATAGACATTGAACTCCTTTTTTTCAACACATTGAAAAAGAATATTCATTTTCCAAAGCCATTGTCACTTAACTGCCATCCTTCATATATTCCTTCATAGATTTTATTTAAAATTTGATAGGGATCTATACATTAGATGCTAAATATGTGTACCAAATATATTTTTATGTAGGTTTTTAAATTTTGTAGTTATTGTTTTCATTTTTACTTTCGATCGAAAGAAACAATCCTTCAGAGATTTCATTTAAGTTTTTGTAAATTTCTATCAATAGTAATCTCACAGTTTTTTTGCCCTTACCAAATTTCATCCATCTAGCTTTTATCATTTTTGTGCTATTCTGATAGGAATGTCTGAAATGTGTTAGAAAAACATGTTTTTCGAACTGAGAGAAGAGGTCTGAAAGCTGGAGAAATCTTTGTCTCGAGTTTGATTTTTTTGTGACGATTATTATAATTACTCTTTGTATATTTCGTTATAAGTGAGGGAATAGACTATAAAGTGCTTCTAATAACCTTTCATTAAACTTATTTTTTTCTGAATTTAATTCCAAATTGCAGTTTAGAGCCAAATAGTAAAATTCACCAAATATAATTGTAACCAAAGTAACTAAATTCATTAATTTCAAGAACATAACTAAGCATATTTGAAACAAAAGTTTTCCAAACTATCTGGCACTACAGCTTTTGTTTTCAGTTCCACAAACTGTAGAAGGATTCATTAATTAGGTCCAATGAAAGCATCGATCCATTCTTTACGCAACCAGCCCATTGACATCATGTCATTTCAGACTTCCTTGCATCGGTAATTCCATTTAAACAGAATTTAGACAGAGTAGAAAGACTCATTTATTCCGCTATTTAGCAGCTCTTTTCCATATCATTGACGGCAATTCTTCTAACAAAATTACACTCAAAGGCAACTTTGGACCCTAACACTGCGAATGAGGAGTCATTCATTAATGCAATATTACTTTCTATTCTTTTTAAAACATTTTTCGAGAGAAATTAAAATCATCTTCTGACTCTAACTCATCAAGCTCCCTAATATTATATTATTATCCGATGCATTTTACCTATTTCATGTTTGAGAAGATGGAATTATGTAATCGAATTTCCATCCGCTTTCTGAATGAGTTAGCGGTATGAAATTTTACAGTCAAGTATTTCTTAAAGACAATATATTGTTTTAATATGAGGATTGTTTTCAAATGAAGGTTAGTTTTGATATTTAAGTTTAGTAAGCTCAAAATTAAAAGAAAGCCTTTTCTTTCAGGTACGATATATGCTTTTCTAATAATGGTTACGATTTCCTAGTCTATTTAAACATTTTTTTATAACAAATGTTTTTGGGCAACTTTCTCACACACTTCAGCAGTTTGAATGGGAAAGTAATAAGATCCAATATCTATATTTTCTTCGTCGGTATTATCTAATTAACTATCACCAAAGAAGATGATCAGATGATGGAAGAAGTAATAATCGCAAGGTAAAAGGTTTGGATTGTATGGTAGATAATTGAAGAGCTACTAACAAAAGGTTTTGATCAGATATTGAGTTTCAGCTGAAACAGGCGGATAGCATTGACAAAAAGCAGCAATGTCTCTCATCCCTAGCCCCCGCCCAGATGATACTACTTTGTGCTGTTTGCTTTTAGTTTATTGTTGAAATTTAGTTAGCGTTACTTGTTTCACATAGGCCATAATGCAGACTGATCCCTAGTAAAAGAAATTTCTTTTAAAATTAAGCTAAATTTCTAGCTAGTACATTTATCATTCTGAATATGAGATTTCAATTTCAGGAGATAAAAATTCATATTTCGAGCAATATGAAGAAAATGACGTTACGATTTAAATTTTTAAAAAGCACTATTTTTAACGACTTTTGTTTCTTCAAAAAATAGTTCAATCATGAAAGCGAAATTGCATTACTGTTTTCAAATCTATTTGTTGTTGCTTTTTCATCAACTACAATCGAAAGTTATGCAGATTTCTCTATTCCATTTGATTTGTGGATTCTTTGGAAACATTCTTTTCTCTTTAACGCAAAATGTTTCACCAAAGGCTCACAAAGAATAGGAATGGTAAGAGATTGAAATAACTAAGAACTTATGGAAAGTAAGGATTAATAGCCAGAAAGATAATTTCAAAAGAGCCTCAGGGCAAACCAGTTACTTGCAATAATGCTTTAATCAACACAACCACGTTGTCATTTCCTTAGCAAAAGCATTTGTCACTTAGAACTTAATTAAGTAAAATTACTTTCATTTCCATTAAAATCGATGAAAAATGAAGGAAATGAAAAATAATATTATCTGCTTGTTATACTGACGAAAAATGTTTACAAATTTCAGCCTTTTCAGTGAATTACAAACACACTGATCCATTTCCTCCTATCTACCAAAATATAAATTATTTTTGCATTTTCTCATATGAAATATACAAGGATAAAGTACTGTTGCCACAAAAGATTTCGAACATGAAATTTAACATGTTTTGGATTTTTAGAACACGTTCAGAAGTACCGCGAGTCCAAAACACAATTTTTTGGGAAAAATGTTTGTTTATCTGTAAATATTTTTATCAGATGTTATCATATTCAACTCTGAAACGCTTTGAGCGAGAAAATTACAATTGTTCTTGGCATGAAATTTGTTGATCTATTAAATTTTGAGTGTAATATATTTATACAGTCATTTATCTGTCCTAGTTCAAGTGAAAATGATAGCTATAAAACGTAAGCAGTTATATTATTAAAATTTGGTCACATTTAAATTGTATATCATTATCAAAGAGCCAAGTCTGATACGGGGTTGAACGTATGTTGGTCTATACTTACGTATATGTAAACGCGGTAATTGAAAAAGGGGGAAAAAATCAATGACTTCGATAAAGGAGATAAAATCTTTTACTCAATTATATCATTGAATTTGCAGATTTTCATTAAATTTTAAATCGAATCTGTTCAAAGATTGACATTTTGTCGGTCTGTATTTTTGCATGCATGTCCTAGATGTATCAATACATTACAATTCAGATTAATGAAATTCAAATTTATTAAAGGAAAAGTTCGAGCGAAATCTCTACTGTTGGTTTATATCCGAGCATAATGTACCAGAATTAACAACCTTTCAAAGTTAAATGAATAACAATAATCGAAAGAACAAGCAGGCAAACTGAGTTAAAATGATCATCCTTGGCTACAGTACAAATCTCCGTATAAAGTATGTCTCGTCATTGGAGAAGATGTATTTCGATCTCACACCATTGCTATGTTTATTAGTAAAACGAAAACCAGTCATAATACAGAGAACTTCTCAACCGCATATCTGAGGTGTTCCTTCCACCGCATGAGAGAAATTATAATATATGCTCTACGAAAGAAATTATTGCTGATTATCTGTATATTAATAAACCTTCAAGTCTTAGATATTCCGGAGTTCAAGGAATCAGTTTTGTAGGTACTTTTATTTATTTGCTTGTAAATATAGCAACTAAAAGAACGGAGAAAGCTAGACAAATGAATTTTAGGTCCTCTTTTCATTTCAAAATCGTAGGTGAACGTACGAAATAAGACGAGTTTTAGAGTTTAGAGAAACTACAACAGAATGTCTGTACTTTCCGATTGTATAATCGTAATCATGAGTTCAAGATCTCATATATCTGAAAAACTATGTGACCGAAATTTGGTTTTATTATCTGAATTACTGATTGCTTATTCAAATTTCGCAAAAACTTTTCGTCAAATTTTAGATTTAATTTGCCTATTATATGCACTACTGCCGGTATGTCTTCTGAAGTATAGACATAACATATACATTGCAACAAGTACAAAAACAAATTAAATACAAAAATTAATGATAAACTGAATGACATTTTGAGATCCTTGACCAGTATGAACAGACATATGATACAATAATCATACCTGAAAACTATATCAAAACTACAAAATTAATTTCAGTTCCATCATATTTAGAACATTCACAAGAACTTCGAAGAATGAAGACTCCTCCTTGGTGTTTATGATTAGTTAGACTTTAAAGTTATTAAATCCATTAACAAAATTTCCATTTCTATGGGCAGCCACTAGAATCAATGAAATATTAATTCTAGAAAACACAGAAATAAAAGAAAACATTAGCATTTTATCCACATAATTTGCAAACAATCGATGCTTCTAAACAAACACATAAAATGATTCGTATTTTCTCCTTTCCGTCATCATTATGCCAGATTTCTAGCATCAAAACAAACGAAGCAGTGCTTCTGGGACATCAAAAACACTCTTTCTTCTGGAAGTAAACTTCTGTCTAACGACGGCGATAATTAGAGAGCGACTGATTCTCTTAATGGCTGTCGGGGTTCGTTGGCGCATTTGCATATGCTCTCCAATTTGAACGCATCAAACAGCATCCCCGAAGCTTATTCTAATTACTTTGAATAATCTCAAACTATATGTAGACACCTTTACGAGTGAGGATTATAATTGAGACTAACTTCACTGCGTGGTGGCTAAGATCTGCTGTTAGAAGTCTGGAGACAAGTTTCTTCCGTGAGTACCGCTTTTAAATTTTAGAAGGAGCATTTTAAAAGGTTTTCAGATAGAAATAAGTACTCTTGGAAGTAAACTTGGTTCTTTTCTTTCCTAAAATTATTTAAACTCATGAATTTTTACGATTATTTGATTGGCATAAAACATTAGTCTAAATGTTCTCCGTCTTTTATTCCACAATTCAGGACAAATTCTGTTAAATAAAAATAATGAAAGTAATTTTTTGAAAAAAAAGTGTTTGTTTTTAATTCAAAACCCTGTAATTGAAATTTGCAATTAAGATTTAATTGCGACTGAACGCAATACAACAGATTTATTTGATCATGCAAAACTTTCGTAGTTCATTATTACTTAAATCCGTAAAGTCAGCAAATAGATCTACTCTCATTTATTACAAAAATTATTTTCGCAGTTTAAATTAATCAAGTAATTTATTGAAAGAAATACTTTATTTTTTATTTCAATTAATCAAATATTTTATTGAAAGAAAGCTTTTATGTTTAATTCAAATCACCTTAATTAAATTTAACAGTGAAATTTTTATAACCACTGAAATTTATACAAAAGACTTAGTTATTCATGCAAAACTTTCATAGACCATTATTGATTAGATCTGTAAAATCAGAAATTTTGCTTACTCGTATTTATTCCGAAAATAATTTTCCCAGTTTGAATTACGAAATACTACTTTCTAGTGATTGATACTACCATGATGAACAAACATTCACTAAACTATCGATTTAATGAGAATGATAGGCATTTGGTTTATGTACTTTCTTTTATGAGTGGTCATACAATCCTATCTAAAAATACAAATGGTGTTCAAATGAAAAGGTACGAAACGTCTTAACAACGTTACCGTTAAAATATTTGTCTATCCGTTATGGGAGAACGTAGCGAGAAATCTAGGCATGACATTGGAATCTCTGGCGTAGATCGAAGCATGCACAGGAGAGGGCAGAGGGTCTTCTCCGTCCAATTGACGTTGCAGTGCACGACTTGTTAAATTCCTTGAGCACAGAAGAACCATCAACTCCGATGTGTACTGTGAGATACTCCGTAGACTACCCGGGTTCATCAAGAACAAAAGATTGGGGCTACTTACGGAGGGTGTGGTTCTGCTCCATGATAAGGCGCGTCCACATATCACCAGGGTCACACACGTGGAACTGGAAGGGAAGCACTTCAGCTCGGACGGTGAACTTAAGGACGCTGTAAAGGACTGTGTCTCGTTTACTGGTAAATGAAATTATATTCCCTTTTCTTGTTCCAAACAAATAATGGAGTCTTTATAATAAGTATATCTATCTATTGGCACGAAAAGTTTTATTTTTAGAATTTATGCAAAAAATAACTGCCAAACGCAACTCTTATAAAAATATGAATATATTCTGCAATTAACTTACAAAATAGGTTTTATTTTTAAGGTAATTGCCTACCCTAAAATCTTCGTTTTTCTGAAAATTTAGAGATTTGTTTTTTTATTCCTGCTATAGACCATACGTTAGGTATTCAGAAATGCTTTATTTTCACTTTTAGAATTATCATAAGCAAAGTAGTAATGAAAATTATAAATTGGAAGATAAACTTTTGAAACCGGAATTAAGTATTTAAAGAGCTATAAAATTTCAACAACTATTTTACAGCAACTATTTTTATTTAATTTATTTCAACAACTATTTTCGTATTTTTAAACAATACATTGCTTTAAAATATAGGGAGATTATTATTATTATTTATTTATTTTGAAATTTATGTCTGAGTTTAAATGGACAAGCCATGTGTTATTAAATTGCTGTGCCCCAGTTATTTCCGTTAATACTGTGAACATTTTAGATTAAAATGCAATGGAATACTTTCAAGTAAATGAAATCAATATTTTAAGTAAACCTTTGCCATTAAATTACAAAAAGTATTAAAAAAACACGAAAATTTTTGGCAGAATTTAAAATTTTTGAAAGATGACTGGCAAACAGAAAATTGTAATGAAGAGAAAATTATGGGAATTATGTTTCTAGACTTTTTCAAGAAAACCACAATAATAAAATGCCTGAGAAGTATAAAGGAACGTATACAAAAAGAAAAGAATGTAAACGTATTTCTAACGAACTTAAATGCCAGTATCAAAAATAAGCATTAAAATCCAAAATAAACATATAGAAAAAATTATTGTGCAATTTTAATCCGTAAATATTTGAGCAGAAAGTCTAGAAAACATGCAGTATATTGTAAATGCCATTCACATTTTATATACCAGGGCAAAACATCTGGTGCAAATGATGCAATATAATTAAAACATTTTTAAAACATTTTATCGAGTCTTTTTGAATCAAGTATAAAAATAAATAAAAGGCAATTTACTCAGCATTTTGCAATACAAATTTGTTCAGGAGTGATCATATGATTATGCAGAACAATAATGAGAAAATTAACAACCTTTAATATGGCAGAAAAAAATTAATTAGTGCAAATTACAGCATTACAATTTAATTAATGATGTAAGGATGTCTAACCTATTTTCAAATACTTAGAAATACCCATACATTCACATATATATTAGAATTACATAGGAATTCTCAAAGATCGGAATTAGATATACGCGTTACCATGAATGTCCAAAATTGGAGAATGTCGACACTCACCGGTGAATGTCAACATATATCAAATACCTCGGTGAAAGACCGAATATTTTATTACATTCTTATATCACCGGTGTATGTCGACAATCACCGACATGCTCTGGTGGAGGTCGAAATGAGACGCCTATGTCCACGGAGAGGCGACACCACTGTGCGAATGCAAGTCCCTGATGTCGACCGTGGTAGTACAGATGCATGAAATGTGTTGGAGGTTGTTGTTGAAAGAGAAGACTCCGACTTTTATAATTTAGAAAATAAAAATGGTATCCTCAAGCAGCTTTATATTCGTAATCAGTTTGTAATTTGTAAAGAAAATTACTTTCCATAGATGAGATTTCTTCTCAAGAAATGTCACTGAGAGAAGCCGCTGCGGGTAGTTCGATAAATGGAGGGCAAGATCCTGTCATTGCAAAAAGAAATGTTTTCCTACTAAATGCAATTGTAAAAGCAAGGGACTCTTGAATAATTCAAAGTGCCATAATAGTTTAAATTTTTGTAACAAATAAAATATTATAACATCAATCACATAATTAAGTTTAATACTATAGCTTTAGTAGTTTAATTACTATAGTTTTTAAGTTCAATTACTATAGCTTTCTCCTATTTTGACATATATCATTCATAATATGTTTTAATAAAAAAGTATGATTTAAAAAAGTAACAAAATATTTTTTTTTCAACATTCACCATCAATGCATGGTGATTGTCGACATACACCGATGATATTCTGAATATATAATAAAATAATAAAATATGCGGTCTTTCACCGAGGTATTTGGTATAGGTTGACATTCGTCGGCGAGTATCGATATTCTCCAGATTTCAGGCTTTCACGGTAACATAGGGACAATAGTCATTGCCTATTACAGTATAACAAAGCATAATGTATGAAAGAAAAAGAAAATAAAATCAGTTTAAATTTCTTTAAAAAAGTGTGACCGGTAATTGTGATGAATTTTAATATTCTAAAGAGATAACGAAGTTTTCGGTTAAGTATTAAAATCTTTAAATGCGTTTTCAACATTTTTTGTTATTTTTATTTGTGGTAAACATTCTTTCCGAAAACGTTTATAAATATTGAAATGAAATTTAGCTAAAATATTTCTCTAGTTTCTAAATTAAACCTAAATTAGAATCTAATCTTTCAGTTCATCATTTTCTGAATTTTTCATTTCAGTTATTTTCCGAATATATAAGAATATAATAAAAAACCTTTAGTGAAAAAAATTAGAAATTTTTTATAAAAATTATGAGTTTTCTTACAAAATAGGTATAAAAGTTTTAAAGTTACTGGAAATCGTTTAGTTTATAACACAGCAAAACGTATTAATTATGTATGGTGTAAAAATATTTAAAATTTATTCATTAGAATTTACTATAGGATGTCTGGTATAACTGCAAATATTCACTAAAATTTAGTTAAAATTACTTATAATTTCAAAATTAGTTACATTTCTGTAAAACATTTCACTGAATTATTAGTTTTATTCCCCATTATAGCAAAAAGTATGTTGTTCTGTTTTGTTAAAAGTATCGTAGCGGATTGATATGAGCGAGGATAGAACCTAGGACCTTGGGGTTCGCAGCCGAGTAACAAGACCACAAGATAAAAGCAATTGCCTGCGTTTTGTAGCTGTTAACTGGCATATAAGGTTCACCACAGTACTCTCACTCCAGTGAGTCGGAGTTCAGACAAACGATATGGCTGTTGAGAGGGGATGTATTTAGCTGTTGAGTCGAATGCGTCTGTACCCATTTGAGCATTTGAGAAGCGCCAAGCATTATGGCGAGCGTGTGTGAGTGAGTGGTTGCTGTTGTGTCAAGTGAGTCTGACGATTTTGTGTTGCTGCGTCAAGTGAGTCTGACGATTTTGGGTTGCTGTGGGTAGATGACGCCACAACAGCTGTACGAAGGTTGAAGGACTGCAATCTAAAGATTTATTGGAGAATTATCCCATTGAATAAGCCATTGGCGCAAAAGATTAATGAAATGAAGGCATTCTAACTTATTCACAGAAGAGAAACATTCTCCTTACAAATTAAGCTGTAAGCAGTAGAAACATAAAACATCAAGTTCTGAATAAATGTCAAGAATATTAAAAAATGAGTAATTAAATAATAATAAATGGAATAAAGAAATGGAAAAAAAAAACCCCACGTACAACAGTATTATTTTACTTACCTAAACATTCCTAGCATGAATTACCTGAGAAATTAAATTCATGATACAATCCAACCCTCCTTATATAAAATTGCCTGAGAACCGTTTACCCAAAATATATTTAATGGAGCAAGAAAATGCATCCAGACGATATGACAGTAATGCAAATGGGGAGGATTGATATTCACCTAATGGCAGTGACATTCCGCCGGCAGCTGAGAGCGAGCATTCACCAACTGATGAAACCATAAAGCTGTTAGGTTATCATCGTCGTCTTTTGGGGGGAGGGGGGGGGAGCGCTGATTAATATTATTTGATGTAATTAAACAGGTGGTATCTTATTCTATTTAATACGACGGGACGCCTGTTCAGTCAAGAGGTATAATCAAGAGACGTTAACCCTGAGAGAGAATTGATAAATTTGGTGATAAATGATTACGGGTAAAAAGATGTATACTTTACATGGCACTGTTGATAGCTATAATGAAAGGCTTAAGCTGTCTTGAAAAAATTTGTAATTTATTCTTGTTTCGTATTTTTAATTTGATCTTGCATGTTTCAAATACAGTTACCTAAAAAAATAGTGAAAAATCTTTATAAGAAGAAATATATTGTGGTTAAAATTTCAGTATCAGTACATATCAAGCAACAACAATAAAAAAAACACTTATCCTGAAATAATGCTATTAGTAATGTTTCTTTTGGCATTAGCAGAAAATTACATATTAAAGAAACATATTATTATTAATATGTTTCTTTTAGCCTTTTTATAAATACATATATTAACCATACGTATACATTTTATATAAATACATTTATTCTCTTAGAATATTTTATGCGGGTTTCGACACCTTTTGCAGCCGTATCGTTAGTCTAGTTGCTGAAATGTAGAAGTTTATATTAAAAAAAAATTGAGTTGAGTCTTGAATTCAAGCAACCTGGCAGAGGCGGAAATTCACCTTCGAGTTTAGGAATTTTAAGGTATTTATTCCATGACTAATAGTAAAGTTCTTAACAGAGTGAGAATGTGTAATGATGGATGGACTAATGTGCATAATGAGCAATGCCTTGGTTGACCGTCGCTAATTTTTAAAGATTTGATGCGTGATTTTCGTAACAACATTTAAGAAGATAGACGACTCACGACTTCAAAGTTATCTGTTTCATATCCACAGTTTCAAGGTCAAGATCAGTCTTGCACACTTTGCTTCAGAGAAGCTAGCTGAATTACCGGAAATTGTACTGTCGATGAGTTAATTCCAAGACTGCTCTGTAACAATCACAATGACGGCAATATATATCACCGGCAAACAAAATGGAAGACAAGCAGACAATTTTAGAACGAAAGATCATTGTAAATCTTTTAAGAACATGGAAAGGATTTCGTTAGTGACTTTCGTGCGAAGAGAGGGAATGCGTAATGTGTGACCTTGAGAAAAAGCCGACTAGTCATATGAAGCAAGCAGTATGTCCTTTCACTTTCCAGAGTGATGTTGCTGCATGACAATTTCTGACCATAGGTTTCTACACAAACACAAAGTCTTATAAGGACTTTTGGATGGTAACATTTATATCATCCACTTTACCATCTACACTTCGCTCTTAGTGACTTCCACTTCTTTTGGCAGGTAAAAGAATTCCTTATGAGTCGACAGTTCAACCTGATGAAAAAGTGAAGATTACAGTCATGGATTGGCTTTTTAACAAACGACAGGTTTCATTGATACTGGAATTTAAAAATTTATTAAATGCGAAGATAAATGTTTGAAAATAGTGAAATAATAATTGGAAGTTTGTAGAAAACGGAAAAACATGTTTTAATGATTTTTGAATTTTCTTTTTCTTCTTATTATTAAAGACGGACTCTTTCTTGAAAAATGAATCTTATAAATATGATATTGGGGTCGCATATGCATATCTATTCTGCTACCTACAATGAAAAGGAATCCATCTTTTAACTTTATAATATAAATAATGTTCACGCTTTAAAAAAATCGTTCGTAACAATATCATTGATGAACACCGAATGCAATTCTAAGATATTGCATTTATTTTCCTACTACTTGCAATAATGATAAAATATAAATTATCTTCATTTTTTTCGAATTTAATTTATCGACTCTACTATGAGCAAATCTACTTCCTTACACTGAAATAATTCGATCGTAAACCATATCTAAATTAAAACCTGTGAATATGAGAATAAATAGTAAGGAACAAGAATTAATCTTGATGCGATTCTCATGTTATGATTAAATTTTTTAAATGAGCAATACCTATTCTCAGATATATAATCTAATAGCTGTTATTCCGATACAGGGATCAGTAATTTTATTCATGCAAATTTATGTCTAGTATAGCACATTATTCCCCTACAGTGTTGTTGAAACTGCAACGAATGGGATCCCAGGCATTAACCTTTTAAATGGGAAAGTATCATTGTTGCAACGTTTCATCTCAATTCAATGACCATCAGATAGATTACCATGTTGTTCATCCCGATTTAGCAGATTATTTATTATAGATAATTCCACCTTTGTTGCAAAAGATATTAACATCATTAAATACATAATGATGTTAATGGAAAGCGGATGTAATGAATTATTAAATGAATATTTGCATAATACATGTATGTAGTTCGGGTTCCTAATCGTATAGGTAGTCGAAATGTGCTTGTTGTTTAATATTGAAATAAATGATTATCTAGTCAAATGCAATTAATTTATTTAGCTCTCGAGTAAAAACAAACTTTTTTTTTCTGTTTAAATATTTTTTTTTCTTTTTTCTCAGATATAAAATACTTAAAAAGTATTTATTCACTGTAGTGTTAAAAGAAAATTCGAAACCAGGATTTTTGTAAATTTCCATGCTTTAAACTGTAAAGATAAAATATAATCAATGATATGAGGTAGATACGGACAAATGCACTAAGATATTAGAGAGAATATTGTTGCTGGAGAAAGAAATAACTTTTGTGTACGCTTACTCGGACAGTTCAAAATTATTTGGTATCTGCTGATAACCTAAAATTAACTCCTAGCCTATAAACCTAAGATTAATAAAATAATATACGAAACCTCTTGAACAGAATAGTAAATTGTAACAATTATTGAAGCTAAATTTAAAAATAATGACACAAACCTATTAATATAACTCAAGTTAATAGAATTTTCTAAAGAAAAACACGACAATTAGAAAATGCAAATAAATTTTGAACAAAGTAGCCTTTTTGAAAAAGTATCTGATAGAAGAGTAGGGAAGCTTAAGACTAGAATTTTTATTTAGTCCTCAAATCTGACATCTAAAAATGACCCCCATTTCTCTGATTTCATGAATGTCATAAAACAAAAAAATCACTTTAAGATTTGATTATTCATGTACAAATTAACCTGAATAGGTGTATGGTCATTAAAATAACTATATTTCAATGTTCATCACAATTTGTAATTTAAATACACTTTCTTGAAAATATCATAATGCATAAAAGATTAAATTGAAATCATTGCTGGTCACTAAAAGAGATTATATGTTGAAAATACTCAGACATATTATTAAATTTCATGAAACATTTGATTCTTTTTCTTCAACACTCAACTACGTTAATTAATATTTCTTGCCAATAGTTTTCCTTCAAAGTATGATTAAAACTAATATTCATTGCTTTTTAATTTATCAAAAAGATAATGTAAAAATACTTGGTTTTTAGTACGATCAAAATCTTAAAGAATCCGTATAAATATTAAAAATTTAAGGAAAATTTGGTCACACATTTTGTTCATAGTTTTTCATCATTTAGATAAATTTAGATATTGAAATTGTTTACTATTAATTATGTATGTTAATATGATTCGTTAACAAACAATAGTTAACTTATTTTTTTTATTGTCAATGTTTTACAATTTGAATTTTTGGAAAAAAATATCTAGATATCTTTACTACTAATAAACATATATCTACTAATAATTCGTTATTTTTTATATTGGAACATCCACCATACTATACTGTCATTTACGAAAAAAATGTATGCATACGTCTGTGTAAAAGAAAACGCATCACGATTTTTTGTTTTGGTATTATCGCTTCCATTCAGTTCAGAACACTGATTAAATACTAACTTTTCAATCACGTATTTTAATTGAAATATTTTCAACTGGTGGATTTCGTTGATGAGTTCTGTTTTGTTGTTCAGCGTAATCACGTTATTTTCCCTCAGGGGTTGCAGTTAAGCCGATTTAAAGCGACTCGGAAATCCAGGAAAAGATTAAATTGTCGCCTACGATGGATAAAGGTTTTCTAGAAAATAATTAGTCGTTCTTTGTGAGATTGTAAAGCTGCTGAAATCGCATTGGAATAGATGGATCTCATACTTGGCAGGTAAATATTCTATTCGTTATACATAATGCAATAAATATGTGCAATTTTAATATTTAAAATACATATCAAATTTAATTCCGTCTACCTTATGGTGTATCTTGTCGTATTTACTGAAATATAATTCAAAACTTGTTTTGGGGAATAAGGCTGATCTGAAGTATGTCGATTCATCAAATACTCGAGAAATAATAATTTAATCAGTACAATACTTTCTTTATAAACTCGGTGTGTGAGGACGCAATAAACAATTACTTGTTTTGAATAACCAATATCTCCACTTAAAATAATAATGTTCCAAGGGTCTATCTTGTTGAGGATGCGTTAACGTGTTCAAATATAGGTACAACGCCAAAATTCTGTTTACAGACTTAGGGCTGTCCAAATCTGCAGATTCTTCAAAATAATGAGTTTGCATTATTAATAATTACAAGACTATCTCTTTGTAATCATACGAGTAAATAATAAATAATCACCAAATTTCGATTACTGTAATTTAAAAAAAAATTCGTACATTTTGCTACCTATTATTAAAATTTCATCAGACAAAACAACCGGATTTCTTTTTCCTCATTTTTTGACAGAAATTCCAGACTTAGTTTCATTAAGGTAATTGGGAATATTGACTTCAGTAGCATAAATTAAGCCCTAAATTTATTAGAAATATTTTCTTTTATATTTCGTATTATAAAAAAAGATTTAAATGAAATTTTCTAGAGACTTTAGTTGTTGTTTTACTTTTGTTTACTTTAATTTCAACCTTACTAAAAAATAAAATAAAACTTTCCGAAGTGTCATTATCCAATCCCTACATCCGTTATTTTCAAGATAAGTATTCAAATTTTTCGTTCTGGACCCGGTCTCACCTAAGAATCGCCGTGTAATCGGGTTTGATACACGCTAAATCTGACGAGATCAAACATCCTCCCGCTGGAATCTTGGAGAACGGGTGCCAGCAGGTGTCGTCCACGTCATCTAGCCGGGGTTCAGAACTGCTAGGTCCCAAAATAGCCCTAGTGTTGCTTTTTAACGGGATGTTAAAATAACTAAACTAAACTTAATGTAACAAAATCTTATTCCCCCCCCCCCTATATTTTTAATGTAATATAAACCTACATTTTGAATAATATATTATTGGATATAGTGATAAAAATAATTTTAAGCCTAAGACCACGATTGTATCACATACATACTATTTTCCGTGTTTAAACGTTGATTGCTAATAATCATTTGATGATGATTGATGTCGAATATAGAAAGAAAAACAAGAAAGAATAAAATGCGAAAAAGGAATCTGAAGATGATATTGAATTTTCTCATTAATAAATGGGAGGTTGTAGAGATGGAATAAGTAACAATTTGAATCATCTACGTTTGATTTTTTTCAACAAATATTATATATTGTTTGTTTTTTACGATTATAATTGTATATTTTTATTGATTATGTTGAATGTACCAAAATAAATAAAAGTGGTTCCAGAATGAATGAGATTGAAGGTAGTCAGCTGAGTGAGAAAATTTAAAGAGCGCCAATCTAAAAAAATAAAAAAAAATGTTTTCATGATTAGTGATAGTTTACGATTGTAGAGGATTAAACAAAAGTAATGATACGCGATCATATCCCTAAATACATTTTTTTTTCGGAAAGCATAAATGTCTGCGAAAAGGTAGCTGAATTGGAAGCTAGACGTCTTTCTAAGAAAGGGAACTCTTTTGTATTATTCAATTGAAATAATGGCTCTTATTATTTAAAAGTAATTATTGTAGTTGTTGTCACTTATGGCACTTGTCACAGACAAGCCCTCTGACAAAATCAGCGATTTTAAGCCGAGTTTTGTGAGTGCAGTAGCTTCTGCGGGTAAAAGGTCCCCTGGGCACCCGAGGGCAGAAGTCTGACTTTTAGCTCCTATGAAGATGGCACTCACAAACTTGCGTGCTCAACCCCTTTTTCACAAGGGGACTTTTTCACACACCTCACAGGTAAAACACAAGGTAAAAAACAACCATGCCGAACCAGGACTCGAGACTATGGGGAAGACGCGCTACCCCTAGGCCAGGACGCCGCAAAAGTAATTATATTTTAGACTTATATATCTCGTTCTCGTGTCTCATAATGTTCCGCCATTTCTGGTTTTATAAAGATGAATTTCCCAACTTTTTTGGACAAAATTGGGATAGAAGGATTATAAATAATTTCAAACTGGAAGTTTGATATCACTATGCTAATTTATATGCAACATAAAATAAAATAAATAATATATTTATTGAAAAACAATAATTTTGTGTACATGGGAAATGATGACAAATTAGTTCTAAGGTTTAATGTTATTTTTAAGAGGATAAATATATTCTTTTCAAATCAGCTTGTTACTATGATCAAAATACAAAATATGCATTACTGGTTATCTTATTATTTTTATGATATTCACATACTGGTGTAATATGAGCATTGCTGTAATGAAGACTAGTTATTTACAGAATTAATTCTGAAAAAAGTTCTTTATTTACTAAATCCTGCAGAAAAAGAATATGCAATCACATTAATTATAGACTTCTTTTCCCTTTCATAAGCACATTTTTAATCGAAGAAAATGACAACCTCTGCTAAAATTTTTTCCTAATTATCCTTACAAAACCTACATTTCAAAACTAGACAACTGTAATCCTTTAGTTCAAAACAAGTATTTCCAGAAGATAAAAAAAACATTTCCGTGGTATTCCTTTTTATATTATATACACTAATGAGAAAGCTGTTAGCATTTTTATATTTTTTGCAAATAATATTTATAGGAAAATTATGTTAGATTCTCTATGTCTCATTTTAGCAAATTCTGAGTCAAATTTTGTGGTTATATGCATTTGCAAAAATTGCTTCTACAGTCAGAAAAAGTTAAAACTTTGTTAAAAATTATTTCATTTAGTTTTTTTTTTATGGATGAGCCATTAATAATAAATTATCATTATTATTTATAAAATGAAATGTTTATTATTTTTATTGGAAAAATGAGTGTCAAACTTCTTTTAATTTTCTCATGAATATTCCATTAATGGCTTATATTCAAAGTTTTGGAATTTTAATATTCAAAGCTCATAATTAAAAGTTCAAAGCTCATAATAAAACAATGAGACACATTTTAATTATCAACTTTTATTATACGCTTATTTAAATAATAGAGAATAGAAATGTTTAAAAATTGTTTGACATCTAAAGTCCTTTGTGTAATAACATAAATATGTAATAAATTAATGCAAATCCCTAGGTATTTGACAGTGTTTTTAAAAGTAAACTTCATTACATTCATTTATGTCTGATTTAAAGAACTGAAATGTTTCCATTTAATGAAGGCAACACGTCTAATCTATGTTTTTCCCATTAACTGTTTTTTCATTGAAACCATCAATTAAATTTCTTGTGTGCAGTTTCTAGATATTTTCCATCATTCTCTTAAGGTGACCGAAGGTCTGTGAAAAACAAAATAAATCCATTTTGGAATTAGAATAATTAATTTGGTGTTTGGTGGTTATCCGTCAATAGCAAATATGGTCAGTGTTGATTATTACGTCATAAAAACCCTAATTTCAATCCAATCTAATCCAGTTTGACATCCGCTGAAAAAAAAAATTTTCATCATACTAGGATTTTTTTTAAATTTATTTATTTATTTTGTAATTTCTTTCTTAAATTGACGATTTTGGTTTCTGTAAGAAAACTGCATTCTTTATCCGCAATTTTTGAAATATCTAAATGATGTCTCAAAATTAACACAAAATTTGAATTTACCACCATTTATGCAGTAAAGTGCTGACAATCCTATTAAAAACACATTTGACAGGTGAAATTTTAAGATTAGTAAAAATGAAGCGTTACACAATAGAACAATGTAGTTTCATTGTTGAACAATATTTCAAAAATACTGAAAGTATGGCAGCCACAGTTCGTAAATTTGAGAATTGGCCCCTTAGATCGTGTGATTTAACACCATAGGATTTCTTTTTATGGGGTTATTTGAAATCAAAGGTCTATACCAACAAGCTCACATGCACACGTGTATTGGAGGAGAAAATTCAACGTTGCGTCAACTTAATTCAGCTACATTTATGCAAAACGGTCATGGAAATTTTGGACAAATGAGTGCGTAAGTGCCAACAAAATTGTATAAGGCATTTGCCCTAGGTGTTATTACATACATAATTCTATAGTGGTACTTTACGATTCAATAAAAATATAACAATCTAAACAAAAAAAAACCTGTGTTTTTTTATTTAATATAAATCTTACGTTAACACATTGTTCTATCGAGTAACTCAATTTTTAAGAACCCTAAACTATCAGCTGTCAAATGGTTTTTTAATAGGATTGCCAACACTTTACTTCAAGAATGACGGTAAATTCAAATCTTGCGCTACTTTTAGGATACCTTTACAAGTCAATTTTGGGAACAAATAATTAGAAATATTGCTTCATTCTAAATGTCCTTAATAATTCCTAATTTTTTTGAAAAAATCTTTTATTACATCAACATAAATATTACCATACTGCTATATCCTTATTTTATTTTAATTTTTATGAGATTTTATGCTTTATGCTTTATTTAATTGTTATGAAGTAGGCTTTTGGACTTCAAAATATAAAACTGTTTGATTCAATTATGAGTAAACACTGATTTCAAAAATGAGAATGAAAGTAATTCATTATGAAAAAGTGAAATAAATGAAACACCAATCTCGGAAATAAAACACAGACACTTTATAGAAGTATTTTAATTCTTATAAGTACATAAGTTGATCTTAAATTATTTTCCTGATTACCCTTTAGGTTGTTATTTTACTACATAACAGCTGTATTTATTTTGTTTAGTAACTACAGAAATCTAAAACCCAGCATAATTTAACGGACCTTAAAACGAGTCGTTTGTTTTCATTTTAGCATTTTAATTTCAGAAACCCTGTGCTTTTTACAGAAAGAAACAGGACCTTATCTGAATAATGTAGATAAGCAGATATAGCTTTTCACGAACTAATAAAGGAGAAAATACAATATCAGGCTTCTGTAATATGCTCAACACTGTTCTCAGGAACGAATTATTGGTCATAGTGTCTTTTTACTTTCTAGTATACAAAGTTCGGAGGAAGTAATCAAATCGTCAAAAAATTCGAACTCAAGATGTTGACGTATTCAAAGTTTTACACCTCCCTGAGGTCAACAAACACATTTTTGGAAACTGCCTATCAGTGTGTGACAAAAATAGCTCATAATCGATTTGAGCTAGATGAATGAAGTTTCGTTTACGGTCATTACACCAAATTTGTATATTTCGATCAAATGTTGAGCAAAATCCGTTCAGAGAGAATCTGTCTGTGTGGCTATTGAAATAAATTTTAACGTGATAGATACACAACAAAGAGAGATAGACAGATAAAATTCGGTACACATTATTAGCATCTATAGCGTAGGAAGCTTTTAAATTTTTAATCAAATCCAAAAAGTCGTTGACCTCTGTCAGTCTGTATTTTTAGAAACATGTAAACGGAATAACACAAAAAATGCAAAGAATTAAATATGTCAAACACAGGATGATATTTTGTGACAACAAATGATTTCCATGCCATTCTACATTCGATACAAATGTAGTTTTGCATCGAATTTTCGTTTCATCTGATTAGGAAAAATGCCTCTGAAACACAAATTCGGTTTTTGGATAAACCGCATGCTATTGATTAATTGTTAAAATATTCGCCAAGGATCACACAAAAGCTTGAGTAAAAATGCTAAATTCAAGCCATAGGCTAATATTTACTAACTATTGTACGCCAATGCTATGCAAGGCGTTCTCTGGGATAACATTTTTATTTGAGAATATGCGAGAAAATTTTCGGGGGACCACTGTTACTGGTTTTAAACATATTTCCAACCTACTTCAACAAAACCTTTCCACATTTTATAATGAATTTATATAAGTTAACAACGAACTTCAATTTTATTTTAAGATGCTAAAACACAATACTGTTTGTTCTATCACGAAATAATTTAGTTGCTTTGACATCTTAGATCTAAAGTCAAAACTAACATTTTATAAAATAATTAATTCTACAATACATATCAATTTCATAAAATTATTCAAGTTTCTATGTTGACTTTATGCTATCTTAAAAAAACGGGAAAATGTTTTCGTACTAGATTGTATACAAAATTTTGTTTTTGAAATGAATATTTATTTTTGTACAGTGAAGAAATATAAAATAAAAAGGAAAAATAAACGATACAATAGTTCAATCTTATATATGTTTTAAACAGGACGTGTGTTTCAATGTTAAAATTTTCACATTTTTTTAAATGCTTACAAGATGTCGATATGAATTTTCGTAAAAAATATTTCCAGTTTTATTTTTCTTCTTTTATCATCAAAATCAGATGATATTATTCTTTGAGAAACTTTTGTCGATTTCGAGTTGTGTTCGTGAGGATTGCTTCGAGTTCCATCTCACAAGGTTAAAACTTCGTGCTTTAGAAGATCATTAAGGTAAGAAAGAAGTGAGTTGTTTGGAAAAATTGTTTCGAAAGTCAATAATATCTGAAGTAAACAAAAAGGAGGAAAAAATCAAATGTATGTGAATTATTGAAAGAAAAATTTTAGACAGAGACGCGCTGTTAAAAGGTTAATTTGTATTTCAAAACAAATATTGTCTTCTGTCTCTTATACTTTTATTTTGTAAGAATTGAATCATATGAAACAAACGTATATTTCTTGCCTTTTCATCAAAAAGTGATAAATAAATGCTGTGAAAAATAAACCAATTGGAAACAACAACATTTTAATAATAATTTGGTAAAATAGAATACTTGCACATTTTAATATTTAATTAAAACACTATAAGAAAAAAGACCAAAAAATTAAGTAACTTTTAAATAAATTTTGCAAGGAAAGATATAAAGTCAAAATAATTGGTTAAATGAGTAAAACACATTTCAGAAACATGGCAGTGTTGAGCTCAAGTTTTACTTCCCTTTTTCCTTTTTTTAAATAAATAGAAAACTTATATTTACATTAAAAGATTAGAAGAATTTAATAGGAATTCGCTTGATAAATATATCAACACAATCATGAAACAATTTCTGAATAAATGATCAAATTGAAGACAAAACTGGTATTGTCATTATTTAAATTCTAAAACATGCAAAAAAAAAAAAAAAAAACAGACAAGAAAATTAAACAATTTTTTAACGATTTTAAAAATTTTTTAATTAAAAAATAAAAGTTGCAAGATGTGATTTTTGGTATAAATCTTCTCTATATAAATTCTATGATAAAGCTGTTCTTTTAACTAACTTTTTTCGTACAAGTCAGAATTTCTTAATTATTTCTAAAAATATCTCATTAAAGTATCGGCATAGGTGCATTTAATTGAATTTAATAATAATACTGTTTTTTTCATCACGCAGCTTCTTCATATCTCGTGAGACAAGTTATAAGCCTTACTTTTTATTCTTAAAATACGAGGATTTAAAAATAATTAATTATTTTGAAACTTTATAATTGGCATGGATTTCTGGAACAGCAAAAGCTGAAAAGTTTTTTCATTCTAATTGAAATAATTCAAATTACACAGGTACAAAATATAGTTCGAATGTCCAGTAAAAAAAAGTTTGGTGATGGTTGTTTGGAAACTTATTTTCTAAAAAGAAGCATTAAGTTTCGTGTATGTATGATAATTTAAACGACAAATGAATTTACGTGAGTATTTAAAATATTTTAGAACGTTTTACATGTATTTTTTCAAACTGCTTATAGAAATGAAACAAATAATGTATTGCAAATGAATAAAGAGGTTACTGTTCGTCTTCGATTTCGAGTTCACAAATGCAGGGAGATTCAAAACAATTGCCTTATGTACCAATTGCTATAATTTTCTCGTAAACATCAATGGAAACAAAAATTTGAAATGGATTTTGCGTTCTTAATAGTTAATCATTGTGATTTTCATTGCTCTCATTGGTTTCATGCACGCAGCAGTAATACATTTCACACCAGATTCTGAGGAACATTCTCGCAACTATTAATGTAAATTCTATATGCGTATATGCGCATGCGCATTATACATGTGGATGTCTGAATTTCCTGAAATTACTTTTCTTGACTTCATTTCATTGAAATATATTTTTGATTCCTGAGCGTGGGAACGATGTAAGATTTGCACTCACAGTCGTCCATACCTCACTTACTAGAACAGTAGGAAAACGCATCGATCATGTGACCAAAAATAGTCAGAATTCCAGCCACTGTGAACTAAAACAAAATTCTTCGGTTTCTTTTCACAAATGTTTTGACTTTTGTTGTATTAATTGATGAACAATACTTTTTTTCACCATTGTAAAGATAAAAATTCTAATATATTACTGTTCTCATTCTACCACATTCAACACACTATACAGCATTAAAATAATTATTTCTTAAAGAATTGTTTTCATTTAATGCTTATAGATTCAAAAAAAGGTTTCATATAATATCTCAAATTTAGTCTTAAGTTGAATGTATCGCTTTATCTTCAAGAAGGGTAGGAATTATACATGTAAGAATTTTTAATATTATTTTGCTGCGTTATTAATTTCCTTGTAAGGAAAAAAAATTTCAAAGATATCTCTAAGGTATGCTATATGGATACTAAAGTCAATGAATCAGGCCTTGGCAATAAACTTGGCAAAGATTTGGAGATTTGATAACAAATTTGCTGGCTTTAGAGACAAAAACGAAAGTTCAAGAAATACTGGAATTTTAGATAACTCGATTAGGATCAAATATACGATATTCTTCTTGGTCCTTCTCTTTCCTGTCATAGAAACAAAGAAAAACGCGAGCTAGAGAGCTGGAGTGAATCGGTTGAATCGAGTTCAAGCGAAGTCTCTCCGGTGAGTTCTTTCTGAGAGCTTTGTATTACTGAACTTCTTTAATAGTTATTTATTGCTTGTATGTTGCTGTTTACTGAAAATGTTATTATTACGTACGCATCCGTTGTATTTTCTAACTGTGTATTCATGAATTTGAATAGAATAAAGCGTCGTTATTAATAAACCGGAGGGACTTTTCTTCTTACAGCTCACTACCTGGATATGGATTTTTCCGTATCAAGTATGAGCATTAATCATCAGATTTAAATTATGCATTCTGAGCTACTTCCATTTAATCGAATGGGTAAGCATTTTGACAGAGTTTTAGTATTGCAATACCAAGATTTTATTCGGTATCATTTATCTGAGGTGTTGAGTTTCGACTTATCATTCTTCAATTCAAACAGACGAACTAACAGTCTGTATACACATTGGCTAATTTAATGCAAACAGTAGAAGCAGATGCACAATATGCGCATAGCGATAATATACTAAATTTCATGCATTTAGTAAATGTGTTTTTGAATTTTTCTCTAAAGAGACAGATAAAAAGAAAATAAATGCTTAGACAAATACATATGGTTCGCTCTTCATGCTACCATATGGCAAATTGAAGCTTTTAAACCCATACTACGTTTTTTTAAACTGTAGAACCATGAACTCAAAATTCTGTTTCTGCCTTCTAGAAACTGATTGACGATCCACAGTTTAGGAATATCTTCTATAATTTATTATAATTCTAAGATATCTTATTCACAGAAAGACAGATTTCATTCTAAAGAAGTTTTTCTAGATTTAAGGGCTATAAAAAATGGAGACAAATTAAATTACAGATGTCAGTTTCTTTTTTGATGATGACAATTATCTTTGTATACTTCGAAGGAAAAAATTTAAATACAACATTATAATCATCAGTGGGAAAAGGATTTTTGTATCTTAGAATATTTATAAATGTACATTCATTAAACACATTCTTTTATTAAAAATCAAAGCACACTGATTAAAACGATTATAATGAAAGATTAAAATTTTCTAAATTCAAACTTGCAGTTTTCGGATATTTGACTACCCCATTCATAATATTAATTTTGTTACGTCATTCACCATGGATTAACTAAATTATATCCTAGCAAAAAAAAGTACTCTTTAAAATTATAATTGAACAATAAGCGTAAAGCATTTTTATTTATGAGTACTTGTAAACAAGTGAAAATAGTTGGCAAAATCGGTCCGTTTGTATAAAGTGGGTTGGGCGCTTACAAAATTTTAATTTGAGATATCTATAAAAAAAAGTGGGATGCGATTCATCCTGAGGACATGAAAATTACTATGAAATTAAAATTGAAGTAATTTGTAAAACGGATAAGGTTTAGCGACTCTACCTAAGAATTTTCTTGTCTTTAAAATATATTTCTTATATGTACATTAAAGAATTACTATACAGATTTCATAATAAAATCGTGAATAGTGTGGTGTAGGCTACTATTGATGCCAATCTGAGGGACATGAAATCTCACATGAAATAAAAGGTGGCGATTTATTTACAATAGCTTTCATTGTAATACTCTCTTAAATTTTTTCTCCATAAAGAATATATAGTGTCACCGCATTTTAAAAATTAATTTGAAAATGAAGGGGGTGGGGGAGAAACAGTTAATCATTGATGAGTTTAGGGTACATGACATATAAAATAATTGCTAAAAACGAATCTGAACAAATAAAGATCGTTAACAAAACTAATACAAAATTTTAGAAATGAAAAAAAAAAAAAAAAAAACTAAAATAGAAACAATATTAGATATAATAAACTGCGAGTTGAAACTAAGGTGTTCCCAATTTTAACGATGATGGACGATTTCTTAAGATTGTTCAATTGACGTGAGACAGGTTGAAACACAGATTTAATTGAAATTAGTGCCATATTTGAAAAAAAGAAAGATGTCAGTAGATATAAAATATTTCTTTTAAAATAAACTATATAATTCTCGTCATGTTGTTAACTCAGAAAAAAAAGGAATTATTTAAAATCTTTCCCAAGAAATAAAAGAAGAAACAAAAGTTACGTTAAAAGATTTGAATCCCAAAGTAAATTAACACTGAAGCTACACGTCTAATGATATGGTGACTTTATTAATCAATTTAATCAAGTTAATGGGTTTCCAATTTCCGCTTAGAAAAAAGATCCGTCTTTACTTCCATTAGGTAGTAGTGAGAGCTCGTCTGAAAGTATTGTGGAAAAAAGATTTTTTTATTTTGTTAAATTCTCTATTTAGTTATTTTTCCGGTAAGATTTTTTTTCAATCTTACTTATCGTACATTTATTGATCTGAATATTTTATTTTCAATGTAAATAATTGCATGAAAGCTATTTTTGAGTTGGTAAAAAAACGAATTATATTTTTTTTATGAATAACAAAATACTTTCACCGGCTGTTCAATTTTGTTAGAAACTATATTAATGACTCAGATAATATTTGTACTTAAAAAGGGATAAAACTGATGTGATAAACATAAAGGTATTGCCATTGATGGACAAATAACACTAGAATTTAACTGCACGTTTGTAATCAAAACTATTTCATCTGATTTACAATTATTTTATTTAACTTGTTAAATTAATGCTCTCATTTAATGCCATGAGAGGATTATAGTGGTGGAATTAATGGATAACAAAACATTTTTCCTGTCTGCTAAATAATAAACGTACTGTCAACAAAACTGTCCTATTATTAATGGAATATGTAGAAATGAATAAGATGACACTTGGTACTAAAATAAACTCTTACAACTACCAAGCCATGACTGCAGCAGGACATTTTAATCTTGGATTTTGAATTCACCAGGCCAGTTTGCATTGCTAATGCTTTAAATTAGCCAATCATCTCCAGTTGCACTTTTCTGGTCTTTTACAGAACATTCTTCTACTTTTTTCTTAATTTCTTCATCTCTTTTCAAGGGCTTACCCCACTTGACTTTAAATCAGAATAATAACTCAAGTGTCACTCAAAATCTGCATAAGAGGTTATTGGCGAGACTTCATTTAAATATCGCGTTGCTCGACTTACGGGAATTATCTTGTTAATTATCGAAACGACTTGCGTCAAGACCCTTAATTAAGTGTTCTTCTCAGACGCATTGATTAATTTGACAAGAACAAAAGATGAAGGCTTGACGTAAAGGAACAGAAAATAATTTATGTCTCGGAGTTGCGCTCTTTGGTTTAAGAGAATGAAAAGACATGGCTTTTATAGACAGTCGTTTGCGAACTCTTATAATGCGAAGTCTTATAATGAATAATTCATTTGGTTTTTAAATGCAACTATTGAATCGAATATTTGGATATATCATATTTAATAAATTGATATATCTCTTGAAGCCAGACAATATTCTTCAGAATAACGCCACAAAATCACTGAAACTTTAAAAGAGAAAAATGCTTATAGAATAGATTATCTTTATGAAGTGGCAATATAATATTTACTCCAATGTTTTATTGCTATTTCTCTGAGAAATATGAACTGAATTAATTAAATTCAAACTGTGGGTAATCTCCCTGTAATTAGTGAAATATTTGCAATGTCATTCGTCTCCAGACGATGCAAAATTAAAAGAAAAAATTAAAGATTAACATTTGATAATTAATTATGCCGTATTTGTCTCATTGCTCAATGTCAAAGTTTTGAGTTTCTATGTTTAAAAAAAAAAGAGAATTTTCTTTTATACTATTATGTCTTTCCTTTCTGCATTATACTGCGTAATAATGCAGGTTAGTTTTTTAAACCAAAACAATAAAGTTGAAAATTATCGATCCAGTTTTTCCAGACCGAATTAGACAACCGATTATTTTCGTTCAGGTCTAATTCCAAATTAGACAGCAATACAAAATATTGCTATTTTTTTAATGAAATAACACTAATGCAAATATTATAATTCAGTAATTGATTTAATCATAAGAAAAGACTAGTGGATTTCGGCGACCTTTTGTTCACTCTTTATATTAGTTGTGTGGCGAATTGTATGAGTGAATATAGAACCTGGAACCTTGTGGCTTACAGCCGAGTAACATAACCACAATACAAAAGTAATTGCTCGTATAGCTTAGCTGTTAACTGGCTTATAATCTTTCACCACATTTGCATTAATTTAGTACTAGCTACCAGTTTTAATCAGTTACATCATATCACATCAAATCGAAGTATTTTTTAAATCATAAATGCTCAGCAAAGCAGTAGGTCATTCGAAATGGTTTAATATGAAAGTATAGTGATAAAATTAACTGACGAATATAAAGTGGATAAATTGATTCAATTGATGAGGTTGAGGGGGGGGGGGGAGGTTATGTCAAGTTTTATTTTTTGATATCGTTCAAATATCGTTAATTGGATAGAAATCAACGATGATTATAAAGGGTCAAATAATTTTACATGGAAGAATGCATTTCACTGTCGGACCATTGTTCGGTGCTAATTGAATGGCTTTTTCAATTGTTTTAAATATTTAAATGGAGGCATTTTACATTCGAAGTAGTTTATTATTAGATTAATACCAAACATAACAATTTAGAATATAATTTTTACTTTCTCGTATTCGAGGGAGATTATTGCAACTGTCAAAATATTTAAACTGGGGATTTCGAAGAATCTGCAAGTTTCAGATATTCAGATATTTCAAAACGAAAGACATGAAATTAGGTACACATTTTCATTTCTACAGTCTAGATAATTATCAAATGGGAATAGATAATACAGTATAATATGTGCAGTATAGATAATTATCAAAT